>CM033998.1:12472292-12614081 GCA_019603395.1 Cyrtorhinus lividipennis | reverse complement strand
TCTAACTCAATATTTTTGCTAGTCGGTATGAATAGAATTACCAGAAAGTTTGAGATAGATGACGATGTATTCAAACGGATCTTAAGCTACCACCTGTGGTGTATTGTAGACAGCCCCCAAATTATCGTCCTTGTAGATTATAATAACATTATTTAGTGCATTTCTCTCACCGCAAATGTGACCGTTTTCTGTTCATTTGCGAGGACGTTTTGGATTGAATCCACCTGTCATCCTTGTTGCAGATGTGGCTCTGGCGGATTTCGCTGACTCTTCTATAGGTCGCGAGTGGAGCGTGAGGAAGTCATCGCTAATTTGCCTCTTAGTATGTGTATGCCTAATATTTGTGTACGGATTCAGTATCAACCATCATTTATTTTTAAATTTCATTTACAGGTCCTCTAATAGATGAATCTGAGATGATGATACGTTGTGAACCGAGTATTGGGTTTGTTAACCTATCATATCTCTTACGATGAAGTAACAACCATCTTCAAGTAATAAATGCGCGGTTTTTCCCACGTTTGGTCTTCCACAGCGAGGAAAATCGCCGTTTGGACGATCATTCTGGTGATGCAGCAAGTAATAACGATTCACAGCCTTAGACTCTCAGATACATTTGGATCATGCTCTCTGAATATATGAGACCTCAGACGTTCTAACATTCTCGCTAATTTGTAAAAGTTCGTATCGAATCGTGAACAGGCCGGTTTTCTGGATCAACTCTACAAGAGGTTCTTAGTGATCAGGTGGTGTTAACACTATACGCCGAATTCCGTTGTAATAATTTAGCGTCCTTCTTAGGTATTACACTAAGAAAGTGTACCTGCCGACATTCCTGAAGAAGCACTGCCTTGAAAGACCTTGGGACTGAACAAAAAGTGATTCGTCCTTGTTCTACACATACCCTCCGTTCTTTCAGTCTTGAGGAAAACAAAAACCACGATGAGAATCTTCTTGGACACAGGTGTGACCTATGGTGGGTCGCGCCATGAAGAAGTACGGCCCTGTTTCTTGCTCATTCGTTGACGACACTACCCGTTGTGGTACGCTGAATGTTATTTTGGGTTTCAGAGGTACTTTCATCCTCGACCAAGGAACTTCTATTTCCCAAATATGGATTTATGCTTCATGTTGAGTAATAAACTTGATAAAAGTCGGCTGAGAAGCAGTCAATGAAGAACCTAAGCGAAGAACAAACAATCAATTACAACCCGATGAACGTGCCGTTATTAGAGGTGAGGGAGGCTCAATCAGGCGGTTGTATTTGCTTTCGTGAAATAATGAGTACCCTCCAATACATAATGACTAAATCTGAAAATATGTATAAAAGTTGAGCCTCACGAACACAAAAAATCGCTAACTTGAAAATTGTTATAGTCTCCCAAACTTTTTTGTTATTTGTAATTTGAAGGTTAGGATTGACTGCAAATTCAATGGTGATTCACGAACACCCCACACAAAATATTAAATCCGTCTTTTTCGTTGGATTTAGCGTCCAAATCTATGAACAATGATACCCCCACACCTAGATTGCCAAAAAATCCATTTTTCGAAGTACAACATTTTGACTCCTACCCCACCCAAATTTGTCCGATCAGGTTGAAAATTTCGAGGGCCACTAGAGCCTGAAGGGACCCCTAACCGAAATTTCAGATTTTTAGAAAATTTTTCTACACCAAAGTCGGCGTGGCTGCGGACGGAGACATCATAGCTAATTTTTATCTAGACCTGTGAACGTCCAGACATTTTTTTTGGGCGGCGAATTGAGAGTTGGACTTTTTGCATGAAGATAACCCAACCAAAAAATGTTTGTTTGTCTTTCTTCCAATTGTCCGACCAACGATTTGTGGTCTCCCTCACAATTAATTTTTTTCAGGTATAAGGACCAGTACACCCCCCATTAGTACGGACAGTGGCCGTAAGCATCCCACTCAGTACGGCCCCAAAATGCAATCAACGGGATGAAACTCAGAAAATCAATCCAGTCGACAGGCCACTGTATTCAGCTCAAATCAGCTCCCGCTCCTCTTTCGCGCTTCTTCGGCAAGCGACTAGTGTATCGATCGACACTTTAACTTGCATGCCATTCAGCCCCCCCCATTTACGGATGGTGGCATCCGCACTACTTACAAAACAGCTATATTAATGTCTCCGGAAATCAGGAGCAAAGCGGGGAAATTTCCGCACTATTTTTTGTTCGTTAATTAAGAAACTCACCTATACGTTTTTCCCGAACACACTAAGTTATCAACATGGAGTAGTCCCGTAATTTGCGGCAATTATAAGTGTTCTGCTAGAGCTTTACAATTAACCTCTTCATCATTGTAGAGTTCATATCTCGTAAGTAGGCGAACCCTATTAGTTACGGTTCTTGTTTCTCAACTAAGCATTGTTTTTGCATACCACGAATCGAGTAGAAAACTTGCCCCTGATGCCCGAATCCATTTCTTAGAAGTTTCATATTATTTTCAACGTTTTTCTAGAAGAAACAGAGATACCGACACTGATCTCAAAAGCGTATAGTAATTTTTAACATTTGACATTCTGTCTCCACATTTTGAATGATTGGCTCGGCATGGACCTAAAGATGTGCCCAACTGAAATTTTCGCGTAGGTTGAACGATTGTTTTACGAATATCTCACCTGTTAGCGTATTGCGCTTGTCCTTCACCTTTCGACTTTTGAGCTTCTTGTGACCCATATTTGCAGTAGGATGTGACGAATTTACTACATTTCATCTTAACTAGTTGAGTTATGCACAATACCTATGGACTATTAGTCTACCCCAAAGTAACACTCCACCGCTATCCAAAATCACTGGCACAGCAACAACAATAACATGATAAGAAATAACCGGAGGGGGCAACCTAATCGAAGGAGAGAACCAGAGCGAGGATACGCTTTTGTCAATCCTATTATATAGGAGATAAGAGGAGAGCAGAATGGTTTTAAACTCTGTGTCTGGTCACGGTCAGCTGAGACGGGTCTCACGAACGTTTGGGACAAGCTCATGGAAATGGAAATGGATGTATCCCCTATCTTCCATGACAAGTTCGCCCTGATATCAGAAGAGTCCTTCACTTGCCTAACATCGATGTCAGCATCGATTGATCGATGTTGATAGGAGAAACTTCAAACAGGTTTTGGACTGGTATGGAAGATCGAAGAAGGTGGATGATGTGAGGAAATGAAATGAAATTAAACAACTTGCCGAAACTGTGAATTCTTTTCTTTGGAAACTCCGTAAATGCATGACGGATATTAATTAGTTTTACGTTTAGACTAGGGAAGGGATGGAAGTTCTTTTTCAACGGTTTCGATGAGACAGATTTTTGAAGGTTGAATTTTCTTCTTTTATTAATGAACGAACGGAATTCGTTGATGCCCTCCAACCCTTACTGCCAAGCCAGAGTATTTTGGTTTTGATCGGCATAATTTAATAAATCCCCATGTTTCCCGGGTCAAACATGACATCGATTGAAAGTTCGATTAAATCGTTATTACTATGACTCACCATAATCACCGTGTTCAAGACGCAGCCCGTCACTGATGACCGATCCAATAAGTGATTGTTTTATTCCCTTTCTTGGCTGCGTTGCTCCTGGTTTTGTTCATATTCATTGCTGTTGTTGATAAAGTTTGTGGTTTTTCGCACCTCATCTTCAACGGACGTCAAGATTTTCCAACAGTTAGTTCTAGAAAGGACCTCACGCAACTGTCAAAAAACTTGTTTATATCCAGGGTGATCATCTAGGTAGGTACCCACCACGAAATGTATGGTTTTTCTCTCGTACCCACTTCTTGCGTTGTTGTAGTTCTCTTCAAGTTTGAATTGAATGGAACGGTGAATGTTGTCTCCGAATGAAGATGAGTTCGAGACCTGTAAACGCAGCCAATAGACCGTAGGATCCATCGATCTTGATGTCTTGTGCGTCTCATTCATTTTACTTACTTTGTTCATTCTGGTTTCTGGAAAAAGCTTGAAGAAGGTGCTGAAGAGCAAGATCAGCACTCGATGTCTCTCAGACGTCATGACTTAGGCATGTCTGATCTTTAGAACATTTTCCGTTTGTTCGGTTCGAAGGTTGAAATAGACGTTTCTATTTATCGGTGGTCAATATTCCTCATACTAACTTATTCTTACTAACGTTTTTTTTTTTTTTTTTTTAAATTAAAGTGTAATTCTTTTCAGGTAAATTGTGGGTATTCCGCACATCGATTTCCGAGTTTCGAACATGTCGTTCGGTTACGGTACGTGTCCAAAAAGCTCTCTTGAGAAGAGATGTTTGATGACGTTCACCTCCCCTTCACATAATGTTTTCATGAGTAATGTTTCTTCACAGATGCTAACAGACCGGAACTGTTCGAAGAAGTTAAGCTTTTCAGGAACGCTCGTGAGAGGGAGAAGTAAGTTCGTCTGAAGCGTCTTTTCATTCGCTATGCGACCTCTTCCACTTACTGTATTGTATAATGTACAGGCGACCTAAGCTTTAGCAAATAAATATTCAGGAATGGATTTGTTGAAAGTGTTCTCATTTCAGGTATGACAACATGGCCGATCTGTTTGCTGTCATCAACACGCTTCAAAACCTGGAAAAAGCTTACATCCGAGATTGCGTGACAGCTAAAGAATACACAGCAGCATGCTCAAAGTTACTCGTTCAGTACAAAGCTGCATTCAAACAAGTGCAGAATGATGAGTTTCCCACAATCGAGTCTTTTGTTGCCAAGTATAAAGTAAGTGTTGTCTAGGTAGACAATTAATTTTAATTTAACTTTTACCCTAAGAATTCGTGTTGCTATATAATTCCAAGCATACTAATTTACTGAGTTGTCACGGATGGTGATACATACTCTCCTTAATGTCCTAGTTGGACTGCCAGCTGCCATGGAGAGGATAAAAGAGGATCGGCCCGATCACAATAAAAGACGACAAAGGCAACACGAGCAAATGCATCGCTGACATTGTTTCGGTTAGTTTCAAGTGCTGTATGATTAACAGCTTTGATTGTTTTAATGCTTTCTTAGCTTATTTTGTAACTGTTTTTGTTCCAGCTATTCATCACAATTATGGATAAGCTTCGTTTGGAAATCAAGGCCATGGACGAGCTCCACCCTGACCTGAGAGACCTCGTTGACACAATGAATCGGCTGAGCATCCTCCCATCAGACTACGAAGGAAAACACAAAGTAACTGAGTGGCTGTCAACGTTGGATTCCATGCAGGCATCCGACGAACTGACAGAACAACAAGTTCGCCAATTGCTGTTCGATCTGGAGTCGTCCTATAATGCTTTCAACAAACTCCTCCACAACAGTTGAGATTATGAGCAAGATCCTTTAATTCCCACGTTTGTGTCGCATATAAGATATTATTTTATTACCGTAAATCGATCCTAAGGTTATAAAAGTATATCCAAAGCAGCGAGTTTTACCCTGCAGCATGGACGGTAAAGCTGACTTTGTGAGCGAAATGGAATCATTGATAAATGAGGTATAACGCATGATGATAATTGAAAATGATTGAATAAATAAACCGATTTCATTAGATTGGAGACGTCATTTTCTGTGATTATCAAGCTTGAGCTCTTTGGTTCGTTAGGACTTACCAGCGCCACACGACCCGTACAGCTTCATTTGGCTTTTCAATGGATCCTACTGCCTCTCAAGTAGAGTGTTTATGCTAACCACTGCCAAGTGCTACTGTTTTTGAAGATCATGTCGTATTACCATCGTAAGTACTTTGTGTGAGAGACGACAGACAGCAGGCGGCATAGCTTAGTGCTTTGGATAAGTTCGCACGAGGTTAATAGGTCAAGTAAAATTATTTATACCGGTACCTAATGAGTCAACAGGGTGCTCAGACCCAGCTGTAGTCCACAGAAAACCATTCTTCAACATGCAAGACGTCATGAGGACTCTGTACAGTCTTTTCTAGTGCACCACAACAATGGAATTTTTCTGTTCAATCGACTTGTTCCAAATTTTTCTTCTTGCCCTAGTGGTTTTTTTTGTACATTTTAAATTAGTATTTAGCTCTGTATGGTTGACGGCATGGGTTCATTTTCGTAAGTGCCGCGGCCTGAATGACCTAAAATCCAATCTCTGTCCCGATTCCACACGGTTTCCATTACTTCATTTACCTGTAAGAAGATTTGGGAAAATACGTCTCTCTTTCGGAGTCAAGAAGCTAGTTGTTTAATAAGTGATGATGAAAGCTTCAAATTTATTATTATTAATCAACTTAATGACATTTTTTGAAATAAAAAATAACTACAATCTAGGTAGGCAAGTAAAGCAAATTTATAGGATCATGCCCCTGCTTGCGAACGTTAAAAGGGAATTACTTCAGGAATTCTTAGTAGTATCCAACAAAATAATGTGAATTGCTGAAGCGAACAGAAAAGTTTATCACAGACATAACATGATGGCAGTGGGACACCTAAGTAGTAAAAGTCGCGTAGTGGGAGTATATTTTTGCGGGAATGATGATGCCGAATTATCGATTAAGGAGATTACTAAATGTAGTATTTTTGGCGCGTAAATTTGTAGGTTTTTGTGTACGTCTTTAAACTGGATCTAACGATGTCCGTGACTAAATTATTAAATTCATCAGATGATTTCCCGTCGAGAATACCTTTGATGGCATGGACACGACAAGCAGCTGGCATTTCTGCCACCATGATGTATTTGACAACTTTTGAAGGGACGTCTTCGGAGATACTGAGGTTTTGACCGGTAGACACTCCCCAATCAAAAATGTCAGCGCAGGTGGAGTGTGATAGAGCCGAATTCATCACAAACGACAGTATCTGTAATCACAATAACCCCGAGTAAATTGTATTTGAGTTATCATCATCTGCACAGTGAAAAGGTGAAGGCACTTTCAGATTGAGGGATCTCTGAACTTGAGACTAACTTTACCTTCGTTGTTAGCTCTGGGAGAAGAAATCTATCAGAAGCGGTGACCATCTCCAACAAAGTAGTATGATCTTTAGGGAGCGCGCATACACAGTACTCATCAATGACTCTGGCCAAATGAGTCAAGCATGAAGTGGAAATGTCGGTGATTTGAACGGTGGTTTGTTGCGATTCGAGGAACCCGCCTCGAAACATTGCTTCGAACATGGGACACCCGTGGGTGAGAGATTCTCTGTTCGCGTGTACGATCGAACCGTCGTCCAATTGGAACCTGATGTTGGATTCCTTGCGCACGCGAAAACAGTCAGTGCAAACCTAGAACAGACCAAACAGATCTATGTAAGTGAATAAAGAGCATTGATACCGTGGGAGACTACACTACAAACGGAGATAAGTTAGGTTATTTGACACTAGCGGTGCCTCAAGTAGAAATGCAAAAAAGGCTTTAGACAAATTGAAATAAATTAATACTTAAATGAAATTAATAATGTAACGATTTATGTTCTTAGTAAATAATTTATTAACAATTGTTCGCTTGAGTACATACACTGTTCACATTCGCGCACTTACACAATGACAGAATCACAATACACGGTTGTAACGCGGTTGTCGCACTATTTATAACGCGGCGCGGCACGATTTATAACCCGAGAAGCGTCTATATCCGGACTCCGAATTGAACTGAACTGGGCGGTGCTCGTGGGTCTGTTTTTATACCTGATGCCCGGTCGAGAACGTTCGGGGACGAACGGGGAGGTTCTCGAATGTTGGAGAACGGTCCCTTAGCCTTCCACAGGTCGTTGACCTTGCGATGCCGGCAGCCCATTTGGCCGGCGCCGGTGCGAGCTCGCAACACTGCCCCCTCCTTAGAATTGTTCTGTCCCAGAACAATCTTGGGCATCTGTTCATCACAGGGCTCATGTCGATAGCGGCATTTATCACCATTCTTGCAGCTGCCTTGGCGGTAGAAATAGCAGTCCACAGTCTTCACATCAGTTCTTCCATGAGGATTCCAGGTACACACCCGCACCTCAATCTGGGTCCCTTGGAAAATGAACTCCAACATGTTACGGACTATCCTCCAATCCAATTGGTCCAAGCCACAACCAATCTTGGGTATTGCCAACTTCTTCATTCCCTGCTTAATGAGCAGCTTCTTCAGGGCAAGTAGCGCATCCCAAAGAGTCCTGTAGGTTGGCTTCTGGTGGGAAGACTGTTTTGTCACTAGATAGACTATCAGCTGGTTGGCTATCCTCAGTGACAATGCTTTCCCAATGCGTGGACCTTGCCGCTGCAACTGGTCGACATTACCATATTTCTTCTTGAATATTTCGGCAATTCCTCTCGACATTTTGAGGTCGGCAGCTACACAGTGTGCTAGCGCATAATCTTTTCCAACGTCAAAAAGGTTCTCGCGCACTTCGTTGGTGACTCCAAATCTCGCTTTGCTAGTCCCTCCATAGTTCTTCATGAACATGTTGAACTCCAGGGTTGCCGGGTCTTCTATACATGATGGTGTAGTCACTGTCCTCGATAGGTCTTCCTGCGTCGAACTGTCCACGAATGCTGCCAGCCGATTATGATGTACCACTCGCGGTTTCCCTCTTGGAGTTCTTCGAATCCTGTAGATGACATCGTTGATTCTTTTCATGATTTCGTAGGGTCCTTCCCAATCCTTCTGGAGTTTCGGTGATAGTCCTCGCTTCCGACGCGGATTGTAGAACCAGACAAGATCGCCTGCTTGGAAACCCACCTCAGTTGCCTTTATGTCGTATCGAGTCTTCATCCGGTCACTGGCTATTTGCAAATGGCCCCGGACTTTCTCATGGATATACTGGAGCTTGGATTTTAGAACGCTGACATAGTCCTCCCCAGCTACATCGTCTCCAGGTTTGCTCCCAAACTCCAAGTCACACGGTAGTCTTATCTCCCTTCCAAACATTACCGATGCAGGAGTCTCTCCAGTTGTTTCTTGTACCGCTGATCTGTAGGCCAAGGCAAACAGATGCAGGTATTGGTCCCAGTCTTTCTGGTGGTCAGAGACCACTTTTGCCAAGTATTTCCCAGTTGTCCGATTCATTCTCTCAACCAGGCCATCCGACTGTGGGTGTAATGCTGTAGTCCTGGTTTTACGAATGCCCAACAACCTGCAAACTTCCTGGAATACGGAAGATTCAAAGTTTCTCCCCTGGTCAGAATGCAACTCCAAAGGCATCCCAAATCGACAGAAGAACTCTTTAACCAAGACATCAGCAACGGTGGCAGCTTCTTGATTTGGCAATGCATAAGCCTCCATCCACTTGGTGAAATAGTCCATGGCCACCAAGATGTATCTGTTCCCTTTGTCGCTTTCTGGGAAAGGCCCTGCTATGTCAATGGCCACTCTTTCCATTGGGCTTCCCACATTGTACTGCCGCATCTTTGCCCTTGGTTTCACAATTGGTCCCTGCACGGCATTGCACAGCAAACACTTCTTGCACCAATCTTTGACAGATTGTTTGCTATCTACCCAGTAAAAACGCTCTCTAACCTTCTGTAGCGTTTTCGTGATGCCAAAATGTCCTCCTGATGTTCCATCATGGAGATGCTCTAAAACCAAGGGAACCAACTTTTGTGGAACGATGATCTGCGTCCTTGTCTCGGTGCCATCATCATTCTCCAGGCGACGTTTCAGGATTCCGTCTTCCAGACTGATAGAGTTCCACTGCGCCCAATAGGTTTTTATAGTTGGGCTACGATGACTAATTTCTTGCCAACTGGGTCTCCTGTTGGTTCTCTTCCAAACCAGAAGATCCTTCAGCTCCTGGTCTTCTGCTTGCCGCTCCTGCAAGCGCTCTGGCAGCCACTCATCCGGGATAATTCCAGTCCTTCGTAGGTTTTCTTCTTGCTGGTCCAGTCTTGAGCAGTGGCCGCAGTTGTCCAGACAAGGTCTCCTAGATAAGGCATCCGCATTTCGATGAATAGTACCAGCTCTATGCTCTGTGGTGAAATCATACTCCTGTAGCCTCTCAATCCATCTAGCCACTTGTCCTTCCGGGTTTTTGAATTGGAGGAGCCATTTCAATGCTGCGTGATCTGTTCTCAGGCTGAACTGTCGACCATACAGATACTTATGGAAGTGTTCGATTGATTTCACTACAGCCAGTAATTCTCTCCTTGTGACGCAATAATTTCGTTCTGGTTTAGACAGTACTTTACTGAAGTATCCAATCACCTTTTCTTGCCCGTCTTGTAATTGTGAGAGGACTCCTCCAATTGCCAGATTACTTGCGTCTGTGTCCAGAATGAAGCGATCGCCTGTCTTTGGGTAGGCCAGTATAGGTGATGTGATTAGAGCCGTTTTCAACCTCTCAAAAGCCTCCTGGCACTCGTTGGACCAGGCGTACTCTCGTCCTTCTTCCGTTAGAGCTGTGAGAGGCTTTGCCACACGGGCAAATCCAGGAACGAATCTTCTGTAATAGGTGCACAGTCCTAGAAAACTTCGTAGCTGATGTTTATCTAATGGGACTGGCCAATCTCGAACTGCATCGATTTTCTGTGGATCCGTCTTGATTCCATTGCTGGATACAACATGTCCTAAATATGTGACTTCCTGCCTGAATATGTGGCACTTGCGATGACTCAACTTCAGGTTGGCTGCTCTAATTCTGTTGAACACTTCTGTTAAGTTCTTCAAGTGTTCCTCGAACGTCTTCCCCACTACTATTACGTCGTCCAAGTAGACCAGACACGTTTTCCATGATAGTCCACGTAGGACAATTTCCATCAACCTTTCAAAGGTAGCTGGCGCGTTACATAATCCGAAAGGCATAACTGTAAACTGCCATAGTCCAGTGCCTATTGTAAATGCAGTCTTTTCCTTATCCTTAGGATCCAAGTCCACTTGCCAGTATCCACTCTTCAGATCCAACGTTGAAAACCATTGGGAGCCAGCCAGCGTGTCCAAAGTGTCATCAATTCTTGGTAATGGGTAGCTGTCCTTCTTGGTTACATCATTTAGTTTGCGATAGTCCACACAAAACCTGGTGGATCCATCCTTTTTCTTCACCAAGACTACCGGGGATGCCCAGGGACTACTAGATGGTTCAATGACCCCTTCCCTCTCCATATCGAGTATAATCTTCTCTGCTTCCTCACGTTTTGCCAATGGAAGCCGCCTTGGTGGTTGTCTGATTGGCTGTGCGTCACGGGTATTTATTTTGTGCTTGACGATGTTGGTCCGTCCCTTATTGCCATCGACATTATCGAAAATGTCAGAATAATCCTCAATGAGCTTGCCCACAATCTTCTTTTGGTGTTTATCGAGCCCTTCACACGAGGATGTCAGAATATCTATGATAGGCCTTGAGTTTACAGTCTTCATTGATGGTCCATTGGGTGTCACTGCAGTACCTGCAAGATAAGCCACAGAGCTACAACTTCCCAATACTTCTTCTTGCTTCAAGGTTACTGGAAAAGCATTGAGGTTCATGAGCCGGACAGGAATGACATTCTTCATCCTTACCAGAGCCTTGCCGGTCAGCAATCCTTTCTTCAAGCCGCCTTCTCTGGGAGGTTCCACAACACCTATCTGCCCTTCTCTAACAGTTGGTCCTGATGGTCGACCATAGACTATCTTTTCAGTCAGTCCGGGTAGCGTCACATCCTTGGTCAACAAAACTTGCACATCCGAGTCTTCCACACCACTGAAGGGCACCTCTTTGTCACCAATCTTCAGGACATCGTTCTTCATATCCAACTGGAAGCCATACTTCTTGATCACATCCATTCCTAAGATGACTTCTTCAGTGATGTCAGCAACTAGGACTTCGTGCTGTAGCTGCTTAGGTCCGATCCTGATGTTGAGTTTGGTAACTCCATGCGTTGGGATTTCCTGGTCCCCTGCTGTTTTGAGGCGAATCAGTGCTGGTTTGAGCGCTCCTTTATTCTTGACAAGGGTCTTGTTAACTATAGTCCTAGTTGCTCCAGTGTCAATCAAAAACTTCACAGGACGTTCATCTACTGCGCCAGTCAACAAAGATGCTGTCATTGCTTAATGTCCCAGTAGTCCGGAGAACCAATTCTGGGGTATTGTTGATATGGGCCGACATATACCCCTCTTTGGCGACCCATTTTAGTTTTCCTTCTTATCTCCAATTTCTGCAGGTTTGGGGCATCTACGGCGAATGTGGCCTACTTCCCCACAATTCCAGCATCTGATTTGTCTTTTGCTGTCCTTCCGATTGGGTTCTTGCTTCAAAAGCCTTCGTAACCTTTCAACAAAATCTTCTTCTTCTTCAATTACCTGTCTCAAACGTGCTCCGCTCCGGTGAGAGGCTTGCTTTGCGGCCTCAAATTCCAAAGCATGCGCCAGGGCATCGCACAAAGTCTTTGGGCGTGCGAGTCTCAATGCTTGCTGAGTTTCACTGTCCCTGATTCCATCTACGAAAGTCCGGACAGCCAGCTGCTCCAAAAAGTCATCAGGCGCTGTAGGGTAAGCCAGTCTCACCAGTCTTGCAATGTCTGCTTCAAATTCCTGTAGAGTCTCAGTGGTCTTCTGGTTCCTGTTCTTTATCTGTGCATGGTAGACTTGTTGAAGATGAGCATCTCCGTATCTCATATCCAGCCTGGCAGTCAACAATTCGTAATTGTTCTGATGGCCAGCCGGTATAGTCTGGAGAATGTTCAAGGCTTCTCCACGCAATGCAACTATTAGAGCTGTTGCTTTGTCATGTTCGAGCCATCCATTTGCAACAGCTGCAGCTTCAAATCTGTCTCTTGTATGTTGACCACGGCACCTTCCCATCAAATGTAGGTGGCTTAATTTTATTTCCTCGGGTTCCGATAAACTGCTCTTCATTGCCACTGTTGAAGCTGGCTTCTGCTGGTATATCCATGTGCCTCAACTTTCCTTGCATGCTTCTCTCTAGTGCTAGAATCTCATTCTTGACTCCATCTCGAATCTTGCTCTCAATTTCGTCTCTAACTTGAGAGATCCTATCATCAACTGCAGAGATCTTATTGTCAACTGTGTTGGACAATGAATTCAAATTGTCCTCCAGTCGGTCTACATCAGTTTTTATGTTGGCAACATCATTCGCTATTTTATCCATATGACTCACCAAATTCTCTTTGATTCTTTTAGAATTCTCTTCCATTTTTCTTGAGTTTTCTTCGAACAGTTGTCTAGAATTCTCTTCCATTTTTCTTGAGTTTTCTTCGAACAGTTGTCTAGAATTCTCTTCGATTCTTTTAGAATTCTCTTCCATTTTTCTTGAGTTTTCTTCGAACAGTTGTCTAGAATTCTCTTCGATTCGTTTAGAATTCTCTTCAATTTTTCTGGTGAGATCATCCACAAAGTCAAAGTTGTCTGGGTCATGACCTTCCTCAACCAAGTTCTCCTTAAGTCGTAGGCGTAGATCTGCTTTTGTTCCACCGGTAGGTAAGCCGCGCTCTTCCAGCTCTTCCTTCAGCTGTTTAACTTTCAAATCGGTCAACTTCATTTTGTTCGTTTTTAAGAGTTCAAACGCGCAGTAACACACTAAAGTCACTATAACACTTTATAACTACTGTAAAACACTGTAACACTTCAACACTAATTATTGTCCAACACTATAACACTAATTTGTAATCCCACTTCTGACACCAATTGTAACGATTTATGTTCTTAGTAAATAATTTATTAACAATTGTTCGCTTGAGTACATACACTGTTCACATTCGCGCACTTACACAATGACAGAATCACAATACACGGTTGTAACGCAGTTGTCGCACTATTTATAACGCGGCGCGGCACGATTTATAACCCGAGAAGCGTCTATATCCGGACTCCGAATTGAACTGAACTTGGGCGGTGCTCGTGGGTCTGTTTTTATACCTGATGCCCGGTCGAGAACGTTCGGGGACGAACGGGGAGGTTCTCGAATGTTGGAGAACAGTCCCTTAGCCTTCCACAGGTCGTTGACCTTGCGATGCTGGCAGCCCATTTGGCCGGCGCCGGTGCGAGCTCGCAACAATAATAAATAATAACGGCGGATTTGACGGTAATTTCGAATACACCACAAAAAATCCTCGGAAATTGAATTGACTAGGTGATTCAAACATTATTTGGGTACCCATTTCAGATCTAAATGGGATGTACTTATAATTTTTAAACACGTTTCCCAGAAAGCTTATGGTCTAATATGTCAAAATGTACCGTCGAAACGGGAATAACGTAATTTACTTGCAACCATAGTCTTGTCTTGGCTTTTACCTGAACACTTCCTTGAGGGTTCACTACTCCCAGCGTCGTGAATAGATTGTGCAGTGATGAGACGGCGTCGTCTACTCTAGAGTGTAAAGCATCAAGCAATTTGCGGAGGGCGTTATGTCCAAACATGAGGGTACTGAGGAGATTGGGTTGCCTGGAAATAGAAGTATTTTCTCACTCAAATTACAGAAGAAAATTCCAATCTGATTACTCCTCATTTCTAGGATAATAAACGATACTCACTCAATTACATGGAACAGCACTAGGGAGGCGTTAGTCTTGGCTGTGTCCGAAGAGGTAGTCAAACGATATATGAGCTCGCCCTCGCCCAAACCAGATTGGGCTGCCGTACCAAGTTCACTCAGTATAGAACGTCCAGTTTCTTCCAACCGTTTGCATTCCCAACAGTCGTGGTGTAACGTACGACACAAGTACTTTTCAACTTCAATGATAGTTTCTTCTTCAAGAATCGTGTTGAAGTAATTTTTACACCTGCCAAAACGAAAGTTACAAGACATAATTCGGGATGTACTTTTTACTATTTGATCATTAATATCATGACCTCCTAACTACATTATAACACTTAGCTTACTTTACTATAGACGACAACGCTTTGGCAGCTTTGAGGAAATTCAGCCTCGACTGAGGGTACCTCAGTCCAACCATGTACTTGAGAAACGTGGTGACTGTGGTCTTGGATGCTAGCGCAGGTAGTGGGGTTCCTTGATAGGTTAGTTGTGAGAGCACTTCAAGAATACAGCTGTCAATCTCTGTGATGATTTCACTGTGACACCACTGCGGGAAACAGTCTTATATTATTAAAATAATCACTATTTTACCTCTTAGTATGTAACTGATAATTAATCTAACGCTTAAAAAAATTGCTTTCATTTTATGTGTCAAGCCTTGAAGGCTTCCTCAGCAGCCATCTTTCCTCATCTCTCTCGTTCATCGTATTTGAACGATTTTTTTCTGAATTATCAGTGCCCCCTCACGTCACATTTGAAACTATATTGCAATCCCTTGCGCAATTACCATGCGCTTATGATTGATTGATTGAATGAATTTGTTTATTTAGAGACCAGGGTGGGTTGGGGTTAATGGCTCTCTCTTCCACCCTTCCTGGATAATGATAATAACAGAAAAATGTTAACTCCTCCGAAATAAACAACATAACCAGTCTTATAAATAAATTAAATTAAACTAATAAACAGACTAGTAAATTTAAAAAATAAAAATAAATGAATAAATACACGCTGTCGAGTGGTATAAAAGAAGAAGAAAAGATTCATACCCTTCTTAATTTGGTGTATATTGTTCATGTCAAAGAGAGGTGTGACTCCAAGCAACAATCCCCTATTTGCAGTAGGGTTCTTTCCAGTAGTAACAAAGAGTCAGAGGACAGGAGGTAAGGAGGGTGGGATGGCGAGGTTAACAGACGCCGACTCCTCCTCCTCGTCCACACTCCTGGTTTCTAGGAGGAATCCTTCCAACAGGAGGCTATGAAGGAAATTCTAAGCAATCAACCCTCCAGCCAGGGCACCCTAAGGCAGGGATGGAGGGTGGGCACTCAAGTCCCTGTAGTACATCTTGAACAAACTCTCAAACACCGAGCAAAGCGAGCGGTCGTGAATGGTTGATGAATGAGTATTAATTAATTATTATTCTTTCATTTTTAGAGTTGACTTCCTGCTTGGGCTCATTTATAAATATATTTTAGGAAAAATCCTGGGGATTCATGACCCTAATACGACGTTCAGGGGGTAATGGTGTCTGGAAGATAACTTACGCTACTCCTGGAGTTTGACGTTGAAGGTCCATCGGATTCCGGAGTCGAACAGCGAGGAGAGTACATGGAAGGGTCAGCGTATAGATAAGGAGGAGGGGAGAGCGAACTTCTCGAAGAGGTTGGGCTCGACGGTGACAGAGGAGGTGCCATCTGAGGTACTGATTCGCAATGAGGCTCACCGTGGGTGTCCGAGTACTCTTCGAGTTTTTCAACAAGGACTCCGATCAACCCGATCTTTACCATCATCTGTCGAGAATAATTATTATAAATTTGGGAAAGCTATCGTTTAACACATAAAGTCTGTATAACCTCGCTCTGATGTCACGAAAGGAATACTGTTTAATAAATTCGAAAACCCTGCAATTTCTTCCACAGAGGTTTCCTGGGAGCATGAGTATGGTGAAAACAGTGAGTTCAAGTGTCGCAGACGCACTACAATCAATTCAGCGTCCTAGTTCGCCAAAAATCAAATTTCAAAAAAATTTTTTTGAACTTGCCCTCCCTAAATTTGGTCCGTATAGGCTGAAAAAAACTTTTGAGGACCAACTAGAGGCAAAAGAGATCCCTGAGCAAAATTTCAGATTAAAAAAAAAAATTCTACCACCAAAAATGGTTTGTATGACGGAAGGATATTTGGTTTTTCTTTAATCTAGACATCATGAAAAGTAAACAGTGAAATTTCGAGGCCAATCAAAGGGGTTGACCACTGACATGAAAACATAGGTGGACTGTTCAAGAAATAAAAAACCAAAATGTAATTATTTTTGCCAATAGAAGTACCTTATCCTATGATCCTACTTCTCGGAAATACCGATGACAAAAAAAAAAAAAGTTCATTTAAAAAGATAACAATGAAAAAATATACACAGTGAAAATGGATAGCGATTGAAACCTGATGAGCATTTCAACGTCTACTGGATACCTGAAAAGAAGGAGGGACCTCGTATAAACTTACCAACAGGCTTGGAGTGTCATAATTAAATTGAGAAATAGCATTGAGCAGTTCGGGATAGAAATGTTTCGTCCTCGAATTCACCAAAAGAGAAAGAAGCGTTTTAAATCCATCGGAAGTCTTCCGAAGACTGGCTCTTACCATCGGTTCGCGACACATGATGCATAGAGCGGTAATTAAATCTGAAAAAAAAGTCAATTTAGATGAACTTGTTGGTTAGGATGCAATCAAGAGCAAAACATCACTTTCGAGATAGCCGTAAGACTTACATGAATCTATTTTACCCCCGTGTAGAATTTGAACAATTTCATGGACAGCCCCAGCTTTGCATAGTTCGACTCGAGCTTCAGCAGAATGGCTCAAATTGAGGATCAACACATTCACGGACGAATCACTGATCTTAGAAACAATAAGCCTGTAACCCTCTCCTGAGGTTCCACAAATCTGTAATGAGAGTAGTCACGCCATCAACAACAAATATACAATTTAAGGTAGCTTAGGGGAACATGAAGGACTCTTTGAGAACAGAAGTAGTTGCTAGGAATGAATGGAAACCTGCCTGTTGAGCTACTCGAGGGTTGCACGGTTGGGTGAAGACAACCAGTGTTCTGATCAGAAGTTTGAAAAGCTGAAAAACGTTGAGTTTAGAGCAGTGCTTTTCTAACAGTTTTTATGCAGCATTTACGATTATTTGATGAACTAAAAATTAGTTCCGTATCTCAATTATGAATGAAATATTCATCACCTGGTGATCATCAGTTTCCAGAAACCCGGCGACAGTTTTCACAGCCTCTATTTTGATTATTTGAGACTTATCGGTTTCCCACAGCCATCTGGAAAGACCAGGGGATCAGCAAGAAGTTCTAATTATCATGAAGTTGGGCAACACAACAACAACAATTAAAAATGATGAACCGCACCGGAGAGCCCTCAGTCCCATCAAACGGACTTCGGTACAGTCGCTCGTCCCAAGGAGACTGTTGATAACGACAGTCACGTTGCATTTGTGAAGATCTCGACCGAGAGCGTGACACTGAGCCATGTTACCAATTAAACGGCAAACTCGACGTTGAATTTTCTTCTCAGTAGATTTTCTAAGGAGAGTCGTCAATTTGTTCGCCACCTCATACTTGATTGCCTGTCGGACATCAAATTCGAAAATTAGCAAGGCCACCTTTCAGAAGTAACCATGATGTATTTCGAATACCTTCTAGGGCTGCCATCGGCAAAGGATATTATCTCGCCATTATTAAAATATTCATATTTATGATTTAAGAGCTCCGATTGAGCCTGTTTAAGGTCAAGGACTATGAGAATTGAACTTTGTAATGGCCACGTTGACTATGACCATAAACTATAGTTCGATGGTTTCCAGATGCAGGATGATCAGTACCATAGAACCACTCAGTCCATGGGAGTGAGCGCCATTATATTCTTTGTAGGTTTTGATTATTATTCCTTGAATTATTAACCTATGCAATCATGCAAGAGGTCTCAATTTGGTAGGGTATTGTTGCGAGCTGGCACCTGCGCCGGTAAAATGGGCTGCCAGCGTCGCAGGGTCAACGACCTGTGGAGGGCTAAGGGTCACTTTCGAGGAATTGTGCATCATATGGAATAGGCTGGAACCTTCCCATTCACTCCAGACAACACGTCGAGTTCCCAGAACCAGGGAAGGTTCGAGAAGGTTCTCGGCCAAGGCAGCCAGTATAAAAGTGAGCCGGGAATGCCACTCAGTGCAGTTCAGTTCAAAGTCCGAATATAGACGCTTCATGTTATAAATAGTGTTATAAATTAGTGCGACAACCGCGTTACAGTATGTTTCATGATGTCTAGAGCACAATACCGAAATGTCCGTTATAATGCTCAGGGAGAGGCTCTAGTTGATCCCCGAAATTTTTCTAACCGATTGGACCAAATTCGGAAATTTTTTGGAAACACAATTTTCGGGATTATTGGCAATTAGGTTAGTGGGGCATCATTTTCCACGAAACTTTGAACGCTGAATCTATCAACAAGGGTCCTGGTTGACTGGTGGGCACTGGAGGTAAGTATGGGCCTATAGGGTACCTGCCTACCCATTGTGAAAATGAGTTTTCGAGATTTTTGGGTATCTAGACGTTTTAGGGTATCATTATCCACTAAATGGTGGACGCAGAACCGAATGGAATCTCGGGACACTCCACATTAACTGGTTTCCCTATAATTTTCCTCCAAGCGATATTCAACCATTGTGGAAGAATTTACAGTATTTTATTTATTTTATATTTTTGTGTGAGGCAGATTGAAATTAACTGATCAATTCGAATTCTCGAGTAGGACGCCGGGAAACGTCCACATAGTGACCAATTTCTTTTGACGGGTCAAATTTTCATTGGAGACATTCTATTTGGGAAGAAATGGAAGAAGTTGTCGAGATATTTTCAAATTGGTACGTCGAAGGACGCAGTCCAAGTTAGGAAGGATCTCGCAGGACGGCAGGCGGCCATGATACCTACCTGAGTACCTACTGGTATCCAGTGTTTACCATTCAAAATTTGTTCGGCCGTACACTGGTACCTGCCACTATGTATAGTGATAGATATATTTTTTGCGACGCATAATATTTTACATTCCTTTATAATTATTATGTATTAAGTTGTGTACCTCATCACAAAATCCTTCGTCACTAATCAAGACCGTGCAAATGTTTCCCAAGATACTCAACGCCAAATTAAGCACACTGTCATTGGACGTGCTCAGTATTTTATACATAGCTTTCGTTCCTCCACATTTATAGAAATACGTTGATCCGTTCGGCCGATCGATCACTCTGAGTCGCACGTACTGAAGCGCTTTGTGAACCGTCCTTGACGAGTCCGATTTGAGTTCGTTCACAACTCCTACGACTCTTCCCTTGAATTGCGAGTCTTCCCTTCCACCTGAATTGGTGTCTGCACTTGATTTTGAGTCGGAGGCGTCCCCATCGTGGTCCATTTCGCCGGATATTTAGCGAGGAAATCGAGTTGGTAGGTCGTTGTTGGGTGGAGACAAATCTGGCTGAGCCTAACTTTTGGGCCCTAAAGTATAATTTTAAATGATCCTACTAGATCGGAACTACGATTTTCACCCATTTGAAATCACGTATAAGACAAACTAGGCTGGAAAAATGAAAAAAAAATAAGTTTTTCTTGGAAAATTGGGAAAACTGGTAAAATAACCTTATTTTTAGGGTACCTAAATGTTAACGTCAGTCTTAAAACGAATTGAAAGTTGTTGCTGCTATGTTTTCACTACACCAAGACTGATGAGACGAGAAAGGATTCAAAAAAGTCAACTCGATCCTCCATTAGCAATAAAAATGAACGCTGGCAACCTGAAAAATTGATAAGGATAACAAGAAGGCGTTCTCGAGTGATCGTGATTGGGGTTTATTCATTCAATACTCTGTACTATCCTGAAAATCTGCATGATTTTCTTGTAGTGTGGTGTTAGTTATATTATTTCAATGGACTGTTGAAGTTATTTTCTGCTTGAGTGTATCTAATTACGATTTCACCGTTACTAACGAACGAAGCAGACTATGGGGACTTTACAATCAAGCGCTTCGCGTCTCTCTTTGTAAACATTTTTCATGCTTCATGTAGATTGACCACCTACATGAAGGTTTTTCTAGCTCAATCTCGATTCTATTAGTTATAAAGTTATGTGGATTTCTCCTCGCTCGCGAGTCTACCGGATTTTCATAATGCGCGTCCGTCCCTAGGCCACACAGCCTCAATAATATGGTGGTTGTTTTTCTGATTCGGTTGAAGCTCAATTTGTTAGACGGCAATTTTCTCAACAATCAAGCATGATAGTCGGCAACAATGAAGAAGACCAAGATGTCATGTTTTTTCATCGCGTGGAGTCCGACGAAATCATATACCAAAGGGAGAAGAAAAGTTGTAAAATGATCGGCAAATACATCATGGGTGATTTATTGGGAGAAGGAAGTTACGGGAAAGTGAAAGAACTGCTGGATTCGGAGACTCTGTGTCGGAGAGCTGTCAAAATTCTTAAAAAGAGGAAATTGAGGAGGATACCTAACGGCGAACAGAATGTGCAAAGGTGAGATGAAAAATAATTAGCCACCAACCCAATTTGACCTAATTTTGGAGACCTTGGGCCTTGGCTAACTAAAACCTGAGCCTGGCGGGAGCTCTCTTCAAGAGGATACCTAATTAATAATGAAGATGAAGAAAATTCCCGCCGTTGAAGAAATTGGCTTTAAAGGTCATTGTAACAGCCGAGTTTGTAAATAAGTTGTAGTTCAAACTGGGATAGATGAGCCAAGAAATTTATCTGAATGCCCTTGAAAATGAGTTTTAATTTTGGTGAAGTGCTCTGGCGCATGTCACAGCGTGAAAAATAACTAATAGATATAAGACTATTTGTCCGCTTTTCTATTTGGCCCAGCGAGATGATTCGTATCAGTAGGTCTCATGACTTGATGATTATTACGGTTTGACATAGCTAATTTAAATTTCCAAGACACAGAAATTGGAGGTTTGAGATGAATGAGTGATTTTATAATATTCTTTTACTATTATACGTTGTTCAGCTACACATGTCAGCGCTACTTCATAGATTTTTTTCAGTGGGCTTAGAAGGTTAATGAATTGTGTTGATCGGAGGATCTAATTTTAAAAAAGAGAGCCCATTCTTCTAAATACATTGCAAAATGTCAGTTGCTAACTACGAGAGAGTGATATATATTAGAGATATACAGTTCTTCTTCATCTCCTATGTGTTCTGTGAATGTAGACTTGATGAAAAGAACTTGCTAACTCAGAGCTAGACTTCTTCAATTCATCGCATTGTGGATCTGTGACAGTACATTTGATATGAATGCTGTTTTGTGTCGTAGGGAAATCCAACTTTTGAGGACATTAAGACACGTCAACGTAATCGAGCTTGTTGATGTCATGTACAACCCAGAAAAAGAGAAGATGTACCTCGTCATGGAGTACTGCGTTGGCGTCCTTCAGGATATGTTAGAAAGCACCTCCAATAAGAAGTTCCCCAATTGGCAAGCACACTGGTAAGCGTTTCATTAACGTGCTTTTGAATTATTGTTGGTACTTTTCCGTTAACCCCCCCCCCCCCCCATGGTTTAGATTAAATTCGCGTTGGGCAAAGCCATCGGGGGAAGAGGATATTATGATTAATAAGGAAACATTTCTAAAATTACCTTATTTATTCTATCGTAATTGATGAAGATGTGATTACGATTATGATAATAATCTGCGTTTGCTCTGAAACCCGTCCTTTATCAGCGAGACATTTGAGAAGAGATTAGTAAACCGCACACAGTTCATGGGGAGACTTTGGACGCAAACAAGCGCCAAGCGTCCAGGGTCATCGTCGCTGCTCAACCTCTTTCCCGCCTCAATACTGCCTAAAACTGCGTATATTAATTGAAATATGAATGAGAAGATTGTCGTTGCCTGGAGCCATCGTGCAGACTTTGGGTGGGCGAGCGGTACTCACAATGCAGGGCCTTATCATTGTCCGTGGTTATCTCAGAGGCGATGGGGTCTGGATAGACATTGCTGGGCATGGTTTTTGTGAGAGGAACATAGACACTATCTTGAAACCGTGAAAGGAACATGGACGCCGAACCACCTCGAATTACCTGTTTGCATCAGCTGGCGTACAACCCAAGTCCATTAATGTATTCCTGAAATTTCTTAGACATAAAAGTCATGGGTTTTTTTTTTATCTGGCTTTTTTGAGTAAATTTGTACTTTGCTTACATGTTTCAAGCTTCTTTGACTTTTGATTCCAGGTATTTTTATCAACTAATTGAGGGCTTACAGTATCTCCATAGCTCTGGAATAATACATAAAGATATCAAGCCCGGTAACTTGCTCATCACGCTCGATGATACTCTGAAAATTTCTGATTTTGGTGTTGCTGAGGTAAGCGCGGTTGAGGACTCTTTCATTTTGTTGGAATGCCTGGCCATTAGGTATGATGATTTAACCCTGCTGAAGTGTTCCAAATCCACCAACTTAGCATTCATTTACTTGTGCTCCTTTTCAGGCGTTAGACAGATTTGCTCCTGATGACACCTGTTACACTAGTCAAGGTTCCCCCGCATTTCAACCACCGGAAATAGCCAATGGAATGGAGAAGTTCTCTGGTTTCAAAGTTGATATTTGGAGCAGTGGAGTGACCCTGTATGTGACCAATGTGTCTAGGTAATATTTGAAATAAGACATCTTGCTTATCGCTAAAGTATTACTGCCTCTACTTCTAGGTACAACCTCACCACCGGGAAGTATCCATTTGAAGGCGGTACAATATTCAAGTTATTCGAATGCATCGGACAGGGTGACGTTGTGATACCTGACGACCTCGAAGCGGAACTGGTTCATTTACTAAGAGGAATGCTTCATAAAGACCCAGATCAAAGAATACCGTTAGAGAACATCATAAGGCATCCGTGAGTTTTTTTTTTTTGCTGTATGTTGATGTTGATAAGGTCTTGTAGGTCTACTGAGCGATGAGTTAGAACCGAAGAACTACACAAGCGTGATAGTACAACCCAAATTTTATTAGTCTTCAGAGACCAAATTTGAGAGCCAGATCATTGGGCTGTTGGCTCCCGAGCACTAAAAAAGTGCCCATATTAGCGTCGCTCATTTGATTGCAGTCTTTAAATGGAAAGAAATTATGTAAAATTATCATGAAATAGACCGTTCGCGTTGTTTGGAATACAACATACAGGATTATGAATCATTTATCATCAGTTGTGAGTGCAAGGAAAAACCTCCAAATCATTTTTCAATATAAGGAAGTATCACCCTGGCACGTATTCTTTTGGCCACCTCATCGGCTGATGTCTGCAGTACAACTTTGAGTCGTTAATTATCTTTTGTCATAACAGTCATTAATTGTCCCACAGATCTTGATACCGAATCTACCTTTTAATTTTTCCTACGCCCTTATTTTTCTAGATGGGTAATGAGAAAACCACCCAAAACCCCTGAACGTGTGCCAATCCCCCCGCTCCGAGGAGACGGACTACATTCCATGACAGTGCTGCCGTACCTGTTAGATTACCATTATGGCGATCAGGCTTCTTCTTCACAGTTCGTATCGGAACGACAATTAAACGGTAAGATGAATCAATTTATGCACGTCGCTCTGAATTTTACTGTTTCCCACGAGACAGCAAAATAACTCAAAAAACGCTGCAAATTCTTACACACGGGTTGGTTATTCCTCGAACCAGGTGCATGGAGACTAATATAAACCTTGGACTAGACGCATGGAGACTCATTTCTTCATCATGGGGAAAATGAGAGAAACAGTGGGTGTGACGGGTCTAGGACCCATTCCAATCGATTCGGGGTCCAAAATTTAGTGGAAAATGATACCCCACACGCCTAGGAGAAACCTACCAGAAATCTCGAAAACACATATTCAAAATGGGGGAATGGGCACCCATTTTGACCCATTGCCTCATCCAGAGAGCACCAATCGTTCCGAGGCCCTTTTCATTGGATTCATCGCCCAAAATAGATACCCATTTTCACCCATAACCTCTTCCAGTGGGTGCCAATCGTTTTGGGACCCTTCTCATTGGACTCAGCGTCCATAATTTAGTGGAAAATGATACCCTACACACCTAGGTTGCAAAAAATCTCAAAAATCCATTTTTGGAAATACACATTTTGACCCCCAAATTTGGTCCGATCGGGTTGGAAAGTTTCGAGGACTAACTAGAGCCATGAACGGACCCCTGACCAAAATTTCAGATTTTTAGAAAAAATTCTACTACCAAAGTCGGCGTGGATGGCGGATGGACATTTGCTAATTTTGATCTATACACCTTGAAACGTTCAGAAAAAATTTTTGGGGTGAATCGGAGAGATTGACATTTTGCATGAAAACATATGTTGATTATTCAAGGAATAACCAACAAGTACCAACCAAAGTACTGCTCCGAAGAATGGCAGCCCTGAGGAGAGTGTGAGCACGATGATTTATTACTACCCGCCATGTACGCATCCATACATGAAAATTCATCATTTATCCAACTCCTAATAAGAATCAAATTTTTTTTTTTTTTTTTTTTGGTTGGTCATCTTTTGTGGGACTTTCTGGGAAGTGTAGAAATTCTCCAAATTTACTATTACACATTGTGGCTCTTTCACGGACAGTTGATACACTCTTGAAAAAATTGATATTCATATCACATTTAAAACTCAAGTCACTGTAAAAAAAAAATTTTATAAAAAAACACAATAATTTTAATAAATACACATTAATTTTGTTGTGACTAGGAGGAATGATGACGAAACACGTGCTTAAAGGGACGGACTATACTGAACTAATGTGAAAAATACTACACTTACCTATCAACTACACACTCAAGTAAACAATATTGAATGAAAAAAGTCACAAACACTTTGTTGATTCGTATTCACATTCACTCACAAATGTTTGGATTTTATTAGTATTTATACCAAGTATCACTATACTAAAAGTATTTATACTTCTGAAGAGTTTTTCTTTTGTTCAAACGCCGATTCAAACTTCATTGCTCATCTTCTCCGCACTTCAAGTGGCAGCCTACTTGAGGGCGATAAACTATTGGAGAAAGATTGTCAAAATGCCCGATGAAAGACTGCTCAAAGTATGTCTAACCACCCTCGCCAAGCTCACTCTCACTCCAGGAATGGCACACTCATAAACTGAATAACCAACCTAAAACGCTGCAAATTTTTTCACATGGGTTGGTTATTCCTCGGTTCAGGCGCATGGAGACTCATTTCTTCAACATGGGGAAAATGGAAACAGTGGATGTGGTGGGTCCCGGACAAATTCCAATCGATTCAGCGTCCATAATTTAGTGGAAAATGATACCCCACACGCCTAGGTACCAGAAATCCCGAAAAAACATATTACAAATGGGTTATAGATACCCAATTTGACCCATAAGTTTTTCCAGTGGGTGCCAATCGTTCTGGGACCCAATTTGTTGGATTCACAGTCCAAAATTTAGTGAAAAATGATACCCCGCTTGCCCAGTCCCCAAAAATCCAATTTTCAAAAACACATTTGATCCCCCCCACCTACACCCAAATTTGGTCCAATTGGAAAGTTGATGAGATACCTTTTCACACTGAGCAAATGTGTTTTGGGCCTGTAACCATATGAAAACCAAGATGGGGTCATTTTTCTATGAATAAACCCATAAAAAAAAAATGTTTACTATTTGGTATCTTGAAGAGGTCAGGTAATTTCAACAGAAAAGAATGAGTTTCTCTCAGGCAACCAGGAAAGGAAAACCCTTTTTCACCCTTTCTCACTCTCAGCTTCGCACCACTCTTTCTCGTCAGTCCCTTCAAGGGGGTCTGTCGACGCAACTCGATCTAGCGGCTGACGGCCAAACTGTCGCCATTGACCACCCTACCCCGCCAGACCCATGCTGCACGGCCTGATTTTCCAAAAGTAATTCCAATTTTTCGAAGCTCCTGTTTGAAAATTCAGACTTTTTTCTTTCGCAATATCCTTTTAAGACTTGTGAAATTGTCTCGAACTATGATTCAACTGCCAACTTCTCATACAAAATTACGTTACGAAATTTAAAATTTAAAATATTGAAATATTTTATTTGTGTATAGGCCCGAGAAATTTCACCAAGTCTTACGAGCATATTGCAAAAAGAAAAAGTTTGAATTTCCATACAGGAGCTTTAATAAATTGGAAACACTTTGCAAGGGACTGTATGACGCCCCCTTAAGGTACTCGCTCTAAAAGGGGCAGCAAGCTGCATGGAGTTCAGTCCGGAGGAAGTAAACAAAGAAATACCTAACTACGTGGAATGAGTACAAAACTACTTCGTCCCGTGGCTTGTCTACAACGCTAAGTATTTCCGACCGGTGGTGGATTTTATGGCCAGGCAAGCCTGCTTGAGATCATAAGCACATATCGATAGAGTCCTATGTCAGTTGAGGCTGGCCTCCAAAACGTTTATGACAATTCGCATCTGTGGGCACATCTACAAGCTCGACGCATCTCAGCCATGCCGGATCTGCAGTCGCCTAGAGAATGAAACCCTGGCACATTTCTTCTTTGATTGTCCCACTCTGGCGGCCTACCCAGGGTTTCCACTTGTCCTCACACTTGATGCAGCCCAAGACTAACTTGAGCAGCCTACTGGATATCCTAGGTGACAAGAAGAAGGCAGCTGACGTTTGAGTCTTCAATTTTTGTTATAGAAGCCTTGTGCTCTGTTTAAATGAATAGTGGGTCCGATCTCATTAATGTCACTGTGCTGCAACTAGTGAGAGAACTGATAAAGCCGACTTTATTATTGGAAAGAAGTTAGCCTTATGTCCCATTTGTATAAATCTCCTCTGCATTTTCGTCATATCCTTTTATTTTTCACTTTTTCTTGATTTTGACATCTAATTTTGTTATCAATGGCCCAAGCTCCGGAGCCAATTTTGGAATGATCAAAGATTTCTACAAATAAATACACCTGCTTTATTTCTCGTGTAATTCCACTTCTTCTTTTACTCTATTTCTCTCTATAATTTTGTTACAGAGGAGAAGAAGATCGATATGCAAGAGGCCTGCACAAATAACAAGGGATCCAGCTCCAAGAAAGCCTGCAAAGCGGACGGGCGACAAACGTCATGTCTGAACATGCGCAAACTGGCCTCCTGCCATCCATCTTGACCAATTTCTTCTAGTCGTCTTAGAAAAACTAAAGAAAACCATTCAAAATACGGGTTTCATTGCTCAGTCAGTACCATCTTTCTTGTACCACCAATCAGTTCAGGATTGGTGCTTAATTGCCATTTCGTGATGAAATCGACAGAAGAGGCGTCCTTTTCTCATTTCACGGACAAATCTTCATGTAATGTTACCACGGTTAGACAATATTAAGATTAGATCCCCCCCTGATGTTTTAGCAGACTGTCTTTAAACAAATTAGACCGTTATCCATACTTATTCGGAAGTCAATTTTTGACCTCTGTAGCAAATCAACACTTCGGCATTGCATGCATTCTAAATTTTAATGAGGATACCCTAGGACAGCTTACAAATAGACACAATCATTAGGCCTTCGGGCTCAAGGCAGAAACACATCCTCCACTAGTGGAGTTTTCACAGCGCAATTTCTTTTCATTACCTTGATTCTTTCAAGATGGCGGAGAGTATATTCTGATTGAAAACAACGAACACCTCCTCAAAACATGTTTAAAAATTACTTTCATGTTTTGTCTTTGTGTTTCAAAGACGAACCTCTGGTTCAATTAATGACCTTGAGCGTAATACATGTTCATAGATGAAATATACATTCGTGGAATATGGGAATATTATTAGTTTAAATGAAAAATCACGTTCTTATAAAAAAAAAATCACCAAAACCCACAACTATTAATGTGAATTTTGGGGAAGTTTTGTAAAAATGTGATTTTGTTTCATTTATACTCATCGTATACTGAGGAATTGATATTCTCGCTTTTATAAAGTATTATTACTCTTCATATACATGAATAATGAATTCGCCCGTCTCCGCTGTGATTCGGCAGGTGCCTCTTTCGAGTCAGTAATTATGCTACTTTGAGTTGCCTCTGCTTCTTCTCTGATCTCATTTCTCGATCTTATTCGTTTCCATCATTGAGATGACAATATTTTGAGTTTGCCAAATCCAGTGAATTGAACGGGGGTTTTCACCGGCAATGAGGAGTTGTTCAGTGTGTTTTGTTACGTTGAAACGAATTTGAGAGTCCAACGACTTTGTTGTAGAATGGATCGATAACTGGGAAAGCTCGCGTTCTACAAGTTTTCTCTTCGACAATGTTTCAATTCTATGTTTTTTTTTTTTTTAACCTCAGTGTATAACAGAACCTCCTGAAAGTATTGGCAAGCAATGCCCCTTATCTCAGGCCGATTTCATGTGTCTTAGCAGTGTATGCTTGCTGTATTATTACATTCACAGTATCAACCGATCAGTGGAAAACCTAATTCCAGAAAGTCGAGCTGGGACCGATTGCAATCCAAACTTTCGATAAAAGGTGGCACCGCGTACGCCCGTTGTAAATGCACTTCCTACTCACAGATCTCTGTCAGACAGTCAGACTTCTACAGGATAGTCGCGGCGCCGGTCTATAACTACACTGAGAGGAATGAATTAGCAAGTTTTTCTCAACCATTTCCCTTGGGCACTTGGTAAAAAGCACATCCTAATGCAGTGTTGTCGCGCATTACATTACTACATAATTATATTTTGTAGGTGGATCCGTTTAGCATTTGTGGTGGACATTTAGTTGGTACCTACTTCATGTATACTGAGCAAACAGACGTGTACGCATGAATGGGCGCCTAGGAAAGGGACCTTTCTCATTAGTCAAGCGGGGTTAGTCGGTTCTGGGGTGTTACGTCTTTCGCACAAGTACGCCATTCAGAAAGCTATCTACACGCTGGTAGTGCAGATGACGATTTGAAACTGCGTGAATTCTGGCTCCCTTTTGGATTCACCTTCTACCCTTTGTAAATGGAAAGAAAGGCTGTGTTCCGGGAGCGGTGTTTTCGCTCCGTATGACGAAACTTGAGTTCTCAATTTTGAATCCTAGGAAACACGATTTTATTTTTGTAACACGTTCAAGCTACGCGATCATACTATGAACCTTGAACTCCTGAGTTGAATAATATGTAAGTGCCATTCTATATATGAATTTGTATTATTTTTATTGTTGCTGTTCAATATTTACGTGGTAGAATCAGTAAGTTACCTTTTCCCCTTTGTGAACAATTTTATATTTTTAATTTCATTCATTTTTTTGAAGTACTTGTTCCGGCGACTTCAATCTAATTTGATCTTCGACTTGGCAAGCACCGCCAGTAATTAGTGGAACTTAGCTATCTTGTTTTATTGTGTTGTTGGCGTTCTCCTTAATGAACTTCCAGCAGCGATTGGTTTTTGTGAAATACATCTTTTAGTTGTCAAGTCGGCCGAAAGGTTGTTGCAAAACGCAACGCCCCTCCTAGGTTCGCTGAACGATGGAGACACATTGTCATTGTTCATTCGATAGACTGAGAAAATGAATTGTTTAAATAAATACAAATTGTAAGTATACAATAAAATGTGGGATTTTTGACCAAAAAGAAGTCTTTATTCATCAAGGATGGCACCTAATTTTATCCTAATTTTGTGAAAAATGTGGGATGGAGCCGATGTACCATCTCGAGATTTGCAATATTGATGTTGTTGATATGCTTTTTCTCCCCTCTTCTCTGGATTAATTGGTTATTAATTGGGCTTTCGAGTGTTTGATCTCAAAATTAAATGCGCGTAGAAGAATTATACAAGTGTACTGTCTTGTTTTAAAGGGCAATCGGTTTTTTTTTCTTATAAAAAATACGAAATTCCGTTGTAGATGGTATAGGGATGAATAGGAAATCACATTCGAAATAGGTAGATAGATGCCCGTTCCGGGACCCGTTTCATTGGATTCAGCATCCAAAAATTAGACGAAAATAATACCCGACGCCTAAATCGCCATAAATCTCGAAAATCAATTTTTTTAAATACACATTTTGGCCCCTCCCTTCAAATTTGGTCTAATCGGGCTAAAAAGTTTCGAGGACCAACTAGGGCCGGAAAACGGGTCTCTGACCAAAATTTGAAATTTTAAGAAATTTTTCTACTACTAAAGTCGGCGTGGACGGCGGACGGACATTTGCGAATTTTGATTTTGACACCTTGAAACGCCCAGACAATTTTTTTGGGCAGAGTCGGAGAGATTGACTTTTTGCATGAAAACATGGGTTGATTGTTCAAACCAACCGAAAGGAATTAAATTTAATAAAAGGCTAATTCACTTTTTATTGATCACAGGCTATTTACAGGAACAAACGTGGTCTCAAACCCTACAGTCACTAGGCAGGGCCACTCACAATAACAAAATAAGTAATTACTACTCAGGCACATTAATGGTGCCTAATTAAGTTATATAATACTAAAAACAGTCGCCATAGGATAAATAAATTATTTGTAATATTAAGCGGGAAAACTAGATCTTACACGATGCAATTTCACTGGTTTGTTAAAACGCGTAGACGTGAGAAGCACACAGGAAAACTTCGGAACAAGAGAAGCGGGTAATTTCCTCAACTGCCGATAGATTGGCTCCTAAGGGCTAAATACAGGTAAATTACACACAAGTTCTCTTTAAATGTTAGTCTTGCCTGGCTTCTAGTAATGGCATCAGTCTGTTGGGACAAAATAACTGTGCCGGTTTACTGTTCATGTGGGCATAAAAAGGACTGGGGACACAATGTTATGAGAGCCGAATGTCTGGAATAGAATAAGTCGAAGTCTGTGCCCCTTTCCTTGAGAGGAAAAAGCCACAGAACTTGTTTCCTGGGGACGACCCCTCCTCTTGTTAGATAACTCGTTCTACGCTCTGCAGATATATACAAATATACTTCAAATTAGGGTATCCTTGGTAGAAATTGGTACTGAGGAGGAGCAAAACTCCCCGTAAATATCCCAATAATAGATTTAGGATTGCATAAGAAACGCCATTTCTTCTCGGAGAGGAAACTGGTCCCTTAACGCACACCTTACTTGCTACGATTAAAAGGAATGGACATTACACTGTGGTTTCAGGGTCGTCGAAGGAAAACTGTCTGAGATTGACATTACGCAAAGACTCAGAGGAAGAAGTTGTTATTATTACTGGAGCCTGAGGAGCGACGGGAGTCGTTCCTACGGGAGAAAGTGGGCTCGGCGAGTTGCTCACTAACGGTGTACTTTCGTCGTCATCATCTTCGTCGTTGGCTTCACACATGACTATAATCTATAAACAAATAAACCGGTGGGAACAGTTCATAAAATGGCGCAACTCTGGATAATATAATATCGTGGAAAAATGGTATCTGAGAGCCCCACGATTATCAGTTTTGACGAGATATTGACAGTATTAACTGATGATAATTGAGAAGCCACCTCCTTCTATAAGTTGAACAAAATCGGCTCATGCAAGCTAGCTAGAAGACTAAGAATAAAAATATTGAGGCGAAAATAAAACCACATAAATTTGATCATTGTGTACGATTTCTCTGCGTTTGGAACATTTTCAGTAGACTTAAAGAATTCCAACGCCTCATTCAATATGATAAACGTCTCATCAACGCCAACAGAAATACATATTTAGATTGGTTTTTCCAAACTAGTGCTTCTGAATGAGTCAACTTCATGAGTTCAACCTTCAACTGCACGGCGACACTCGCTCATTAGATAATGTCCTCCGTTAGGGCGCTAATGGATCGTTCAATCTAATTGGAAGACAATTCCCCAGTTGACACGAAGGCGACACAGCTACGGGAAGATCGCTCCTTTCGACGATGAGAAACAAAAACAAGGTAGGCCCAGTTTCTAGCGGTACCCACTTTTTACGGTCTCTTTTCGATCGTAGCGAAAACGAAAAAATAGCTAGCTAACAAACGAGTTAGTATACGAACCATGAATTAGATAAAATACGAGTACAAGGTTGAAGATAACAATGAACAGGTATCGCACGAATAAACTCTTGAAAGTTTGCAGTTGCGCCATAGCTCCCTGATTGTTTGGAAGGTAGGACTAGTGATAAGCGTGTTGAATTACAGTAGCTGAATACACAATATTTTGTTCGTAACAGCTACCTACTGCTCACCTAATTGTGAAGGTACGTGTATGGTCTACATCACGCTTCAAGCCGTCTCTAATTTGTTAATTTGACATTACAGTTTGACAGATCAATTAAAAGTAAAGGCCTGAGAGGTGTGAAATTGTTTTTAATTTTGAAATTAGACCAATCGAGATAAATGGGGATAAATTCAGTCTCGCAAACGGTTTATTTATCGCTGTAGGAAGTGAAAAATCAGGTCATAGGTTAGTTTCAACCATAATTATTCAGGAGAATCAGGAACAACAAGCTAAATTGAGTGGCACTCTAGAGTGGTTAATGTTCTCACGAAGATCTGTATTTTGCTCCGTTTCTTAAATTTACGTGGAAATGGAATGGCACCAAGCTGGGTTCCATTTCCAAAAACGGCCAACTAGGTTTTCACCGATTGGGTAAGTGTAATAAGTAGTAACGTAATGTATCTCGTTAGCAATTAATTTCGAAGTCCACTGAGAAGCTAATTACTAAACACGAAAAAATCATTGAAAATGAAAGTTTGTAAATCTGATTTGAGAATAAATTCCTTGAAACAGAATCTAAAAAATACAGTATACTTCCCTATTGATTTGCTCCAGTACTGATGTTGATACCTACTGCGTGGACTCAGCGAATAATCGTTGGCGCAAAAAATATTTATTAATGAAAAGAAGATTGAAGAAAACTTGAGAATGTTTGATAAGAAATGCGAAATCAAAGGTGTGTCTAAATCACGAGGATATCCAGCATGCGAGATGAGTTTTTATTTGACCACTTGATGAGCGGTGATCGTTTACCGAAGACAACAAAATGAAGTGCTACCACTCGGAATAAAACATGTTCACTGACGCGAAATGTCAACATTCTACCGATTGATTGAATGATTGAAAAATGGAAAGTAAATAGCGGGTGTGAAATGAAAAATTGCATGATAAATCAAAAGGAATGAGACCAGAAGAACGTATTTAGTTTTTTCTACGAGTAGTGTAGATAGTGGAAGAGGCTCCGAGGGGCTGATAAAAAGTGCGGGAAGAGTTTCTCCGAGTTGAGTGCGGAATGATGATACCATCAATGGACCAGTTGGACCATCGGTAGCTGTGATGTCCTCTTATGACGTGAAAAATTACAAAACATTTTAGGTCCTCCTAAGGTATTGTCAATAAAATAAAGTATTGCTGCCCAAGCGGCACATGATTTCTAGGGGTTCTTTTACGTACTTGTGACTTTTTTGGGGTAGTTTTAGGCTGTCGTGAATAGGAAATTCCTCAATAACCGTAAAATGAGGGCCCTTTTAAGACAAATTATCGTACGCTACGTCATGATACCAACCTGTGCACCACTTCTCCGGCTAGAAAAAAATTGCCATTTTTAGGGGTCTTCTACAATAACGAGCTGCATTGATTTTAACGATTAGCATGAAAATTAGGTGATTTATTAGGAACCACCCAGTCAAATACCAAAAATGATCCTAATAAGTAATGGTAGTTGCATCTAATCACGTCCATGTGAAATAGAAACAATTACACAATTGGTAGTTATTGGTGCATAATTAATCTACACATTTACTGTCTTGCCACTGTGTAAACTCACAAAATAAAAAATTGAAAGAGGAGGGTATGTTAGTTTTAGGTTTGCTAGGTTTTAGCTTGTAGGCTGTCAATATCAAACTCAAAATCATCTATAGTTGAACATTTCCTGCGAACCACCTTTTCGGCCGGCATAGATAAATATTTCGCCGCTCAATTAAGTGAAAATTGGACAAAAGTGTCACAACCTCTGCCCACGTTTGACCAACAAGCTTTGGCGCCGGTGGTATTCAATCAAATTCTCTGAATATAATAAAGCCTTCTCACTCCCAAAAAAAAAAAAAATAATAATAACCTAAACCAATAGTTAGCGAACGACTCTTATAAAATGACACTAAGTGAAAATATGACAAACTTTTGACTTAAGGGACTTGAATTTTTTAGACTCGAGGAATTGTATGACGTCCATTATCGATTTAAGCACAAATTTAAACTATAACCGTTGCTTATTACATTGAATTTACATGAACACCCCTAGTCTGACACTTCGTGCTGAACATAGCGCAAATTAAAATTTTTGAAACGGCGCAATCTTACTTAAAAAACTAATTTATAGGCGCAACAGTGGTGCGAGGGCTTCTTTGGGTTCATTTTCACCCATAATTGTTTATATAGAGGGAGACAAATTTCCAGGGACCCCTATACCCCAGGCCCAACAAGTATTTCTACGAATGGCATAATCACGAACAAGAGAGTGTTTTAGAAAAAAATCACACAGGGTTGGTTATTCCTTGGACTTTGAGTTTATGAGTGATAAGGGAAATTGTGAAAGTGGAGTGACCCGAACTCACTACAATCGATTCAGCGTCCAACATTTAGTGGAAAATGATACTCCATACGCCTAGATTGCCAAAAATTACAAAAATCCATTTTATATAAAAAAAAAAAAAAAAAAAAAAAAAATTGAGATGCAAGTTGAAAAAAAATTGAAGAGGGGAACTAAGAGCAGTTTTTGAGGTAACCAACACTTCCGATATTTGAAGTCCAGAGGAGGTTGCAATGTATAAATCTTTGAGTGCGAAGGTGCAGTCTTGTAAGCTAGGAGTGGAAATGAACATGACTCATTCTCTTTATAAATAGGAAGAAGAGACATCGCTTGGGTGTTGCAGTCCTACAGGAAAAGATTCGGAAAAAGTCTAGTTAGTTGGAAGGAGCGGATGACCATTCTCACTATAAATAAGAATAGACATCGCTCGGGTGTTGCAGTCCTATGTGCAAAGATTCGGATAAGAAATTTTTCTTCTGTCTTTGTCCACAATAAGACTGTTGAAACTTCGAGTTCAAATCTAGTCAGGCAGCGCACGCTCCCCATGTCCTTGGATAGTGAAATGGAAGTGGTCAAATCTGGAACGAAGAGGAGGGGATGCTCTTTGGGGACTCTCCGTGTCGGTTGAGCCTCAGTCAATGAGCTACAGTCCCGACGACCGAAAAGATTGGACGATCACTTAATTCAACACGTCCAGATCGGAAACGTACTTTATGAAAAACTTTCCAGAATTTCATGCAAGCGCAGTGAACGTAGGTACGTAACTGATAGTGCATGTACCTGTAATGTATCATTTAAGAATATTGAGAATTCTGAACGAATCTTTACTGGCGCAAAAAGTGATGCTACCCTTGGAACTGATTTTGGTGAAATGGGAAAACAATTAAAGAAAAAACTGAAAGTACAAGAGATGATGATGGGCCCTGAATAAGCTTAAATTCGAACGCCATTCAATTTGAAAAGTGCACGAAGTTGGAAAGTTTCGTTTTGTGGGTTAATAAACACTTACAGTGTAACTTTGCTTAGCTCCAAGTCCTTGTGGGGACGATACTGTAAATTGGCATTGATACCAAACAGACGAGATGTTTTATCTTATCGAAGAATAAATACGAATTCATTCAACAATAGGCAAGAAAGTGATATGAGTCGTGTAAAGTGGATGTCTTCTACTTACAGGAGGATGCCCTTCGACGGAACGGGAGCGTTTGGAGGGTGAACTCTTTTGTTCAGGCATATATAAAGAAGATGGACGAGAATTCGGAAGAAGTTTAGCCCCAGAACCATCACCTTCTCCCTGGAGTAAGAATCAAAGTTCTAGTGAGTGACACTCCATAGTACAAAATTATTTTTATTAAATAAATCAACGCATTGATGAATTAAAAAGGTAGTTTAAGAGAACTGAAATAGGAGAGCGATCTATTTACCAAAATACTTATTTACTTTGTATGGTATCGAATTTCGTGGGTATCAATTACCTGGCTGTCAAGATTTTCTCTTCTTTTAAAAATTGGCGTGTTGCTTCCAGAACTACAGCTGCTGATGTTGTCACAGGGAATGGCAGACCAGGACTGAAGAGGTATGTTCTAAACCGAAAGAAAGTTTATTAACGAAATTGAATTGAACTGAAGTTTCAACAAGTGAAATTTGACTGAGGATAAATAACTTGGATGGATTTACGCTAATTCTCACAAATTTAATATTGATCGAACTTATTCTGTCAAGCAATAAGTACAGATTAGTATTTGCAGTTTTATATGAGTGTGTAACTGATTAGGGAATTATCTGGAATGTGGTGTGTATTCGACCTATGAATAGATTATTCCAATAGTAAAGGCGCCTAATGTGTTATTGGCAATAGTTATTTTCTTCCAATATTCAACTTCTGGCTCACACAAGGGGGGCACATCAAGTATTAGGCAGATAAGGCACACGACCATACTATGAGATACTCCAATAAATTTCTCCTGTTCATCTCACTTGTAAAATGACGACTTCAGTATCATCTGCTGCATTGCTATAAAAGCTGCTTTGGCTCACAGTGCGGCCCAATGTAGAAAATTTCATCAGGTCACCTAGAAATATAATTAAAGAAAATAAAAATAAAAACACGAACTATGTCTCATGAGCTACTTAAAATTGACGCCCCTAACAAGGACGCTCTGACGAACTATTACAAAACCCTACATGCAGTCATATACATATAGATTTTTGTAAGCTCAACTGCCTTTATAAATCATATGAAGGGAAAGCATAATAACAAGCCATGGCAATTTATAATCCTAGGATACTGTACAACAGAATGTCACCCTCTGTGTCCAGCCTTGAACAAGACCTGTCATTCAACCGGAGGTTAGGAAATCGAGGCAAAAGCAAGTTGTGTTATCAACTGTATATATTCTCAACTCTAAACAAGGTGATATGCAAAGGTATAACTAGAGTTGTACAATAAGTACACCTATCAGAGGGTTAGCAACTAAGCTGCTGCACACTTATCAAATGGGAGTTGTTTTAAAGCCAGTTTAAAATCCTGTAAGAACATTACCAAGCGTTTTAGACTTGTTCACAGCCTTACCTAGGGCCTTAGTTAACGGCTTTGGTTCCCTAAGTGAGTTGGCTATGCAATTTTTCTTAGAAGCGACATTGGATAACAGCAATTTTCTCCTAGCGCGAGGCAGGCCATGTCTAGAGAAGCAAGCTAAACGCCTATTTACAGGGGCTGGGGTTGAAATATGTTCAATACTGAGTAACAGTAGGACATTGAACTTTTTGTCCAAGTGTATTTATTCAAGTGGGCCTTCAAATGGCATTTCACCATTTTTGATTCCAGGATCAATGATGTGGCTGATTAGAATGCAAATCGCAGAATGCGTTTAGTTACGACGTTACTCGAGGAAATGTGCCAACAAAGAAGAAATACCCAACACCGACCTCTACTTCTCTCCGAGGTGTGAAATTGAATACATTTCAACCGCAAGACACTCTTCTGCCATAGCCTCTTTTAATATTATTCTTGTACCGTAGGCACGTACGAGTCTTACAAGGAATCTTGCCTATTTGTTCTCCAACGGTCGTTACTGCTGTTCTGAGACACATCAGCTCAACCGAACGTTCACCTGCAAGGCCAAAGAGGCGACCAAAATTGATAAATTTCAAGTGTTTCACACTCGTACACGGTTCATGCAACGACCCAAGAGAAAGAGGGGTCATGACTCAACCCCGTCCATGACTCAACAACAATGATAAAGTGGATTTGCAATTGAACATCAGCCGCAATCTGAGTTTGGAAATGATCAGGGCTTAGTGCCTTTACAAAGTGCTACTGGCATCAGTCTCCTGATTATGATTGATGGGAAATTTCCCTCCTGGTAAGTATTAGGAATACCGTCTCAAAACGTCTTACATTACTTCTGAGCTGAAGCTCTTGAACCTGATTCAGGAAGAAGTGCTGTAAATTTATGTTTATTATGTGAATCTTGAACATGGAGAATATATGAGTTTGAGGCGAATGGCTCAGATCACATCTCGATCGATTTAGTATCAAAATATTACTAAAACATGAAACACAAAAAATCGATACCTAATCGTTAAGGTCAAAAATACCGAATTCCAAAAAGTGCACCAAAATTGGTTTTGAGCAAATATCAATAGATCAACATCGGAAACCTCAGGTAAATAATCTGAATTGGATATAGGGAAAATAATGAGTAAAAAGTTAAAGATTCAGAGAATGATCAATTTCTGACAAAACTAATCGAAAGCTTCTTTGCAATCCTACTAGTAAAACCAACCTATCAGCTGACAAAAATATTTAATTTTAAAAAGAATGCCTTCTTTAGCCTAATTACCGACTTTAAAAAAAAATTTGGTTGTAATGTATAGTCCAAACCAATTTTTTTTTCGAGCACAATTTTTCGGGAAAAATAAAGTAAATTATATGGATACCTTCAAGGTTTTCTCTCCTATATAAAATATAGATTCCATTTGAAAAATCTAAATTATGCCAGGGTACAATAATTTCTTGTGTAATCTCTTATTGGCTTTGTTTTGGGGTAAGTTCTAAAGAATAGAAACCATTCTTTAATTTTTTGCGTGTTTTGTACAAAGACCAATCTACATCTTGGTCTTTATCTACACAAGAGGAATATTATATATACCTAGTATTGACACCGGCCCTTAAAAGTTAATGTTATACTTTTGATAAATACCTTCAAACTATAGACAGTACAGGACTTCAAGTTTGGACAAATAGATTCAAACTATTAAGACAGATAAGTGTTTCAGCTATTCAAGGTAGGTTAGTCGCATAGGTAAACCTTCGCTGTGCCTGCGGGCGGGGGTCTGAATACCTTCTGCATGGGTGGCGTAATCTCCAAACATAGCGCCTTCAAATCACAGGGTTCGTACTTTTTGAATCGTGACGTACAAAACCACACAAAAAAACCGTAACGAGTGATTCAGATCCCATTTTCAGTTCACCTGTATTAGGAAATCCCAGTAACCAACATAATGTGAGCACATGTGTCCTTAACTCAAAAGGACTGTTCCAATCACGTCACGGATCCATTTTCAACGTTACCCCGCAGCAGCTGGACATCCATTTCTTTGAAATTATTTTTCAGAACATGTTAATTTTTTTCATTGGTTAATTTTAATATTGCTTTCTTTGTTCTACATGAAGTTGAAATCTATTTGTCCAAAGTTGAAGTCCATTTGTCAAAAGATTAAATTTAACTGCCAATAGTTTTAATATATTCGTCAAAAGTGTGTCTTACCTAATGAGTCAATAGTATACAATGTAAAACAACAATTATTGTACCGACAAATTAAGTCGGAGATGCGTATGGAATCGTTTACTATCTACCAATACCACCAGCAACTTTCTCACAAAAATGATACTTTTAGGAGGGTCGTATACTGGAGGCATTCCAGAGACTGAAGATGCCAAACAGTGGAGGCGAATACGAAACACGGAGAAATTTGGGATGTTTCATGGGTTCACTGCACGCATATATATTTATTTTTTAGTTTTTGAAAAATGAACTGTTATAAAACATTTTTTTCTTCAATGTTCTTCTCATTATACCAACACAATTAATGCGAGAGTAGAGAATGAAGTAGGAAGGTACTATAGAAGAAAGAAAAAGGAATCGTCACCGCACTCTCTCTTGGAAAAACGCTGCGAATTCTTTCACAGGAGTTTGTAATTCTTCGGACCAGGAGCATGGAGACTCATTTCAATCGATTCAGCGTCCAAAATTCAGTCGAAAATGATACCACACACGCTTAGGTACCTGAGATCTCGAAAACCCACTTCCGAAATTGGCAAATACCCATTTTGACTCGGGCACCAATCTTTCCGGGACCTGACTGATTGGCTTCAGCGTCCCCACACGCCTGGATCGCCAAAAAACCATTTTTTCGAAGGATCCCCCCCCCCCTCCTCCAGGACCAACTAGAGCCAGAAACAAGGCCCTGACCAAAATCATTTTTAGAAAATTCTCTGTTACCAAAAAGGATGGCGGAAGGACATTTGGATTAGGCATTATGAAAAGTAAACTGTCAAATTATGGGGCCAATGAGGCCCAGGGGGGTTGGCTTCTAGCAATAAAACATAAACATAGGTTGATTGTTCAAGGAATAACCAACCAAAATGAATAAAAAAGCACCAGTGGGGGGAAGAAGTGAGGGGTGTACTATTAGAAGATTGAATTACCTAAATTGAAAAATGGAATAGACATTTTTCTATACCTTCAGTCTTGGCAAATGGGAAAAACAACGTTCACCAGTTGTCACGCAATTCCTATTCGTGTCACGGCGGAATTGCATAAATGAAGATAAAAATTACCCCTGACCCAGGCATTCGCTGGAAACACCTTGGAAGAGAAATGTTTTCAGTTCATGAAAACTAATCTTAATTAAATCACTGCTTCTCTTAGTTTTTGCATATTATCCAGGCAGGCACCGTATTTTTATAAAGACCGTTTCGAGCTCTTTCATTATAAGATATAAGTGCTGTCTAATTGACTAAAAATTACCACGAATACCCTACAAGATATTATTGACTTTTAAAAAATGTGAAGAAAGGGGCTCTGAATAGGATCTAAATAAATTTTCACATGGTTTTAGAAAAATAAACAAAATCGGAGGGGCCAATTGTAAGCCCCTACAAAGGACTGCGACAGAGCAGGGCTCATGTTTCAAAAGCCCCACAATGGACACATTTTTACCAGGGGTTCTGTGAGTCTGTGACAAATTATTACAACCTAGAAGATTACCTATATTTTAAATATTGCCAAGCCTCACGAATCAAGAAATGGAAAATTGTAGAGTAGATTAATTGTCAAGGATTAAGAGCACTTAATATAAGGGGTGAGTTACGCTGTTATATGGCTCCCCAACCTACGTCACTGCCGATAAGACATTGACAAACCATCATCAACAAATTCTAATCATTAAAAGAGCAATACTTCATGCCTATACTAATGAAACTGCTAATAATGTTGGTACAGTATACAATACGAGTATACTGTTAGTGTATTGTAGAGTATGTAATATTAGTGTATTATAAAATCTGTCCGTAGAAAGTGAGATAGCAGATAGGTAGCAATTTTATATACTCACTCTTGAAGTAGGTGTGAAGTATTGCTACTTGTGATAACTAACATGCTAATCATGGGTTCTCCGAGTATTTTGAGTCGTGACGGAGTTTAAAGTTCCATTAATAAAGGACTCTATCGTGAAATGTTTATTGCTCCTTGGTTCTTATGCTTGAAACGGTTGAAAAGTTCTTATGATCTGCTATACATTGATTGAGTGAGTGATTTGTGAGGGGCGGGAAAATCTGGGAAAACCAACATCTACCTGGTACTAAATCACGAAAGGGTCTGTAGGGTAAGATCATACTGCAACACATTAAAAAACACATTGAAAATTTAAGTTCGATGACCATAAAACATTCCTTATTCCTTGCTATTAAAAAACTCAATCATCTGCGGATGTCGCACACAGAAGTCCATTTGTAGCCAATTGTCGAATTTTGCAGTAATAACCATGAATTAGCGCTAACATCCTCCAAAAAGTAGTTTGGTTCTTAGAGAACGGTTTTTATTATCAAGCGGCATCATATTTTATGGAAAACCATGTCAACAACAGTTTTTTAACACTTTGAGCAGTGCCTTATTTCCTCGAATAAATGAATTTTTATCAAATTATCAACAAAAAAGGGACTGTTTAATATAAGAAAAACGACCATTTAAGGGTAAAACAACCCTGTCTATTTGAGAGAAAGAAGGATAACTTTTTTACAGAAGAAATGAACTCTTCCTACGTAAAAATTCAAACCAAAATATTCTCTAGACGAACCCGGACAGTTATTTTACGGATGGACGTACCGAAAGAGAGGCAGCGGCTGATGATAGGGAGCTGTCATTGGAACTAAGACGGGTCAGAAATTGATTATAAACCTGTAGAACGGCCAGGATGACAAGACGGCATTACCCTTTTATATATCCCAGGACTTATGAAGCCAGATTTTCAGTGAGGCATACTTTGGCTTCAGGGCTTCAGAAACACTCACGAATACGTGGATCAATCTGAAACTGTATAGGATGGTCTAGTCTCACAGTACATTGGTCTTGACGAGTTTACAAACTGGGAACGATTACGACAGGATTTTTTCCCTCTATTTAAAATAGCATCATAAGATGGAATTTCAGATTTTACGAATTTCGAATTTCTTCTACAATTTATTGGGTCTGATTTATTCTCAAGATACAAGAAGTGTTGAGATGTAGAGTGAGCTGGGGGTGAATTCTCTTCAGAATGGAGATCCCTTAAAGAACGATTGTTGAAATACTCTTCGAGTGATGAGAAGAGCATTTCTGCTTAGCGAACTCACCGTTGACTTGTGAATGCAGCCAAGGACCACGACGTTTCATTGTCGAAATCCCCGTACTAACAGCTTCTGGTTAGGTGTAAGAGAGGTCGTGTGCGACCAAATCTCGCCAGATTTATAAATAAAAAGACGTTATCAGTCAATCCCACGGATTCTAAGGTAATTTCTACCTCACTACAAATAACAGTCCACCTTCATTTCCGCAAGCACTTGCGAAAAGCGATAAGTCCTACAACCAAGAGTAGATTTCCCAAGTTCAGAAACACTCATAATGAAAAGTAGGATTCCTCGTTTTTCCTCAAATGATAAACATAGTTGGCGTTTATGAAACAAAAAAAAAAAAACAAAAAATAAATAAATAAAAATAAAATAATAAAATCGTGACTACGCTCACTATATAACTGTAACGAGGAGAATCGAAAAGCCCACTGAAGTAATTATTACAACCTTCCTCGAGAGACTGCCGTTTGCACATGAGAAATATCCATCTATAAAATCCACATAAATCGCCTATTGGAACCCTCGAGTGATAGGAGTTGGTAAAAAAACGATAAAGAATGACTCTCAAAGATGTCATTTGACGCAGACTCGAATCTGGAACTCTCGGCTCTTCGGATATTCAAAATATGAAACACAATATAATTGAATACTTGTACATCACCTCTATACGGTTGTTTGAAAGGTGCAAGTTGAATGAGAGATTAAATACTTTATTGAACAATAATAAACAAATTAAAAAGACCAAGTTGGATTAATAAAGGCCTTTATCATGCTTAAATATATTTTATCGACTACGATGAAATGGTGATCACGGAATCTTATCAATAAGTAAGACCTGAGTAACTAATTGTGCCATCACTTCTACGGTAAGAGCCACAAAGGTACCTCTACGAAGTGAAGGAACAATCAAATGACTAATACGTTTCATCGACATTACAGACGAATTCACCGATTGTGACGGTAGTGATGGACTGACCTTGATCTTGAAGCATCTCCCGCTTTTCTTCCAGGACATCCTCACAGGCTTCTTCACTGAGTGTTTGCAAGACACCGCAAATAGCTTGCTCCTCCAACGTTACCTGGAAGTTTACATATCATGAAAAATGTACCGAAAGTGCTGCAATTATATCAATCAAACGCGATACTACGATATACCTACGTTCAATCATGGAAAAAATATAAATTTCCATGCTCGGAGGACAGAGATTCTAAGATCTTCTATCTTCTATTCCTGATTCTAGAAGTAGGGATATTCTCAAGTTAATGATGAGTATCAAATTCACGGGTCAGCAAAATGTCGTAATAAAGACGCTTGATTTAATCGATAAACTATGAGTGGATTTCAACACTACGTGATCAGAAACTTAGTCCAACGATAAATAATATGGAGATAGCTATCGATCTCCGATTGTTCATTTCGTAACTAATTCAAAGAATGTAGTTGATGTAATGTCGATGTCGGTGGTCTTAGAAGGAAAAATAATATACGTCCCTTATGCTTTTGTAAGGCGAAATATTTAGTACTTACTTGATACTGAAGCAATGAAAAGAAAAAATCAATATTGACAGTAAGTACGCCAAAAACATCAGAAGGTAAGTAGAGCATGGTGATTATCAATTTACAGTACTAAGAGTTAATTACCTATCATAACCAGTAGTAGTGAAAATAAATGGTTTTACTTCACCTGTTTTTCCATGTTCGACGACTGAGCCTTATTGGAGGGTTTGTCTCTCTCTGCTTGAGCCCTGGAAGGGCCACTGGAATGACCTGAAATGGTGATTGCTTGATTGTATTCACAACTTAAAAATACCCTGACAATGCCCTCACAAAATCGGTGTATAAAAAAGCAAAGAATAATTGTTGGTTTCCGACGTAAAAACCAATTGGCTCTGTGTTGCTGTGTTGGTTGTTCCATAGAGTCGTTGAATTTTCTCGGATGGATGGTATATGTTCGGGTGAATTGAACAAGTAATTCTTTGTTGAAAACAGTCAGTGAACTTACCAGACTGTGATCCACTAGAACTGCGGTCTTTTCCCGTATCCCGAGATGAACGTTTGGCTGAACTGCTGCCTGATAACGATGGTGGATTCAGTTGGTCCTTCTCTCTCAAACGAGTCACGACAATACGAAACATTTCCCAATCACCAAAGCTCATATTTAAAACCTAGAAAAACAAATTAATCAATAACATTTTATTTTTTACAAGAATTTCATAATATACTGCGTTGTTGAAAAATGTACGATGTTCCATCACCTGTCTCATTTACCTTTTTTAATTCACCCAGATCACAATGAGCAAGAACTTTACCGTTGATATTATTGTTTTGGATTGTGGTAATGTATGTACTTATTTGGTTGGAAGTGAGATCTGGAATGTTTGAAATTAGCTGGCATACGCCTGGTACGTTCAATGAGCTCAGTTGGACTTCAGCAACCTCAGGCTGAAACAGAAGCACAGTTTAATGTAAAACTCTACTAAGAGAACATTGAACGAGTAACCAAAAGAACAAACGTTTTAATAAAGGGGGAAAGTTAAAGTGGAACAATTCACAGAAATAGGGTACAATCCGGGTTTAGACTCACTGGTAGAGGTAAGCATTGCTGCGGACTGCTGGACGCAGTAGTCTGAGGTTGGACGTACACGGGGGCCGACCAAGGAGCCGAAGGAGTACCCCAGGGCTGGTTAGGAACGTGTGACATAGAAACGTAAGAGGGATTCGCAGTTGGTGTGGCCATGGTCAAACTATCTTGTTTGCCAGTCCTTTGAAACAGCTGTAAAACGGATAAAGGAAATTGTCGAAGAAAAACTTGAACAATCACGATTTAGACACTTACGCACGAAGTGGGATGAGTTGGATTATACGACGTACGAGGAAGAGCACAAGTTGTCAAGGACTGGTTGGATGGTACAAGTACCAATGTATCGACTTTTTTAAGGCCTTGCATAATTTGAATGCAACTATATTCGTTAGTATAACGAGCTCACCTGTTTGCGATACGACGAGCCCCGCATGTTCCAAGTTTCCCACGGCTGAACCGAGGACACTGGCTGATGGGCGACGAAAGCGGCGCTCTCTTCTAACTCTTGTTGAGCATCTAAGGAATCGAATTTCAAAATTATTCAATGATACAACTATTCATTGGTAATGTTATCAATCATTTAAAATGAAGTTTACTCGCCTTTAATAACCTTTTTAAGGTATGGATCAAGATTGATTGTGAAGGGTAGGAAGATTCTCAAATCCCCGACAAGTAAGCTACTTCGGTGGTAGGAGAGAAATACGTCCAGTTTTTTTTCATCGCGGTCGAACTCTATCAGTGGATCTAATTCCTTTGACGAAGGAATTTGCCCTCTCACTCTACACGAAAAGAATGAAATATGTGGTTGTTAGACAGGAAGTGCGACAGGAAACTCTGTACACGAGTTTTAATAATCACAGCGATAGAAAATAAAATAAAATGGCTGAGAGCCCGAGCAGTTTGCAACAAACATACTTATCGTACAATGACTTCAACGACATGTTATCGTCAATTGAATCTTCTGTAGTTTCGTGGTAAAAAATCATCCAGGACGTTCGGTAGGGCCATTGCTCGGTTATATTGATCCAACTAGCGAGATGGTACCAGTTGAAATCGATCTGGAAGGCTTTCAAGAGCCGCGCTGCAAACGCGAAAATATTTTTGAACAACCCCCTCTAAGGAACATCATGAGGAAATGAATAGATGAACTTACCGGTGATGTACACGACATTCAGGAGTCGTTTCATAGTTCTAGGGTTGACGTCGCTGAAATAATCGTCAGTAAGGAGCATCTTGGTGAGCTCGTGAGGCCCCCCAGCGCGATTGAGATTCGAACCGAGGCTGGACGCGATACTCTCGCTCAGCTTCAATTTCCTCGAAGACCTTTTCCCGGGTATTTTCAATTTCTCATCTGACAGCATCCCTCTTGAACTTCTTCGCCCCGTTTCCTAGGAGGAACATCGGAATTGATCATCCCAGTATACTAACAGCAGTAGATATCTACACGGGGCACTGAATCGCTGCTTCGAAATATCAAAACATACCCCATACAGACAACAACCAATCCCTCAATCGAATGTTCCAGTGCCTCGGTAAATCTCGGGCCAATAATTTACCATGCTTTGCGTCACAAATGTTAGGGGCATGTGTGAAAACCACCGAGTATTTCATAATTTAGCAATAAATAACGCAAAAAGAGTCGCTTTCTCTATGTTCTCTCGAAGGAGCGCATTAATATCAACCGTTTCATGGGAGTGTAACATATAATAAATAATAAAAAATACATCGAGGCTACAATATCAAATTTGGAATCGAGTGAAAGAGTTTTTTGTCTCTGGTAATGGCTTTGTCGCGTGACTGCTCTCATAAATTATGAAATCTAAACATTTTCAATCACAGATTTCCACGTAATGACGCCACGCAGATTTCTCAACGCCCCTCAAGGTGCTTTTAGAGAACAATCCGAATTACAAAGTACGTAGCATGCAAGAAATCATATTTTACATGCCTCCACGACATTTTACATTTTACATAGATCAATTCAATCGACCTTCAGGCCTTGACGATAATCCTCAGAACCTGCAAATCTAAGAAGCTTCTTCCCCTTCAAAGACATGCTCAAGGAACTTACAGAAGGAAGCCCCAAGTCTGAGGAGGATCCTTCAAAACCGGCAGTCACAGAAGCCTTTTTGCCGGCAGAGGCCTTCTGAGCGATCTTCACCTTCCTCAATCCAGAGTTTTGTAGATAGAACGGTAATTGGACCATGTTATTGAGGTAATCATGTCCTCCGATGTTGGTTTCGTTGATTAAATGCTTCCGACTGTTGGCTTCAATGCACTGAAATAAGAAAGTGAGGGTTAATTTGTAGATGCATGAGAGAGAAATTACCAAGGGTATTAGTATCTATTATTTATACAGTAAATAAGAATAAGGCAGGGTTAATTTTGAAGCTATGAAAGCATGTTTTTTAGATAGCCCCCAAATTCGATTAGACGAAACGGCTTAGTCACAGAAACGCATAAAATATATTCTCTGGCAAAAATCGATTTAGCGGAATGAGGGTAGATGGGAATTCAACATAATATATCATCTTCTGCGCAGGTAAAATAAGGAATTACAACGATCCACATTGACAAATCAGCGAATGTGGGGCCCTTTTGGTGAACCCTGTTATCAACTGGAACCGGTGAGAACTTAGGGTACTAACATACACAGGGGCGTCAGTGAAGTACAGTGAAGCACGTATTCATACTCATTTATATCATGTCATAATCATCAAATAACATTTTTTTAAAACCTACTAAAATTCACATGTATTTTAATAATTTCTAAAAATCTTCACAAAACAGTTGATTATTTTCTTTACCAACAGTTACTTTTATTTTTGTGATTGATACTAAAATTGTTTTCCATCCTTGGGAGTCTTAACTAAAATTCAAATGATCTCTCATATAATTTTTTTTATCTTTTTTAAAATTTTATTAATGTGAATTTTGAATTTGAGTTCCTAATTAAACAATTCCTTGTTTTCAGGTTCAATAATTTTCTAATTTCGTTTTTAGACAACTGAATCATTATCTTTTTTGACAATACTATTTTTTACGGAAAAAGAAAAGCAGAAAAAAAAAAATTAAACCTTGATACAAAATAGAAAAAATTGGAACATCAGAAAATAACAGTCGATTTCGGAAAAATATTCGGAAAAATAAAAAGTAAATGAGAAGTTTCATAAATTGCTCACTAATTTCAAATAAAATAAATAAATAATAAAATTTACTGTTTTATTTCTGGAAGAAATTGTATTTCTTATTGATCTATTTGTATTCATCTTTTATACACGTATCAGTGTTCTCATTTCCATGAATTTAAATGGAATTCTATGCTTTCTCATGAATATGAGTACGTACGAATTTGATGAAGGTAGCATGCATCATTGACTACTGACCTGATCCCAAGCTACCTGGTTGTGCAATACGAGAAATAACGAAAAAATTACAGTCACAATTTTTAACGGAAGCAATTACGTACAAACAAATGAATAGCTTTCTACTGTAAATGTACTTTTGTAGGAATAACCTTCGTGTTTGACCTACAATTTTGCAATTTTCATGCAATAACTCAAGCTGATGTCTATGTCTAATAATATAGTATACTTTAATATTATGCTTCTCGGTTTTGGTGGGGTGACATTTACACCCGAAGACACCCAATGGCATTAAGCAGAAACGTTCTACAATGAATTCAGAAGACGTGGTAATAAGTTCTTCACTAGGCGTCATAAAGATACTAATCCAGAGTTCAGGAGCTCGAGGTTTAAAGTGCACGGTATGTATACCCAGCGGCGATGCTGACAAGGCAATGGAGATTTCGTAGAATGCGGTAAAATCACTACAATTTGAGGCACGCAAGCTCTTGTTAAGACTTCTATTGTTCCTTCGGAAGACTGACGAGGGTCGCGAGCCCATAATAGTCAGTCCTATGAACTCCACACGAAGACGCCAGAATTTTCAACCACATTTTGTTAAAGCAGGGCTTAGTTCATGTTACCTACTAACTAAACCCAACATATCTCTATGAATAAAGAGATTATTCTAGAAACACACCAACTCGTCATTGTAAACACAAGTTTGAACCATATCTCGAAGCCAGTTGTGAATTTCCAAGGTTTAATAAGGCAAGAGAAATGTCAATAGTAAGCTTACACCACCAGATAAGATCTCTAAAATGCGCCTTACCTTCGCAATCACATGAGGATCAATAGCAAGCACGGTGATGAACGGAGAATTCGCATTAGAAAATAGGGTATGAACCGCGTCCAAAATAAGAACAACTTTGTCCTGTTCACAGCTATCCAAGCCATCGACGATGATGACCAATCTGGTCTGTTGTTCAGAAAAAGCGTCAAGGCATTTGACCTGCGATAAATCCCAATAAACGTCAAATTCAGCAAGAAAAAATTCAATGAAAACACCAACAAGTTTGACGACCCACCATATCAGTCATCAGGGCCACTTCTTTTCGCAGAGCCTGAAGAAAGCCTTCCGATTTGACCGTTTCTAAATTTGCTATAGCAAACTGGAGTTTTCTCCTCTGTGAGAACATGAGTGAAGAGCAAACTTTGGAGATCGTGTACAGATTAGCAATAACAGCAATGAAGACAAAGCCACCACATAATCCAATGATGATACGGGCAGTTATTCGGTCCATTGATGTGTTCTCGCTAGAAAAAAATTATGTTCAAACGATCATTAATTTTGATGAATAAATTCACATAATTGTGAGGTATACATCAGTGATGCTCATGATTAATTGACTAGACACGAGGAACACTCAAATTGGCACACAAGGACAACATGGCTAAGATTTATCAACTTATCAGATTCTATAACGTATCAAGTATCAACCTCAAGGTTTCGGACTGATTGTCTCAATTGATACTTAAGTTGAAAAAACGCTGCAAATTATTTCACAGGGGTTGGTTATTCCTCGGACCAGTAGTATGGGGACTCACTCCAATCGATTCAGATACCCATTTTGACCCATAACCTCTTCCAAAAGGCGCTAATTAGTTCCGAGACCTATTTCATTGGATTCAGCGCCCAAAATTTATTGGAAAATGATACCCCACACGCCTAGATCGCCAAACATCTAAAAAATCAATTTTCCGAAAAACATATTTTGACCTCTACCTTCCTCCCCATTCGGTGCGATCAGGTGAAAAGTTTCGAGGACTAACTAAAGCCGGAAACGGGTCTTAGACCAAAATTGCAGATTTTTAGGAAAAAATTGTTTAAACCAAAATCGGCGTGGATAGCGGACGGTGGACGGACATTTGACTTTTTTGATCTAGGCACCTTGAAACGCCAAGAAGAAAATTTTGGGCCGAATCGGAGAGATTGATATTTTGCATGAAAACATAGGTTAAGATGATAAGTACATAATATATTCACAAAAGAGAGATCTTTGTTGACGTATGGTAACTTTTGAATTGTTATCGTTGTGCCATGTGCGTTTACCGCATAATTAAAAAAAAAAAAAAGTTGGATCGGTACTCACTCAGAAAAGTCCAGCTCTCCTAAGTAAACAGTGAGTAAGCCCACGAGTATGAAAATAGAGGCAATGCATAGTTCGAAAATGAGGATATTCGGTATGCAACAGATCCTTCTCCATCGCCACGTGCTTGCGTTTTTCACTAGAATTAAAACGTAGAAATCATGTATTTGCATAGATATTTACTTATCTAAAGAGTATTTTCAAACAAGGTTGAATTCGAAGCCGATAGTCATACAAACGAAATCGGGATTTGAAATGAATAAATGAATTAAAAATTAACAAGGGTCTCTGACTAGAAAACACAAGAAGTACTTACAAGGCTTCGGACGGAATGCTCGGTATAAACGAGTGGAGAACGTTCCGTAATCTGCTTCAATAGCGTCGTACAGCGAACCGAGCATTTGAACGACCGAGTTTTCTCCGGCCGTCGTCGTACCTATTCTACTCGATTCGCTAAAGTAGAACCTGCAGAAATACGTACATATAAAACTCCGTATTCAACTTAAAGACAAAACAAAGGCATGAAGCAAGAAAAGGACTGACTACCTGATGGGATGAGCTGTGACGCCATCCGAAAATGGTGTACCAGGAGGATGGCAGAACATGACTTGAAACACCACCTTCACTGTGCTCATTTTCTTACTCAGGACCGAGCTAATTTTGTACGGAAGCTCCCAGTTATACCTAGAAACAAGAATGATAATTTGAAACAGTTTGAATCTGGGAATTGTAATTTGACTATGAATATGAATCTAAAATGCAACTACGACTATCATATCCAGTGTGAATGGGAATGGAACCACATAACAACTCTGTGTCCTACTGCCAAGCTTAGGTGTGTTGTATACGCAGCAATAGTGTAAAGGACGACCATCGCGGAGTTATCCAGTCAAAATTTCGTAAAAACGGTGGTGAGGTTGTGTTTTTTGAGAGAATAATGACTTTTTAATGTTCTTCGGGTCAGGCTGGTAATGAATGATTCGATTTTTGAATTTGCACAAGCTCCGGAAAACAGCTAAAAACTCATAAAACAGTAAAATTTCTGAACTTTCCCCCCAGTTTTTACCATGTAGGAACCATTTATAGTATAACCACCATGTACATTGTGAAACAATAATACACTTTTTACAAAGAGGATTTTACTCCATAGCTCCAAAAAAGAAAAAAAAAGAGAGAGAGGCAGAGCCTTAAAATCGGCACATTTACCCAAAATTGCAGATAATAGCAAATTTTCAGTTTTTTGTTCATTCCGACCTCAAGGGACTTGTTTTTAATTAAAAAACGTCAACAGAAGATATCCACAAAAAATGCTTATTAGTCATCACCGTCTAAGTACAAACAACCCAATCATTACCAGCCAAGAGGTTGCGAGCCCTTTAATTTTGTAACCATTTTATCTTGATTGGAAAAATCTCAAAAAACTGATATTGTTGAACATGGACCTTTGAAATTAATTTTGAGATTAGTTCCTATTACGATTATTACTATGCTAAAATATGCTTTAGCAAAATTCAAGGTATAATGTTAGGACTACAGGATAAAAGAACGGATTTTCTCTTCTAATTCAATTTCAATTTCTCAGAACAGGATTAACTTTTGCGTTGTTATGTAAACAACATCGTGCGATTACTAGATGACTGGTAGATGCTGACCTTGCATTCCTGAGAAAGTTCATTGCGCCAAAAAAGAATCGAGCGTCTCAGCGCAATACATAGGTAACAAATGGCAAGGTAAAACTGAAGGGCATTAATTTACTCATTTACACGTAATTACTATCAATATTCAAAGATTTACCTTTGGCTGGAAAACCACAGCAGAGAATAACACGCGTAACACCCAAAGATGAGAAATAAGCAAACTATCAAGCCGACCGGCCAGGCGTTTGAGCACAGACCAACAGTCAACCCGACGGCGACTGACAGGTGACACAAGATTACTTGGAGTATCCACGAAAAACGTATGATTGGGTCGTACCACTGTCGAGCAAAACTTTTCATTTCCTCTGAAATGAAGAGGGATGAGTGACAACAAGACGGTGGTTTATATAATAGGGGGATGAAGAATTTCAATACTCACCTCTCAGTTTGTTGAGGAGAAACGATTTTCCACTTCCCCATTTGGCAAATAAACCGATCGTGATTGGTGTAGAGAGAGAGGGATCGCTTAGAACATCGGCCAACGCACTGCTGTACAAGTCGTAGCCCAGCATATTTTCATTGTCTTCGTTAGTGTTAAGCTTTCCTTTAACACAGAAAAATGTTCTGGTTTGATTATCAAGATTCACTCCCCTAAACCCGATAACAAAATTAATATAAATTATAATATAATATAATAATATACCAACGTATGGTGCATGCACCATGCATACGCGTAAAAAACTGATGATGTGTTGGGTAACTATTATTCAACTTACGAGCTCCGAAAATCTGTCCCAAGATTGTTTTGGTGTGGTTCATGTCAATATTGTACGGTGTCTCTCCGGCTCTGTTCGGCCTGTAAAGCAGTTGACTGTTTTTTGGGTTCCGCAGCAGGATTTCCACGATGGCTTTCGACCTGGCTCTCATCGCTATGTGGAGAGCGGTGTCTCCCCACTTATCAGCAGCGCTCACTTTGGCTTTTCGATCCATCAGTAGAGACACAGCGTCTGCGTTACGTGATCTCACAGCTTTTAAAAGAGGAGTGTCGCCATCCTAAAGGTTTATTATCACGTCAGTCGAGATTTTCACTTACAATACATGAGACCATTTTCATTACTGAACATCTGTATCGAATTATTTACAATTTTAAGGTACGTTTTGCTTGGGGCACGATCATCGCTGGCCAACAGCTTCGCTCGTATCGTTTCTCAAAGGGGTGGTGAAGTGTCTACCCGTCCCGTACGATCTTTGCACAGGTCACCCCAAGCAAATTGCACCTTAATCATGTGTTTCGTTTACCATTTAAACTAGTCTCAACTCACTTTGGTACAAAGTTCCAAATCTGGATTAGCTGAGAGGAGCATTTTTAGTACTGGAATGTTTCCTTTCTCTACTGCGGTGTACGTTGCAGTCTTCTTTTCCTACGGCATTACAAGAGCACAGAGTAATTAAACGACAGAAATACGCTATAGCCAGATGCCCCAGAAAAATTCTTCTCTCTGGCTTACTAGAGCTCTCTGAAATGAGCCCCGTGTTTGAAAGAGAAATTTCGGGAACGACCGATATGAGCCCACAATTTTGAAAGCGAGGTTTGGTGGTGGCCGGTCCTTCGCTTTTTATCCATTTCTTTCAGATTGTGGCTCAATTCGGGCGCCGACGGGGCTCAATTCGTCCCACTCAAACATTTTCAGGGCTCATTTCGGTTACAGAGGATAAAACAAGGATTGCTGTCCTTCAATCAGAATAATAAAATTCTTCATATTGCAAATGAACTGCGTGGACGTGTTTCTAGACTGCAAATTTTAATCATAAGTAGCGCTTACTTTCCCTGGCATGTCGACATCAGCATATTTCTTCAGCAATAAGTCAATGATATTTCTATGACCTCCTTTCACCGCATGTATCAAATTGGTATCACCACTGCGGTCCTAAAACCAGATGCATAGGGCAAAGATGAAACATGTAGAAACTGAAAACAGCAATACCTTTTAACGATATTAGCAAAACTTAATACACACCTGAACGTTTATGTAAGCGCCAGCCGATATTACAGCAGCAGCTATTTCAGTGTAGCCTTCTTTACATGCTAAAATTAAAGCGGTGCATCCGTCCTTATCGATTGCATTCACGTTGGGTTTGTGCTCTAGAAGAAGCATTACGACGTCAACGTGGTTGCCCATAGTAGCGACCAGCAACGGCGTCCAGGAATGCTGTGTAGAATCATCGAAAAGAGAAAAAATTCAGTGCACAGATCAAGAAAAAAAGTGCTCATTATAGTTATCATGGCAGGAAAAATCATCAAATCGTACCATTCCCGCAGTATCAACGTTGGCTCCTGCTTTAAGAAGAGCACTAACGACTTCAGCGCTTCCTTTCCGGGATGCCCATACCAAGGCAGTGGTTCCATACTGAAAATTTAGCATTGTGTAAAATATTGAATCAAGAAGATTATGCGCAGAAACCAGCTCGCAGCTCGCCATAACTAAAATATCAATTAAAGAATATTAGTCAAAGGTACCTTGTCTCCAACATTGACTTTCGCTCCGTGGGCGAGCAGTGCCTTAGCGATCGCCTCATGCCCTCTCCCCGAAGCCCACAATAGTGATGAAATGTGATAATTTCCATGAGCGTTCACATCGGCACCTTTCTCTAAAAGGAGTAGCGCAATGTCGGTGTGCCCTTTGTAAGAAGCCCACATAAGGGAGGTCCACCCACCCTGGGTTTTCAAAAACAAAACACAGAATCATTGTAGAAACGGTAGGAAGTATTGATATTATTAGTTACATGAATAAAAACGTACCACGTCTCGATGTTCTCGAATCGCATCTCGGTCAAGAAGCTCCTGAACAACTTCAAAATGACCCTCTTTAGAAGCACAAAGCAGAGGAGTCCAGTTATCCTAAGAAACGAATAGAAGAAAACCTTAGAATGAACATAATTATACTATATTTTTAAATAAAACTTGGCATAATTCATCAAAAACTGATTTTAATCTTCACCAATTAAGACCCCTCCTCATCTTTTTCTTTTCAATAGGTATTACAACAGTTTATACATGTACAATTGATGTACACAAAATCTTTTCACCAATCAAATATTGCCACTTCGAAATTCAACCGGCCCGCCTACTGGCGACATAATAATCTGAACACAGCTTCCTAAATAATTTTGGGTAATGATTTGATTGAAGCGGAACCTAAATGGTTCCAAATTTCCTGAAGGGTGACTGTAATTATGTAGTTACGAAAAAAAACTAGATCTGTAATTGCACGCTTTTATGACGCTTTTTTAGATATAAAATGCTACAAATGAATGGCAAAAATCTCAAAAAAAACGGTTTTACATCAAGGAGCAAGACACTTTGAATACAAAATGTCGAAGTTTTGGGTGAACCGGAGATTGGCATCAGACATGAAAATATAGAGTAGAATAAATACGGAATAATACTATGAAAAACCGAGATAAATATAATAGAACAAAAATACATTTTGCCTTTGACTTACCTGGTCCTCTGCATTAATATCTGCATTGTGATTGATCAATATTCGAACAAAATTGACTTTGCCTTTGGTAGCTGCAAAGTGTAAAGCGGTGGCTCCATTCTGAAAGAAATTTAAACAAATGGAGCAGTGATAGAAAGAGCGCAGAAACAGAACAAAAGAGAAACTGAGAAAGAACAGCCTTGTTAGAAGCAGTACAGCCTTACTGAGGCTTCCCTGATAACAGAAAACAAAACTTTTTTCAAGTTAAAAACAGTGAGATTGAAGGCAGGAAAGACTTGAATCTTATTAAGAAAATCAGCCAAACGAAGTACAGAGAGTAGTTTTGATACAATTTCCATAATAAGTTGATACAAAACGTTCTATTTTCAAACATGGTTTGAAGCATTTTTTGGCCAAAACTATTCTTCAGGCTAACTCGAGATGGATTGGAAAAACACAGATGAAACTTGGAATCCTTAAAGTAAGCGAGAATACCGACGAATAAAATTATATGAACATAGAATATAATGGGCCTATACTTTTCAATCACACCTATACTTTTAGAAAATCGGCTATATAAGTTAGGTACCCACCTCGTCTCTGTCGTCGACGGAGCTTTTCTTGTTTTCAAGGTATGCTTGAATTCCTGGAACATCATCCTCGGCTATGAATGTTGTCAGCACTTTATGGCTTATAGATACCATGGATTCAGATCGGTTGAGAGTCTGCAAAACAAACCATTGACATTGAGAATAATAATTAATTAATTGAAAAAAGTAAATACATAATTCATATTTGAAAACAATATAAATCAGTACAATGTGAAATGCAGAGAATGGTTAAAATTATAGGGTGAGTTATACAATAGAAACGTACAAAACAGAAAAGAAAACAAACCTTCAAACCAACTTTCATTAGAAATGCAAACCTCGGCGAGTAAGGCATTTGGAGCAAAATATGAGTGTGAATTGAATATAAAATTATCATCCATCAACTAGTTGATTCTAACCACCGTATAATCGTAGACTTTCAACGTGTTGAGTTCATACCTATCTATTATTAACTCCTCAGAGCAGAGAAGGAACTGAGAGCATCACTAATAGCCTTCATTATTACCTGCCGGTTTAGAGTTTAATACTCATGGGGAAAAACGGTTCAACCTTCTATATCTTTCGGGTGTGCGTTAGGGTGGCCGGAAAATGAAACAGAGTAATGCTAAGAGCAAAATGTTTCTTTTTTCAAAATCTTGCAAGAGTGTCTTAGACCAATAACAAAAATATAAAAAATATAGTTTTTCTTTGATAATTTTGTGTACTTAAATCAAACATACAAATTTACTAACCCTGATGTGACGTAAATAGTAAGGAGAAACCAGAGTAGGAAACATTTTTGTCATGTTGAGTTAAGCACTAATGATGAACAACGTTTTGAATTAAGTAAGAAAGTTGAAACTGGTCAGGTCAAGGCAGGTACGTTCCCGTTCCCAACTAAATTAGAATGAGGGCAGTGATAAGTCATCTTCCCTCACGCAAAAACTAATTTCTAATCAGAAGTAAAACGAGCGCCTAACAACTTGAGTCTAAAGCCTTGAGTTTAAAGCTGATCGAAACGCTCACATATGACGCAAGTCTCCTGACAATCCCAACCATTATGGGTTCCACTCCAGAGAAACAATTTCCACCGGGAGAGTTGAGGTAACACAACCCCCCCCCCCCCCCCCATGGTATATTATTCTTAATGAAATAATACACCCAAGTACTTATTAGTAAATAAAACAAGTTCCCACTATTATTTTCTTCAATGGTTATAGATTCAAAATCCAATGGATCCGTCCGCCGTCCAGGGAAAAAAACCCTTTAGAACTTAGCGCTGAATGTCACCATAAACCTACACAAAAGTAAAAGGCTGACTGAACTCGGAAAAGATGCCTTTAAATTCACAGATGGATAGACTATTATGCTAGCGTGTTTAATATATTACATAACTAGATTCTATCAGCAGGCTTCAAGTTTACACAAAACTAGGTGGAGCCACAGAGTAAACCAAAGTCACTATAGGCGATTAAAGTATAAATGGGCTCTTTTGTATGAACATGTCACTTTGTCATTAATTTTTCAATCAATAGTTTTGCGCACTGCGCAACCGAAAGAATGATTCATTCCTGCTTATGAAGGCCAAATCTGTTCTGTAAAATGAACAGTTCAATTCTCGTCCTAGTTATAGTTATGCAAGAATGGCCACAGAAAAAAAAAAAAATGTCCCACTTTCTACAGATTGGTTTCTGAACTCCACAGTTCAACTCCTACATAGTGGTACAGGTAGAGCAGGTTTTGCTTCCGAATTGCTTTCCTCCTCATTGAGCAAAGTTGAAAAGACCATGGTTAGTAGCTTTCTACGGCATGAGAAAACATTAGGCAGCAACAAAACACCATGCTCACGTTGACATAGGAGTTCTTGCCAACTTGTAATTTTGAGTAGGCGGGCTGTTCATTTTGTTTCTTGTAGAAACAATGAGTTCCTCTCTCAGAGAAAAGAGGCTCTTCTGGGACTGAAAGAAGTAGCATGTACGTGGTTGATTTTATGATTCAGACTCAGGACGACTAAAAAAATATAGCTAGTAATAAGAATCCATTAATTTTAGAGTAGGGACTCTTTGTAAACAAGCAGAGAAGACTGCAATAGAAAAGTATTCAGGTTAGGTCACACCAACCCAGACAGAATCTACAGGGGGAAATCGACGAGTTTTTAGAGAAGTAACTAAGGCTCAAAGCACTGAGCTAGATCAAATCTTAACACAATCAACAAAAAAAAAAAAATAAATAATAAAATAAAATAAATAAATAAAATAAAATAAAAATATAAATAAATAAAAATGTGTGATCAGTTGTTCAAGTAAATAAACTGCGGAAATTGAGATACATGGATAATGGAACCAAGAAATTCAGCAGGAAGTAAAGGTAATGGTAGCGCAATGTGTATACCAGGTATACCTGGCCCACGTATATATTTTTAGCAGAAACCGAAAGCAAAACAAAATCAGGCAAAAATAAGCATGAGTCGGAATGCTTAAAACGATTCTAATAAGCGAAGCGCGGTTCACGGTTCTGATTCGTGAAATAAGAGTGAAGAGGCACACACGGGTGGTACTGGCGTTCCCTGAAAAATAGGGAAACTTGACGCGAACGGCACACAAGGGAACTCATTTCAATTCGCTCAGAGAAAACACAGTCCAATCTTGAAAATCTCAGATGTATTAGACCCATAATTACCGAGACAGAGCTCCTCCGTAAATTGAGGCTCGAAAAACTGAATTTCCTTGTACCATCAGCCGGAGCAGTCAGTGAAAGCGATGGGAAATCCCATCCACCGACATCGAGATGGAAAATCGAATGTTTGCTCTTATTGGATGATGCGTTTGCAGTCATTGCAGAAGATTTTCTAGTCTAGTACTCTCGTTCCAATAACACTTGAAGAATCCTCAACTTGTGCTGAAGATAATACTTATGTGCACAACATTGAAAAAATATAACGAAAATACATAAGAAAATAATTTGCTGCGGTATGTTATAAAAATCAATTTGACACCATGTATGATGATACAAATTTCTCTCATGCTGTTTACCGTTACATATCTCATTCTATCTCGTAATATTCATGTATAACTCAATCATACTTCGATCACTGTGGGTTCTGGTATTAAGAGAAGAGAAAACATTTCAAATACAAAACAGGCCTTCCCTACTCCCAATTCTGCAAGCCAACCTGATAAGTGATCAGGTATACGTATTGCCTAATAAATAGACCAAGTATTGGTGGAAGACCTCCCGCGCATATTCGAGGCAAGCATATTATGATGGGGGCTCCAACCTTGTAAAACGATCTGAGGGATTCCGCCATCTTGCATAGTAGAATACGTAGCGCAAGGAGGTGAAGATCACTGAATAAAAATTACGGTAGAACTAATCAAATAGAGATAGCCAGTTCAAATAATCAACCTTCCAGATAAGGTTAAGTAATGATTTGATAGGTAGGTAGGTGCCTCATACTGCTCCACAGATGAAGACAGATTGATCTTTTGACAGGTGTCGTACAAGTGTTCACGGCATTCCTGTTCCATGAAACACCGTCTACCACCAAATGAATAAACTTTATTGATGACAGGAGATTAAGAAGGTTAATAGGACTAATTCGTCTCAGCTTTAGGTTGTTATGTTATCGATTTAACAATTTTTGACAAAATGTGTCTCCAAGAATTTCCATATGAAAACCTCGTTTCAAAGTTATTCACAATTTTTCTCTTTAATCATATTTCATAGAAATTGCCATGACTTCTTCGGAATTCATGGTTTATTCACGGTTAAATGATACTAAATACATTATTTCCCTACTTCTTGGTTACAAATTTGTCATGTTTTATAGTTCAATAGAAAGGAACACACGCTATTGAACACAATTTCACGAGGAGCTCCCCAAATGGCCAACACAGTATTTTTGAAGGGGTGGCTGATACGACTAGCCCCTGAGCTAAGGGAGGATTTGGAATACCGCACGCCTCGGCCATGTGGTGACCGGCTAAGAACTCCGAATACGGCGCACTAGTTCAGCGCTAATTTTACTCAACGGAACGACTCGTTATTATTATTATTATTCAATGATTTTTATAAGGAAGGTAAAGCGTTCTAATACCAGAAAGCTTTTCCTAAGAACTCCTTGCCGATTAAATCATTCAGTATTTTTTGATGAGTTCATCACTTCCTCAAATGAAATGTTCAATTGAAAATAGAAAAAAAGGATAAATAACTCGAATAAAATAGCATTCACTGAATATTTTCTCTCTATTATGTAGGCACGTACGCGGTCCGAATAGTAACCTACGAGTCGAAAACGCTTACATCGATAGACAAAACATCAAGCGCAAAATAAGTGCACGTAATAGTGATCTAAAAGTACCTTGTTACTCGTGAACGATCCATTTCTGATGAAGTTGTAATAGCTGAAAACACTACCATAACTTAAAGTGGGACGAAAACTAGAGCTGAGAGGAAGTGCTTCTAAACTAGAGCTAGGAGACGCCATACCACGATTAAACCGGGAGACGTGGGATCCGTCCCTATCACGCCCAATCAAGAGATTTGAGTATCATAAACAAACACTCAAATCGACTCATCTGAGGGGGGTTAGGTCTGAGCCGTTAGTACCTCGCTAAATCTCGTCTGGTTTCGAACAAATTAAAAACTATATACGAGTATAAATCGAGGGAGTCGATTTTTTCGAACGATACGGTAGTCTAGTATGCAGTTATCACAAAGAGCGGAAGAGGCAAACGAAGGTAGGTAAGTCAATCGAATCGGGTCCAATCAAAGGCCAAGGCGTCATTCAGATAAGAACAAAAATATCTCCCGTCAGCATCAGTCAAGAATAAACAAACTCGTATCTTCATCACATGAATATCTAAGTGGGCTACGGGGTGCCTCGTGAACATACTCCTCATCCCAACCGTGAGAATCCGTGAGGCAAAATTTATACTTAAATGGAGTCCAGAGGTTGTTTTCAGTAGAAAACCAGCTCGGGGCGGATTCTTCATCAAATAACTCTTGAGTAGGTGATAATATTGATCGAAACAGGTGAAATGAGGTGTGAGAGAACGAGAAATGATATAGATATTAACCGCCAAAAAATGCCCAAAATAAATATAAGCATTCATACTATAATGAACTCCATTCATCAAGGCATTTCATGTTCAAAAAAGAAAAAGGGCAGATTTAAGAAATCGCAAAATTCCTTCGTTATGTAAAATGAAAGTTTCAAATTTAGTTTTTTTTTTAGTTTCTTTCGGAAGTACTGAGCAATTTTTATTGGGTTTACTGAATAAGGAAAAATGCACTTAGGAAGATTATATCTTCTCAGATTTCGCTTAAACTTAAAAACTACAAGCCTCATACAAAAAAGATTAATTAAAAACAAATAAATGATTCAATTTAAAAAAAAAAAAAGTTTTTGTGATGCAACGTTCGCTTGCGTCGCGCTGGCCATCACAGTTCACTGCACAAGAGGGCAAATCAAAAAACTCCTATAAGTAGAGATGACAAAGAGCTTTGTTGGATGGAAAAGTGACTGCGAATCTCATTTGCCGGTTAAACATGGCGGATATGGTCACAGCCGCTGAGAGCGTAGAGGAATAAAATATGATGGCTCAGAGGCTCTTCTAGTGAGCTGCCAGGGCTATATGGTACTTTTTCTATTCCTGAATTCTGGAAGAACATGTTAGGAGAAGTGCGGATACTTATCATGATGACGAGAAGGTTAACATATTCTCTCACCACTGTGCCATGCGTGGAAGCCATGGATTGAGCTGTTTTTATGATGAGGGCATCAGCAATCTCAATCAATCGCAATCCCTGCATCAGCCAGTAGCCTCCTGAGGAGCTATACGAATTAATTCTTGTTCTTGTCGTTAGAAAGAAAGTTTTCCTGCGACATTGTCGGCACCATAGTTGGTGAAAACTGAACATCGACTGAATGCTTCACCTTCGACTATTTTAACCGCTCAATTGATTTAGTGCGGTCCGGGCCTTCTGAGAACCCATCGAAATCAACTACACAGCCTCCACAGTACTTGGTCTGAAGAAGGCTGATACAGGCTTTGCAGATATCTGTGAATAATTGCCCCTTCTTCCAAATACCCGATGCAGCAGGGAGTTCTAGGAATTAAGATTAATTATTATGTTTTCTTAACATAGGTATTCTAATGTATTTTCTTTTTTGCAATCAATGAACAGCCAATTGCTATTACATTTATTTTCATATATTCATTTGATTTAATTTTTGAAAACGTATTTATAGTTAGTTGCTACTACGTTCCTTTTCATTAATAGTCATTTCATTTCATTATTTATATAGATAATAGAACGGCTTGATCGGCCCTTTATGCATTCCTACCACTCCGTGAGCAATGTTTTCAAGGGCTCAGTAATCTTCTAAGCACTGTAGAACGTGAATAAAACACGTATTTATGGAGGAAATACGGTAAGAAAGCGTCTGGGGCTGAGTTTCTCTCGTTATTGCCCAAGTGCCAAAAAGTTGCTCTTTTTCAGCGCGCTCTAGCGGCGGTGCCCTGCACTCAAAAATTGAAAGTGATCAGTGAATTTTGAAGGAAATTTTGTCTACTTTAAATTTGTAGAACATGATAAATTTAGTAGGTTGCATATTTTTCAACTTATAAGCAATTTTCTGAAAAAAGTCTCGAAATTTTAAGGGTTTTAAGTTATTTTTAATCTAAAGCCGTTATTCATTTTTTTTTTGCAAGCTTGAGATTTGGATTCAGCACACCAAAAAACATGAAAATCCATCGAGAAACTGTCTACCCTATTTTTATTTTTATTTTTTAACAGCCATTTCTGGGCACCAAATGACTGGGCTAACACCCCATCGCCTAAAACCGAAAAATGGTCTATTCCAAGATTTATTCAAGAACCCAGTCGCTTCCAAATCAGTACCAGCATGATCTACTGGAAGTATCAGTTAGCTGGATGTATAACGCTCATGAACTGGATATAGTTGGAAGAGGCTTCCCACTAACTGCTGACATGTTTCCTGCTTTAAAGCGACTTCTTCGCACGGGGACTCGTGTCCAATCAGTCCTGGACCAAATACGGGTACATCCAGTGAAAGAGAATCAGTCGAAGTTCCGCGCCTACACCAGTGACAAACGAGGAGTAATGAGTCAGAGGCAAAACGAAGACGAAAACCCAAGCCCAGGAAAATGGCGAGCTGGGACGTGAAAGAAAGTTCCAACGATACAGGGAAAACGGTGAGTGAAGTGACCTGGACTCATTCTAATCGATCTAGCGTCCAACATTTAATAACTTTTTAGGAACTTGGCGCGTTCCACTAAATTTTGAATGGATTTTTTGTTGCAAACGGCAGTTGTCTCTCCTGGGCATCCACCTAAGATGAGCCGAGCCAATGTTAAGAAGGGGCCATGTGGAGCTTACACACTGTAGAAGGCAATGAGATTAGAAAAAAGGCAGAGGCGCTTTGAAAGGTCTGCTGTTCCGACGGAGTAGCAGCTTGATGACACCGGGGAATAGGAATGGCGGTTGATATTAATTGCCTCAACCCCTTACGTACTGTAGAGCCATTAAAGAAAAAGAAAATAGGTCTTACGGCATACGTTAAAACATACATACACAAAGAATGGGATTATCATTCTGTACTTCCTCCTTAGAATTCCTATTGGGCATCCTACCACAATATTACGGTGACGAATTAAACATTCAACGAGCAGTGCCACGAATTTCACTATTCAGTGGAACAGCTCATCAGTACACCAGATAGTATTCATGGTTCCATCAACACTCACTATCGCGCACCACTGTAATTCACGAGGGTGGTACTTTTTTACTCAAAAAATTCGTCATGAATCCGACCTCAACTCAACTATTCATAGAATAGGAACTGGCCGTGGGCCAAGCCACGAAAATGGGTAAATTTCTTCACGAATAAACTAGAGGTAGGAACCTTTCATTCACGTGAGAGAATGAATGCAGGGCAAAGAGATAAACAGTTGACAGTAGTTATGTTCTAAAACGAAAATCAATTTGGTCTATGGTTAGTTTGAAATATTATTGTTTTAGAAACCTTAGACAGAGCATTAACAAAACAATTAGTGACCAATTGTGATTTGCCACTAAATTTTAGTGAACAATCATAACTTTAAAAGCCTTCAACGAACAGTTTCAAGAAATGTTGAGCTAGCCTGATGACTCAATTATGGACGGAATTCTCAACCGATCATCTTTCTGACCCTCATTCATTCGCCTAACAAAATTTAATTCATCATTCATAATTCAATAGTATAAAGCAGGATAACTTCATGAAGTATCTGCGACGCCTGAACTTGTTTTCGAGGGGGGGCCAACAAGAATGTAATGTGATCAACAACCACGAGAGGATAATGAACAACAATGAACGACAATCACAGGGATGAATGCAACATACATCTGCCATCCATAAGAACGGCGCGATAGTTGAATCATTCAATCATCTTCCAGTTTTGCAGGGGAATAAAAACCCCTTAGAGGCACTTGCTCAGAAACAAATTTTCAAAAACAAAGCCAGTCACGTACCTTTTACGAGAAACCTACAGACACACACGAGCAATCCCGAATCAGGACAGGTCAATTTCTCTTGAAGCCGTTTTGTATCGTTTCTTGAAAAGTGCAAACAAGGCACATTCTTTCTCAGCTACCCGTTGATGTAAAATACAGGAGACTTTTCCCAGTCGCTGTAAAGAAGGGCAGACGGGTTGTAAGCGAAGATTTTCAAGGATTCTGTAAAGATTATTATGCTGAAATCTAATCAGCCACGATGCAAGAATGATTAGTAAATACCTGAAACCCTAGATGAATAAAAACGAATACTGAATGATTATTTTACGTAAAAAACTCAGATAAATGCCTACCTTAGCTTATAAATCCACGGTATCAATCAGTATCAGATCTTATCAGTAAGGCGCTATGTAACCGCGTTAAGTCGCTAGGCCACACTGGTTCAAAAGTCATAACTGACAACAGACCAACTTCCGATCTCTTGTCGCGAAGAATGATGGTTATATGGATTTTTTCAAACCTACATCATCCATTGATGGTTCTCAGGAGCAGGTCAATATGATGTGAAAACAACTTGCACTGAATATTTTTATTCCTATGTACACAAAATAAGGAACACAAAGTTACCGCTATAACTGAAGCGCGGAGGGATTCCACTCATAAAAAATGTACCATATTCCACTATATCAGAAAGGGAGGCTCAGAGTGAACTTTTTGAATGAATTGTTCAATTTTGAAGTATATTTATATATATTTCTCCTTATTTCAGCGAGTTAATAATCTTTATTTATGTCTAAATTAGCCAGAAAATCATTTAATGTTTGTTTGGGCTGAGAGGGAATTGTAGATACAATTATTGTTGAAAATAGCCATCAGCTTGTTGTACATGGCAGGAACGCTAGATCAAACTGGTAGTAAGTTGGACAATAAACCCAAGACTTGAACGTCCAACTAGGCTATTTTTTACTTTGAAAAATTGTAACAGTGGCATTCGTATATAATTTAACAAGTTAGTTTTTTAAAGTATTTATCAGTACTACCTACAAAAAAATACGTATTCAGCATAACCCAGATTAATTTTTATATAACTATGACTCACCAACATTAATATTTTACTTCAGGTCCAAGGGGAGCACACACAATCTTTTCTAATTGTTTATGAATACATTCACAACTCCTGCCACTCCCAATCTTTCATACAGGTGTTGGTAAGTACCAATTTGACTAGAAAAAATTCAAATTCCCCAGCATAAAAGCAAAATCGGAATAACATCCCTTCACAGTTCTTGATACCATTTCCATTAGATTAACGGGTTTACAATAGTAGAGAGCCAGTTAGTGGCCACAATGTATGTTAAAATATCATCCGAAAACAAATTTCCGCTTTGAATAATGATAATTCAATGATTTTTCCTTGTAGGTGATAACAATCTGGTCGCTGGTTATCAAACAACTCGGTTCAGAGTACCTTCACCACGATTGGTGCTGTGGTCAAATAAATGTCAATCGTCGCTACTAAAAAAACTAAATAACGGAGCTACTGTACTTTCTTTTAGAAACAACAATCTATATTTCTCTGGAAGACCTGGTAGAGCGCTCTCAAAAAATCCCTTCACGCTTCGGTGGTGAGAGCCTAGATCATGTCCGTACGACCGCGGAGTTCCCCTACTGGCCGGCAGTCCGCGCTGAATAAGTTTCTAGTTATAATCTACTCCTCAGAGAGGGCTCTCAATCTGCAATTCGCGCCCTTTCCATAGCACATATATGCTGATGGACTGTAATTTTATTAACTATCATAATTTATCCCTTTAATTTTGCCTATTCTATACGAACAACGTAATTATATTGCTATGATAAGGTAATAATGTTCATGAGTTGTTCGCTCAAGTATTTTCCAGTAAGTAGTTTGAATACTAGATACAAGAGAGAGATTTGTGTTTGAAAATATTGAGTTTATTTGATCACAATAAGGCAGTAAGCAATTCATTAATTCCTTAACGGCTTGGAAACAGTTGTTGCACCGCTGCACAAACAAAATTTCGTATTCTTATGAAAAATCGCTTATGAAAAATGTCGCTGTGACCATAATGGTGATGAACCAGCTGGCCACAGATGAAGTACCTCATGATGCTCAGTCTCTTTGTGCTCATTGGACACAACACCTACGTCACAAATTCTCTGTACCTACTTCCTAGTCATCTTTTGATACCACTTGATTTTGATTGTTGGTTATTCCTTGAATAATGAAGCAATGAGGAGCCATGAGTGAAATGATCAGAATGTGCCAATCTTCCATATGGAGGATGGCTGAATTTGTCCACTAATCATACGGCGTAAAGCCCCCTGAATGAATTGAATGAATGAATTACCGTCCACAATAACAATTAAGTCATTCTGTTTTGGGCTCATCATGGTGTTCCACCTAGGTAGATGCACCGCTCAGTTAAATTTTGTGACACAATAGCCCGATTAATTTTTCTAGGACAGTAGAAAAACTGATACAGATTGATGAACGAATAGCGACCAAAGAATTAGTAGTGGAAAATGGTGCCCCACACGCCTAGGTACCAGAAATCTCGAGAACACGCATTCCAAATAAGTAGATATATATCCGTTTTAACCCAAAATCTCTTCCGTTGGGCGCAAATCGTTCCGGGACCCGTCTCATTAGATTTTGCGTCCCATAATTTAGTCGAAAGTGATATCCTACACGCCTAGATCGCTGAAAAGCTCAAAAATCCATTTTTCGAAATACACATTATGAACCCCCAGAAACGGATCCCTGATCCGAATTTCAGATTTTTAGAAAATTTTCTACTACTGAAATCAGCGTGGACAGCGGACGGACATATATGCTTATTTTGATCTACACACCTTGAAACGCCCAGAAAGAAATATCGGGCCCAATCGGAGAGAGGGCCTTTGTGCATGAAAACATGGTTGATTAATTCAAGGAATTACCAACAAAAAAGGACAACGCAAAATGAATAAAATAGAAGGCTATGTCTGTGAACGCTCAGGTAGCATTCCCAGCCTAGTATAATAAATATCAAGCATTTGTGCCATTTCTTGAAACTGAGCAGGGATAAAACAAAATAATCAATATTCTTCACTAAACACTTTGACAAAGGCTGATCTTTGTTTAAAGGATAGTTTTTCGAATAATTTATCGTCGAAGAGGGACGCACATCTAAAGGCCGTGTAATAGAAGTCTAGTGAGCCAAAAATACCGGTTAGTTAATCACATTTTGAATCGGTCCATAAAAAAAATCAATTTGATATCAATAACTAATAATGAACTTGCAATAATTTTAAACGATGATTCACACATAGGTACACACAGTTACAAAAAGTGTTGGTCAAATCACGGAGGAAATTTGCCGGGAAAATGAATGTTTCAGACAATCCGTAGATTTTCAAGTTATCTAGCTCACTGAGCGGGTTGTGCGCGATCAAAGTAGTGCCATAGAGACATACTTATATGGGTTCTTCCGCCTCTAATTCCAGGATGTATTGTTGTCATTTGGGGTAATCTAATATATAAAATTCTCGTGTCACAGTTTTAGATGCCGAAACGGCTTGACCGATTTTGATGAAATTTTTTGTGCTTATCCGGTATTTATGAGAATCGGCCAACATCTATTTTTCATCTCCCTAAATGTTAGGGGTAGTCCACCCCTAATTTTTTTTTTGTTTATTTTCAAACTTTAGTTCCAATTTGGTGTCTATCCTAAGTGTACATCCTAAATTGGAATTGACAATGAAGGGAGGCAAATTTGTAGGGTCCCAATAGTGCGACTGATCGTGCAATAAATCCACCTAAAACTACACTCACTGCACTTTTTGAATTGTGTAATCGTGCGGATGATTTTGGTGCCTTCGCACGAACATTACTCTATTCACAAGTACCACGCTATTGCACATTGACTCAAACAAAAACATGGATTGCAGCAAGGCTCACCAGTTGCTGCATGTCTCAATTTATTTAAATCAAGCGCCTTGGGGCGATTATTTAAAGTCGATCCTAGACACACGGAGTACTTTTATCTTCGACTGTTGTTGGTTAATGTTACTGGCCCATTATCATTTCAAGATATACGTAAAGTGAATGGGCAACAATATTCAACGAACAGATACATAAAGATGCATACCTTGCACTCGGCTTGTTGGAAGACGACAACCAGTGGGAATGCATGCTTGCTGAAGCTGCATTGGACTGTACAACAATACAAATTCATCTGCTATTCGCTTTAGTGTTGACTGCATGTTTCCCTGCCCGAGCACAGATATTATGGGAAAATCATAGTTTTAGGAGATGTCTACAGGTGTTACTTCTGACCCAGGAAATTATTTATATGGCAAAACAACGTTTGCCGGGTCAGTTAGTGGATAATAAATTTAAAAAAAAAAACTTCAATAGTATCACTGGCAAATGGCTGAAGGGATTGTTATTTAACAATTATGTGCATTTATAGCCAGTTCCTGTCAAGATTATTGGGAGGTCTTATCCCACAATCCCTCCATTCGTTATAACGACGACATCGGTCATTTTCCGCTTCAACCTCTTGTCTTTGTAGGTACAATCGTAGACGAGAAGTGAAATTATACTGTGAGCGCAAAGCTTTGATTCAAGAGCGATGTGCATCTGTCTTGAAAGAGGTACAAACTGATAAAGCATCCTTGTTATCAGGGATTTAGAATGTCGTCCTGTCGATATAGTAGGACGTGACTGGATAATCTTCGGTCTCTGCTATCTCCCGGCAGTGGCTTAGCTAAACAAACTGGTTCGCCCCCAGAGATAGCGTGGTTAACCTAACTTCTCCGTCCCTTCGCTCATCATTTCTCATTCAATAAAATGAAGGAGGAGAAACCCATAATAAAAGATGAGACATCCACTAAGACCTGTGCCATGTTGTTCATTAGGTATAAACCTTGATGCTTTTGTATGGTAGGTACCACGTATGCAAACGATGCCGTCAAATTGAACAAGTTTCCAGGATCAACGAAAAACAGACCTCAATCGTGGATTACAAAATACAATTCCAAACCGGCATAAAAAATGATGTCTTCTCGATTTTGATTGAAGACATTGATTATATCAATAAGGTGAAAGTCACAGATACCAGCCAGACCTGGAACTGCTCAAAACACAATAATATATAACCAATCAAAACTGGATGGGGCCAGTTCATGCTGTTCACTAGAATACTAGAAGAGTCCCAACCTCTATAGTAGGGACGGAGTATCGTACTTGAAAAAAGTGTAAGTGAAAGGAAAACTGTGGCTATAGCACATACATTAAATTTGTCCCAAAAGTTTGCACCATAAATTAATTCCAAACAAAATGGTGGCCTTGAGTGACGAAAAAGGTTCAAGGGAGATGGCAAGAATCGAAACATGTTCCAGAGGAAATCGGTGAATACCCTCCATAATCAGATCCCTTGTATGCCGAGATGTCAGCACTATTCATGGTGACTTGATGGATCATGCAGCTGATTTGTAAAGCATTCCAGGTGCAGCCGCTTTCACTCCCTCATGTCTGTTCCCGACTTTTTCACATAGTCGAGCTCAGGCTTTTTGCCTGTTTGAAGGGGAAACGGCCGGAATAATATCGGCATTGGGAGGGGTTTAAAGAGTGGTCTTTCCTATGAATACACTTGGTATTAGCTCTGTTGATATTGAGCTTAACGTTCACAGTAATTCGGTTGGTATGTGATATCATCCCCTTTATGCTGGCTATGATTTCCTCGGTGTTTTGTCGCTACTAAACTGACTCTCACGCTACTGTGGCAAACAACTGTGGCAGCAAGGTGAAACGTCAATGAAGAAAACGTAAGGTTTATCTATGACTTACTGAACATCATTACACACCATACCTTTATAGTTTTCATAGGAAATTCGACTGGCCAAAACCATGAAAAATATGAAGGACGGAGGTGGCGGGAAAAAATAAAACATACAATTAATTTTTTCTTTGCTCATTGATAGGTCTGAGACCAGAGTGTGGATGGAAAGTATTTCAAACTGAATTCTGTAAGATTCGAACAAAATTTAAAAACAGTTTTTTTTCGATTTTTCTCAAAACAACAGAACTACACATTCATAGTATATGTATGTCTACAGAAAGATACATACACATAAAAACCACATACATATTGAGTGTTTTAGAAAGCGAAGAAGCCTTGTATAAAAAGGGCACATTTACGGACCAAGCTCATGAACTTACCTAGAATGAAGTTCGAAACCGACTGAAAAGTAATTTTCAATCTTACTAATGGCAACTCCCTGAAAAATTTGCTTTAACCTAGGTCTGGGGAGTATTGTATGTCACCAAACGATATTACTCGATTAGGAGGGTCCTTCTCAGAAACTCATAATGCTAATACTCCGTCAATTTACTTAACAGACACTTTTATCATAATATCAGTTTACTAAGTGAGCGCGCTTACCAGCACGGGTTAGATGAAAATAGAATATCAAAAGTATGCAGTTAACAAGTGATTACGGGCCGTGAGCCTATGGACCCCTATGAACCTGATTCGTCTCAGGTAAACACTGAGATCATCTGAAAAGACACTATTGTAATATTATTATAAATGTTAGGTACTCACATAGCAGCACTATTTTGTCCCCCTTCACCTTTGAAGCTAAGAGTTATTTCTTTCATTGCGGCTCGAAAAACTGATATGAGAGCTCCGACAACCTGAATTTGCAAATGTTGGACGTTCGATGATTTTTGAGAAAAAATTGAAAAGCCCTTCAATTTTTTTCTTTTTAAACTTATAGCGAAAGCCACCAATGAACGCGAAATGGATCGAAAGGGAGCTGAACAATAGATACGTCGCTCAGCATGGCGGACCTGAGTTATTGGTCAAAAACCTGTACCTATCGATAGTACACATGAAAAGCCATGATATTAAGAATGTGGTCGTATACAAATACTCTCACAGTATGATGGAATGAATTAGTCAGAAGGTTGGTAAATATATTGAATATATTAAAAGGCAGAATAATATCGATACCTATGTAACGAAATTCAGTACAAGAATCCATTTTTTTCGCGATTGGACATTAATCCACTGCTCTTTAGATTACAAATCTGTAATTATATTACGGACATTTGGTCTTCAATTTATTGTTATATCGAAGACCAAATGTCCGTAATATAATTTAGATCAAACTACACTGCGTTAGTTCTTTGATCCTACAGTAAGGAAACAAATATAAAACGCTACCAACGTATTGCCGGAATCACAAGTGCCAATAGGCATAGGATACGGATAATCAGAGGAACAATGAATGATGAATTGAACAATATGAGAAATGAAACTGACGTCCTTCCCCAGGAATATTTATGAAACAGCTAATAACTTTTTGCAGTTCGGGCAAGAGGCCACTTGGAAAAAAGACAGTTAGGAAGAGGGGTCCAAAAAGGAATTTGATCTTTGGTAAATATTGACAAGGTCAAGTCAATAGATATATGGCCGATTATATAACCCCATGAGGTGCACCTGCCATCCTTCTTTAAGTACACATATCCTATGACGCAGTTGGAATCACGACTCTCATTGTCGAGATACTCGAGACCGACGGCAATGAAACCGACGACTGAAGAGAAAACAAAGGGGACGAGCAGTTACTAGGTGGCAAAACCTCGAGAAATCGCTCCAGAGAAAATTTTCCGACTACCTTTCGTATTTAAAATGGTAAGCCAAAAATACGAGACTATTTTGTCCATGTGGGGCAGGTGATGATAAGGTAATCAAGTCATCTATGAAGATCAAGGATCATCCCTAAGATTCCATAAATTTTGCAACAAGGAGAAAGAAGAAACTGCGCGGAGAATGATACTTTTCAATTTGCCTTCATCTCAGACAAGATGTCTTTTCAACCCGGTTCCCAAAGATTAGTAACAGATTTCACCTTTCTCCTGCGCTCGGGAGCCACATGAACCCTACCAAACCAATACCTTACCATACCTTTCTCCAAGTTGTACATATACAGAGGTAATGCTCCAACCATCGTCGTCGTCCTCCTATTATAAGACAGCGTCTTGGTCTTTTTCATAGCGTCTCGCAACCCAAGATTGCGACGTTTTCGATCATCAAGTATTGTAGGAACCTAACCAATTTTCTGTTTGAGATGAAAACTGATCTTGGTTTATTATCCACACCGCCCCATTCTACCTTATCCCTGGTAATCGAAAAAAAAAAAAATGTCTACCCAAACTTCTATTTATTAGGTTTGAAGGGTGTCTTTTTAACGGAGTCTACCATGTAACTTTTGCTCTCTTGGCGCAAAAAACCTTCAAGTGCTTCGAAATATCGGAAATTTTCTACATGGACTCCGTTTGAGCCTCAGTTGCTCCTCATCCATTTCCAATGACTGTAAAAGAAGGCAGGGTATGGGTGAAAATTTGCATTTCGACGAAGTGTTTATGGGATTTTGAAAGTCTTAGAACTGTGGGGAATCATTTATCACTAAATTTTAGGCGCAGAACCTATTGAGAAGGGTCCCGGACTGATTAACAGACACGGAAGTAGAGTCTTAAGGAGAGAGTATGTATTTTGATAATTGTTCCATGTTTTTTCTTTGTGATGTAGACGTGTTGGGTTTCACTGCACACTCAAATTGACGCAGAATTTGGGCAGTCTTATAGAATGTTTAGTAAGAAGGTCTCGATTTCAAGCAATCTCATTGTCATTCTTCTTCTTTATGAAGTAAAACTCCATACTGGGTTTTTTTTTTTTTTTTTTGATAATTTCGTTGTAGTAGGTTTTTCCAGTTCGGTACAACAGCGCAAATCTACAAAATATAGTCAACGCTGTTGGTTGTTGAAGAAAATATATAACTAACATCGCGGCAAGAAAAGGGGGGAGTTCAATTTATTATTATGAGTGGTTAGTTTTATTTATTTTACAAGATTGGAGAACAACAACCCTAAAGGAAACTCATAATACGAAGTCCCTTGGGAAGGTGTGTGCATGTCAGAAACATTACATGCAGGATTTGTCAGAATGGATATTTTATTTATTTTTCGACAGTGAATATGAGTGGACATGACAGGGAATATTGAAATGCCATGCCAGGTGAGGATCTACAAGAGGAGACTGATTGAAGGTGGCGATTTGGGATACCTCGAGAGTGTGGCCGAGCTGAGGGGATGGGTGTTAGTGAGGGGGTCCTCTTGAGGACAATAGCAAAGGGAAGGAATGATCCATCATACGACCGTTCGTTTTCGGGTGACAACTAAATAGAAGATAGCGCAAGAGGGCGGGGATTAGCCGAGAAGCTCTACCCCCCACTCAGCTCGCCAGGAGGTGCTGGCCACTCCCAGCCCCCAGAATTTGCCCCCGCCCCCTGAACACCCATAAGGAAGGGAGCTCCTCGAAATTCGGCCGATCAAGACAGTGGTACAGTGAACACCGTGATGTGAAAAAGATGATGACTATGAATGTTGGGATGTATCAATACGAGCCCTACACTTTTGACGAGCAGCACTACCAGACCTACGACGAGCAGGAGTACCATCCGACCAGCAGGACCACCGCCGGATATTACAGTGATCCCGGGTACCAAGAGTACGCAGACCCCAAATCGGACTATTTTCCCAATCAGGACACCGTCACTCATATAAATGGTTTATCCTACACTAACTTGGACTACTGCTACCAAAAACCTGAACAATATCCCGAAAGCAGGAGTCAACCTGATTTCTATCCAGACTACGGAAGCACGCCGGATCTTAGCTACCACCACCAACACGTGAAAGAAGAAGCCCACCACCTCCATCAGCAGTATGAACACCATCAACAACAAAACAACACGAACGCATCGCAGCACCAGGCATCTAACTTTCCGACTTACAAATGGATGCAAGTGAAGAGGAACGTCCCGAAACCAAGTGGTAAGTTGATTTAAATGTTAAACTTCATAGAAAATAGAATCCCGCAAAAAAACGTTCCTATTGTCGTTCCGATTCACGTACGACCAATGAGGATAATGATAGTAAAACATTGCGTTATTGGAGAATAAAAACCCAAGTTTGGTTTGAGTGAAAATTGCGATTAACAGCTCTTCAATGAAGGACAATCCTCTCAGGCAAATAATTGTTATCGATAATAAATTATATGATATCAAACAATTCGAACATATTGCAGAAAAATTCAGAACCCTATCTCAAGAGATTCTCGTTCAAAATACTTGCTAAGCACTTTCGCCAATTGGGGTGCTTGAATGGCACTAATTCTGTCGAATACTGCGTACTGACTCCACTTGAATACGGTTGACTATTGAGAATGATCTTCTACTCTATGAAAATGATGAATGACGATAGGCTTGCTACAGGACAGCAACATGCACAACGCCTTGGCCTTAAAAACCACGGAAGAACATACCCATAGGCATGTATCCGTATAGACCGGAAAAAGATTGGTCTTCTTCCCAAAAATTTATTTTCACATTTCGGGTGAATCGATCACGATAAACCATAACCGGAGTTGAGGTATGGGGGGAAACGGGTATCAAAAAATGGTTCTAGACTTGTGGGGTATCATTTTCCAATAAATTTTGGATACTGAATCGATTCAGATGGGCCCTGAGCTCGGGAAGTGAGTACTTAGGAGCATGGAAATACTCATTTTCAAAATACAAAATTCTTGGCCAGTTTTTAGTCCGCACACGTTCATGATGCTTTCTACTACCTAGAATAATGATCTCCCTCCTCCCCCATTCCTTCAATAATCAACCTATGATTCCATTCTAATTGGCCCCAAAATGCCAAAGTTTGAGTGTCACGATGTCTATATGTCAAAAACCCAAATGCGTGTTCGCCGCCCGGCGCCGTTTTTTGTAGTAGAAAGAACAATCCTTTCTGGGCTGCGGATTATTTTTGGGGTCACGTTGCTGCAGTAGAAACATAAGATAGTAACAGATTGCGAAATGCTCATAGAGTTTCTGACTCGTGCTGTTGACACAAAAATGAAACTAAAGGTTGCAACGCTATTATAAAATACTTGAGGAGTATTAATTTGGGATTCTATTGTGGCACTAAACTTCAATTGAAATATCACCACCACAAAATGGACTTCCTCTGTGCTCTAATTTTCACTAAATAAGAGCTCTAGAGGCATCATTGGAATTTTTTTACTTCGCTTAGAGTTTTCATGGTATCGAAATGATTGCCAATAGGATCGATACATACATAGGGAGAGAACTTCTTTAGCTTAAGTGTGAGTCCTGTACACTTCACTCTCACTGTTTTCCCCATACTCTTCTCCACAATATATGGATTAATACACCATTATAGACGATTGCAGCGTTCATTCTGTAAAATTTCTATTTATTCATATTTTGACGAGTACCATGGGAAATATGCAAAGAAGTTCTTGAGTTTAAAAAATAAATTACGAGGGTTGTGTTTGGTGTTCCAATGAGGACAAGAAAACAGAAATAGTGATGAAAAACGCTGCAAATTCTTGCACACAGGTTAGTTATTCCTCGGACCAGGCGCATGGAGACTCATTTCTTCAACATGGGGAAAATGGGGGAGACAGTGGGTGTGGCGAGTCCGGGACCCATTCCAATCGATCCAAAATTTAGTGGAAAATGATACCCCCACTCGCCTAGATCGCCAAAAATCTCAAAAATCCATTTTTCGAAATACACATTTTGACCCCTACCCCGCCCGAATTTGGCCCGATTGGACTGAAACGTTTCGAGGACCAACTAGAGAAACAGACCCCTGCCTCAAATTTCAGATTTTTAGAAAATTGTCTATTACCAAAAACGGACGGAGGACGGACATTTGACTCTTTTGATCTTGGCACCTTGAAACGTCCAGAAAAAATTTTTGGGCCGAATCGGAGAGGTTGACCTTTTGTATGAATACATGGGTTGATTATTCAAGGAATAACCAACCAAAACGCTGAAAATTCTATCACAGGGGTTAGTTATTCCTCGGGTAGGAGTATCGGGACCCATTTCATTGGATTCAGCGTCCAAAATTTAGTGGAAAATGATACCCTACACGCTTAGATCGCCAAAAATCTCGAAATCCATTTTTCGAAAAACTAGAATGACCTCCCCCCTCCCCTCCCAAATTTGGGCTGAAAAGTTTTGAGGACCAACTAGAGCCGGAAATGGGTTCCTGTCCATAATTTCAAATTTCTAGAAAATTGTCTACTAGCAAAATCGGCGTAGACGGCGACACCCTGAAACGTCCAGAAAAAATTTTGGGCCGAATTGGAGAGGTTGAATTTCTGCATGAAAACATAGGTTGATTATTCAAGGAACAACCAACCAATGAACAATGAAATAACTAATATGACTTCTCGGCCTTATCAATTATTGTTTCCAAGAATCAATCTTCTCCAGCTCAAATCACAATTGGATGCCTTGGCCCTAAATATTTTCCATCATTCGATGTGAAGGAATGCTCCTATTAGACATTAGAGACGGGTTGAACATTTCATTCACGCTTGAGTGTGGAAGACATTATTTCGTCCGCAGATTGGAATAATGAAGGCACCTGCCTGCGGGCCAAGTGGTGTCAAAACATTTTCGGAGACACTCAGCGGACACTACGATGCCCTCACACGTGTTTCACGATAGTGCCCTTATTGTATCTTCAATGAGGGAATTATCTAATAGTAACAAAATCAACTCTTAAAAAACCCTGGTGGTTTCTATCTGCATATTCGTCGCATTTTCATAGCGAGGCAGGATTGAGAGGACAAACTTTCTAGTAGATTTTTGTGAGATATTTTTATTTAGAGAGGACGGTTCGGTTGTGTTCGTAATAAAGATGCCAGAACTGACAAATAATTAAAATGAGATTTGCAAGGCATTCTTACTAAATTGTTGTAAACGTTCGTTTATTCGATCATCAGCCGTAACCTAAAAGTAGCGATGAGCTACCTCGTATTCACCCGTCCTCGGAACTCTTTGCTCTTACGTAACTTAGCTTAAAATGATGAGAGTTAAAAAAAATATATTTGAAGGTTCAAGTACTAACTTGATCGTTCATAGGCACTCGTTCTAAGCTTCTTACGCTTCTCGCAAGCCGATTTTCTTCGTTTATTTAACCTAGCTGGATCCTCTTTTACAGTAGTAGTGTAACATTTAGCATTTTCTGCTTGTATTTAGGAGAGATCCTACGATTTTTTTTACACAAAGGGATTGTGAAATAGACTTGATACCAATATTACAAGGAAAATTCACATTTGTTATCTGCACGTGTGGGATTCTATTGTGTAACAGATTTTACCTGTAAGATAATAATATTTTTGCTAATGATTACAGTTATCTAAATCTTGCAAATTTTGGCGCTGCTCACGCGATTAAAACTTAAATTCATACATATATGGGTATCCCCTCGACATTACCTACATATGAACGTAAGTCCTTCTAGCTACGTTCATTTGTCTGTACGAAGCAAGCCATTTTGCTGAATTTGGCTGAGCGATCAAAGCGAATGGTCATGGTAATTTACCAATGAACCCCTAACTAGTAGTACCCAAGTAAGGTCGACTAATGATTAACATGGATGCCTAATAGTGGCGACATTTGAAGTATTTTTGAGATATGCCGTTGCGTCTTTGACAGTAATTTAATGAAGTACATAAAAATGACCGTTTTGTTTATGAAAACGAGGGAGGTGAGAAGAAATTAGTGTGATGGTAATTAAAGATCCTTTCGAACTCATTGTGACTTTTAACATTTTCCCCCAGGCATAAAGAGGGACCAGGCTTCTCCGACCTTCTCCGCAGGAAGTCATTTTTTTTAGGTGAAGACAATAAAAAGATAGCTAAGATATCATATTCTCTTCTCAGCCTTCTTTTTAGGACGATCAAAATGTTGAGATTCATCATAAGTGGTACTTTGAAACATAATTTTGCGGATCTGGACAGTTGGGGTGTCATTTTTCAATTCACAAAATACTGTAGATTTGACTATCATACTCAATGTGTAACATTTTTGGGTGTATTGGCCTTGGCAATAAGTTCGAAACCAGAAAAAAATAAAGAATTAAAATGAGTTGTGGACTGATGTCCGAGCATACTGATGATGCCCTCGGTTAACAGGGTTGTAGGATATCGTAAAAAAAAAAAAAAAAATGTCTTTGTTAAACTTGACTTTGGTCAAAAGGCTTTCCTAAATTAAACGGTTAATGTCATACAGACGCGTTTATTCCTCTTGTTTGTACGGGGCGTTGAGAGATCATCGGGTGTCGAATGACATCCAATGTCGAGGTCCTGATTTAAGCTCATGATTATGATTATCATGTAGTACCTATTGAGTACATCATGTAAGACAAGGCCTTTCCTCGTAACCACGTTCACTTGATTAACGCTCGGTAACCCTCTTCTATCAAAAGATCGTTTCCTCAGAAGGCTGAAAGGCGACATTGACAAGAAGCTTAGCGATGGTAGGGAGGGACCCCACTTTTGGGGGAAAATTAGTTGCTAGAAACCACTTAAGCGGTAATAGCGCTAATCCTTCTGTCACATATATTATACTCTCATGATTTCCCTTTCTTGTTTAGAAGAAAGAAAGCATGATAATGGGGTTCTCGGCCCACCTACTAGATAGCTGAGTCATCATCATCAGTAGGCGGGCGGTATTTTGGCAGCAGTGGAGGCATGGAACTGTACATGGGCTAACGGGTAAAAAGGAGAAGAACATCGAGCTTGTGTATTGTTTCTACGGGCAGCTTTCGAAAGAGGAAAAGGGAGAATTTCGAAATGTCGGATTGAACCATAATTAGCGTTACTTAGAGGCCTCTGGTCATCCTAACCCCCGAGAGTCGTTAATCAATACCGAAGTGTTGTGTTAGGTTTGTTATGCTAGCGTGCCACCACCATCACGAATCCACCGACACAAGGATTGTTTTTAGGTTTGCTCCAGAGAGCACGCAGCCCCCACTGGGCTCACGCGTTGACGTTTCGGTAAAAAATTATCCCGCGATCCAGTCAAATCTATGGACAAATCATAGATCCCGCGTTTCCAAAACAATGACACGATACATCGATGCAACGTAGTAATAACGCTACTGTAAATTTCCACGAAGTTGTAATTAAATGACTTATTAATCCGAATTTTGAGAGAATGAGTACTATATGAAGTATTATCTACCAATCTATTTTGCTACTGGAGTCGTGCCTTATTAGCTTCTGAATGGGTCAATGGATTTGAACAGCCACTTTTCTAGGGACTCAGAGAACCTTGCATCACAAAAGAAGCCAGAAAAGGGATACGAAAGAGGGAGTTTCCATGTTTTGAAATTCCGGCCCAACAATCCTTCAATGGTTTCACGACCCGGATTTCCCAGAATATCAGAGGACAATCACCCATCAGTACAATATCGACAAAGCTCCTGAATCCATGAAGAAGAGAAGTGAAGGAAATTGTTACTGATGAAGAAAAAAATCGGAGTGACAATGTCCGTCGCGAGATTCACCGAAAAGCGTCGAGTTAAAATCTTTTCTTGGCTAAAGAAACTTCTGGTTGTACCGCGTAAATTGCTCTCACTGGTTGTTGTTTCAAAGATGTCACAATCTCCGCGATAAAAAACGAACAACCTCGCCGTCAGACGAAAGCCGCCATGACATGTTTGCCCAAGGTATCATTCGAGTTGGAGGCTGATAAAGGAAGGCGCCTGCCTCTCAATACACCTGATCTCAATTAAGATATTTTCACGGGCCACAAGTAATCGTTTGAATAAAAAATCAAGTCTGTGGACGTCGGGAGGGAAGAGTTAGGACAAGGGCTCTCGACTATATCAGTGACAGCTTACCATTAAGCGAAGTAATCATGGATTTGGAAAAAATTATTAAAATCCGTATCCCGTCACCTATCAACAAGTCCTAACACGACCACTATTTATGAGTTCAAATAATTTCACGGGCCGTTTCTGAGAAATTGCATCGAGAGATCTTTTATATTCTTAGAAATTGTATGAATCATGTCATGTTGTCTCGAAATGAGATTCTTTTCCGCATAGTATATAGAAAATGACGTCCTTTTTATAACTTTGTATGTTTTATTATCACAAATAAATCGACAATGAACCAAAAAAACTTGTATGTTTTTTTTTTTTTTTTTTTTAATAGGGTTTTGATGAGCTTGTTTAACGAGGCCTTGAATCCCATAGAACTTAAAATCCCACAACGCGTTACTATTTGTTATTGAGAAATTCCAACGATTCTTCATGTAGATATTTATAAATTTTGGAAAATTTTCTCTTCACCTAAAAATGTTACTGATTAAACATATAAAAATGTTTAATAGTTACAGTTGAAATAGAAGACACTTCCTTAAAAAATTATTGTAAATTCAATAAATTTTGCTCTCTATCTTAAAAAAAAAAATAAATAAATAAAAAATGGGCGCAAAATACAATAAATAATACACTAAAAAATGGAGTCAGGTTCTGAAAAGTGGCAGGAAAATAAATATGGGGTTTTAGTTACGCGCGGGAAGTACAGAGGGCATGTGAGCTACGTCACTTACTATTTACGTCTTGTAATAGTGCGACGGCCAACCCCCCTATGCTATTAGAATCCGTAATGATCATTGAACCAAATAGACGAATCAAATGTGATGCTTCCTCCTTCTCTAGTGGAATGGTAAAAAGCTAAGTAATGATTTTTGTTTCTCGTTTATAACGAGAATCTGATTGTTGCGGAGAATCAAACGAAACCACTCCAGTAATAAGGAGGAAACTCACGAAACTGTCAATCATGTCAGGGTGTCATGAATATATTAGTCAGCTACACTAATTTATGGAAGAAGTATATTCAAGTATAGCGAGCCACATTGGACTTTCCAGTAAAATAACAAAACGTTTTCAAACTCTTCAGTCCAAACATAAACCCTGTCAAATGAAAAAATAAATTAAAATAAACAAATACAACCACTTAGTCCCTTAACTACCGCAGGAATAATATTTTTGAATGAACTAAAAATCATTTTCGTTATTTTATCGAATAAATTACCAAAACAATAAATTACATATTTTTTCGTACTGTACTACGACTGTGCTGTACGTAAGTTGGTTAACTGACCAGCTAGATCCATTCTAACAAATTTTACACTTTGGATATTATTACTCGGGCCATTGATATGTAGGGATTACCCATTCCGTCGATTTCCACCCTTTCTAAGAAAATTGACAAAATCAGTATAGTAACGATGAACGTGATATGTGTAGGCCAAACCCGAATAAATAGAAACTGTTTTCCGTCTGCCAAAAATGTTCCAAGTCAATCAAATTCATGTCCATCGGATCCTAATTCTATGACCTTCGTGTCTCCAACTCTACAAGCCTAATGTAATTTTTGGAACGGGTAGAAGTCACGAGAAGTTCCTAGAAGGCTTACAGAATTATCAATGTTGAACATGAACACACTTCTATTCTGCATCACTAGACAACCGTTCCCGTGAACACTAATGTCATGAGAAAAAGGCCCGAAAGCTATCTTAGTGAGTTTATCATAATCCTCGCCATGAACCGCTAATTACGGTCGAAAGATGCCAGTGGAATGAACAACAGGGGGAAGGGAATGTTGATTTCGAAGTGGAGCCCAGAGGAGCGAGTGGGCAGGGCTCATATACTGTTCGGCCAGTTGGAAAGATTAACGCTAATCTCCTGTGACTGATCTTGGAGCACGTTTTTCAACTAATTAGGTAGCTCCTCCCTTAACAACTGCTCCTCCATCCTCCAGTTTAAGAGGAGTGTTTTGCTGAGTCCATTGAAAAGCATATTGGCAGAGAGGCTTGTCTCGATTTGATATGTATTTGTGATTATTGGGATGAATTTATGTTTCCCGAGCAAGGACGCGGGGAAGGGGAGTTGACCAAGCAGAAACCTGCTGGCCCTCCGTAAGGCCGGGAAGTTGTAAAATGATAACACCGAGCAGATAACCAAATACGCTTCATTCATGAGTCAAGTGCGACCAAAGTGTTCTTTGAATCACCTAAGGAATAAGAATGGCCGCTGATCAAGAGCCTAATTGAAAAATGAATGAGTTTGTTTGAGAGCTTAAGAATTATTGTGCTGCGATCACCAAGCTCAGGGTTCGATAAAACCCTCATTGATTATAACGGAAAACCGTGCGTGAGGTGGAGGCAGAGGATGAGGATGATGGAAGAGGCTGTCAAGGGTAGGGACATTGTGATACGAGGGCCACTGCCAGCTGTTATTCGGAAGATCGGTTGTTCTGGTCGTCCGGGTCGCCTCGCCACTCCACCAGGCGCAGGATGCGGACGGTCGGAGTCGAGGACCGTGTCCTGTTTCCCCACTATCGTTGTGTCCCAAGGTTTGTCATCTGGCGCTAAACAATCCTGGCCTCAACATTATATAAACAAACTGAAGGGTCCGCGGGAAGCAGCCCCTCGACGAGACCTTTGCACCGGAATGTGACTGAGCGGGAGGAGATTATAGATACACGTAATTTATTAGCTCATCCATGCCATCGACATCGGCAAACACCACGATAGCAGAATCCACTCCGATTTCTGGGAATAAATATACATCATAACATACTCGAACGGTTTTCATATTTCCTGGGAAAGATATGAGATTGTACCAATGGATACGGAGTATTGCTGCACCACAAGTTTAAAAAAATTATAGACAAATTCTTTTACATTATACCATCGCTAAAAATCTAAAAACAAAAAACGCTGCAAATTCTTTCACACGGGTTGGTTATTCCTTGGACCAGGCGCAAGGAGACTCATTTGAATCGATTCAGCAGCCCAAATTTAGTGGAAAACGATACCTCACACGCCTAGGTACCAGAAATCTCGAAAATACACTTTCGAAATGGTAGATACCCATTTTGACACATAACCTCTTTCGGTGGGCGCCAATCGTTCCTGGACCGGTCTCATTGGATTCAGCATCCAAAATTTAGTGGAAAATGATACCCCACACGCTTAGATCGGCCTGTACGCCGTCCTCCGTCCACGTCGGACAAAATTTGGGCGGAGTATGGGTCAGAATGTATATTTTCGAAAAATAGATTTTCGAGATTTTTGACGATCTAGGCGTCTGAAATATTACTTTCCACTAAATTTTGGACGCCGAATCCAATGAAATGGGTCACGGAACGGTTGGCGCCCTCTGAATGAAGTAATGGGTCAAAATGGGTGCCTATCTACCCATTTCGAATGTGTGTTTTCGAGGTTTCTAGTACCTAGGCATGTGGGGTATCCTTTACCACTACATTTCGGACGCTGAATCGATTGGAATGGGTCCGGGACCCACCACACCCACTGTTTCCCCCATTTTCCCCATATTGAAGAAATGGGTTTCCATGAGCCTGGTCCGAGGAACCTGACGTTTTTTCATGCAATGAAAGAACGTCTCGTTTTTGTCCGTTAGTTTATTGGTTATTTACATCATGGAATTACGAGAGGGGAAATCCTCGGTACACCCATTTGAGAGTTCAGTGGAAAATTAGTTTTAGTGTTGTTGAATAAACTCAGAGGATGACCTTTTGGAATGGGTACATAAAAAAACTGTTTACGTTTCTCCAAAAAAGAATGTTTCCATTCTATCTTCCGCCCAATATTGTCAATATGTCAATATTGTTGAGGGGTTTGATAAATATTATTGATATGATATGATTGAACTAGGAAGACGCTATTACAGATTTTCTGGTGGGTTTCTTGATCAACAAATATATTTTTTGATACATTGCTTCAACGTTCGGCAACGGTTTTGCCTATCGAGAATAATTTTGAACTATTAGAAACTAGAATGTGAGTCTGGGATTCAGATCCAGGTGTAGTATAGATGAAGAAGTGTCAAGGATTGTAACAGCTTTACTCAAGACGCGGTCAATCTGGGGTTCAGTCTTTTTGTTAATTACTTCTCACTCATAGGACGCAACTACGTCAACGATGAAATATTTTTCACGATTATTTGCCAAACATGTAGAGTAAAATTGAATAGAGCTGACCTCATATTATTAACGACAAATTATACATTGACTATCAACCCTGCTTGCCTTGCTTACTTCCTTTAGGACGTCTTATTCATTTTGCGTGGTCTCCACGTGACAAAATTGTCTACATACAGGCCGAACTAAACGGCGGAGAAGCCAACTCCAGTTCCGGTCCACGAAAATTGTAAAGGAAAATTTTCATGCGTATTTTCATGTTCAGCAATACAACCGTAAAAGTGATGACATACCCGCAGAAAATTCTCCCTCAACTTTAGCACGTACTCATGTTACAACGTTCTATTCATATCGCCAACTCAATTTGACATCTGAATCCATTGAAACGGATCCTGATGTGCTTAGGGTGTACGAGTCAGAATGGGTTTGTTTTGAGTATTGAGTTCAGTCGCTCAATCAATTGAGGTGAAGAAATGAGTAAGCTATAATCTACAATTTATTTCACGTTAGCAGCCCCCCCCCCCCCCCCACAAAGTTTTTTTTTTATTGACTGCGGAATGAAATTTACAGAGGAACCGAATATGGCACCTTCTAGTCACTTGAATAAGTGAGTTCCAAAATGCTAAGCGCTCTCTAAGGAGGTAAAAATGACTAAAAGTAGTAATAATTACTATTACATATAATTATTATAAGTTATAAGGATATACTCGTATGTACACCTATATTTAGACTGGTCTCATCTCGCAAGCAGTACATATTTTTCAACTAGATCCCCGTAAATGCTGCAATGTGTCGATGTCCTCTTTACTTGCGTTCCCCTACTCCTGTCACACCCATTTCATAGTTTCTCCCTTGCGTCGCAAGCCAGGAGACCACCGCGCTAACCACCGAGTCGCCCTCCGTTCCTCCCGAGTCCCTTCACTATGATGTATAGGACCCCAGAGAGTTGATATACACCTAAGGCACTTTCAGGACGGGAACGCCCCGAACTTCCTGCTTCTTTTGCGTCTTCCCTCGAGGGGTGGGCCTTCGGCTTCAGTAGCTAATGTGCTGAGGCGAGACTCGAGCGCTAAAAAACACGATAACGAAATAAAACGAGCGTGTCAGGGTGAAATCCACATCGATTTATGGAGCAGCTTGACGTGCTCAGACGGCAAAACCATCTTTTTATGACAGTGCTTTTTGCGCGATTCCAAATCGCGGAAATGAGCGGTCGTTTCGGAAAAAACTCGCCACTTGACTGCAATGCCCACTCCAACCATCAAGCTGTCAGAACCTTGCGGTCCAATGTATCGAACCAGTTATGAAAATCGGGCATGATGTCAACCCAACGGTTGGTGTATTGACATGAATAATCATCGTCCTTCCCTCAGTCTCAACCCGACAATCTCTCAGCCAAAATTTCTGGACTCCAGCGTTTAATCAAGGAATAGCGGTCTGGTGAGGACTAAGATGTCTACGAATAACATTATAGATGTCATTTTACTTCAATATTCAAGAGATGATACTATCTTCTAGAGGCATAAAGATGACCTCGTCGTCGGTTCGGAAGAAGGGAGGAGGCTAGATCACAAAGAGAGCAGTGCTAAAATAAAGATAAATCACCATTAAATGCACATACGTAGCTTAAGTTGTAGCACCTTAGCCTCCCCTTTTGCCTGATAGCTAAATGAAGACGGAACTTCGTACTCAATTTAAAACGCTACTAACTATGCATTAATCAATCATTATTCTAAGTAGGCGTCGGTCGTATGTAAAAGGTATCTTCACTTACATACCGAATTAGACGATGAAGAAGAAGAAGGTGGAGAAGTCTACTCAACGGACATCAGTGATCCCGGACCCATCCCAATCGGTTTAACGTAGCAAAACGATACCATTTAGAGGAAAATGATACTCCCTCCCCACAAGTTTGAAATTATCAATTTTTTTTCCATATCCTGCCTTAGTTTACAACAGTCAAGCCAAATATTAGTTAAGTACAATTAGGACCCCAACGGAGCCTGCTATGTGCGAAAATTCGTATTGTTCGGAAGGAGTTCCCAACCCGATTGGACTACGGAAGGTCATTTTTTAAATTTGGCTTAACGTTTTTATGTAAAAAGTGAAAATTTATAAAACTTTTTTAACGAGGACGAACGAAAAGGGGCTGGTGAGAAAGTCGCTACCATGTTGCATATTTTTGGAAGAATTAAACTCTTCATCTGGGCATGTAAACAAGATCCTCCTATCAACTTACAGCACCTATTACTTGGGAAAATCTACCTACACGGGAAGAGGAACCAAGGATTACCTAATAATGTCTTCAAAAGTATCATCGATTTTATTGCGAATCAGTGGTTTTTTTCAGCTGAAACGATCCCGTGACTGACCACTAATTGGGTCTGGGCAACCACCAGCCGCAACCCATATCGCACTATCGGCCGGCCCTCCTGTCGTGCACCACGATAAGAGCCAAGTTCTCTCGCTTCAAGAATAACGAAAACCAACGGGACTATCGTTTTCCTTCAACGGTCCGCGAACGGACTTGGTCAGAAAGAGTCGGTGGGGGTGGGAAAGGTTTTCGATAAAATTACCGCCAGGCCGATGCAGGTGTCGTGACGCTCGCAATAGGCTGTCAGGCTCGTGCGCTAGACTGGCCTCACGTTAACCATTTAACTGTACCGGTGCTGCGCGAGGTACTCATCACGTTATTGTTATTTAATAATTTGTGAATCGGTTGGCGAGGCGAAGGGGGTGGGTACTACACGGAAGGTTGCGGTTTGCTAAGATCCAACACTAACGATAAGTAAAATTCTGAGAAATTCTAACGATCAGATTCTGGAAAACATTATTCAGTACCTGCATGTAGAACCCACATGTCCAAACATGTGGGTCCAAGCTCGTGTTGGTTCTGAAGAGAGTTTTGAGCTGAGCGATGGGTAACAATCTCGAATGATTAGTGACAAATCCAGTTGTTAAAATCTTATTTCTATCAGCCCCTTTTCGTGGAACATGATTGGTGAGAAAGAAGAGGTAGAATGTGCAGCCAGAAGATAAGGAAAACAAACCAACAAACGGTAAACATACGTTAAGACAACAAGGGGATTAAGGTGCCGCTCTTGGTTTCTGTAGAGGGAATACCTAGGTAAAACCGCGCAGAACTGAGAAGGTGCCCATAGGGTGGTATAATATACCATAACATCGGTTAAATTACGTTTATTGGACTTTTATAATTTACATCAATGTAAATGATGTATAAATACCCACATGGGTAGGATGAGAAGAATAATGAAAATTCGCCTTGGATCCTCCGATCTCATTACCAATAGTTATTCACAATAATTGAAGAAAAAAATTATAAATTAAAACAAAAACATTATCAAAATACCCATTTTTAAAATACTGGTTTGTCAGCAACCGGTCAACCCGGTCCTAAATTCAGCGGAAACTGACTCCCCTCACGCCTGCGAAACCAATTTTCACCCATACCCCTTCCCATTCGGCTCTCTGTCCAAAACCTATCTATATCTATTCACAAGTATATAATCGGGTAGATGACTCGTTCCCTACACGCTAAGGGCACCTCTATATCTTGAAAACTCATCTCGAAATAGGTACGTGTTTTGGCCCATATCCTGCCTCCCTTTTGGGCGATCGAGCAAAAAGTTCTCTTGAAACACGGTCTGACAAATTCTTGAGAGGTCGGCGAGGTTGACCTCATCAAGACAGAACAAACCATGAGTGAAATGACTTTGAGTTAGGAGTTATAAGGTATTGGGTTTTGCAGACGGCAGACCCTTTGGCCCTGAAACAACTTTCCACCGATACTTCTTCACCGTTCGAGGCGATCAGGGCCTGATACCCCTGATGCCTACAAACTCGATTTTGGTAGGTTATTTTCGCAAAATGCACATCAATAATGAAGTTGAACTTCCAACAGTCGAACGTGCGGGCATACAACATGCTCGAGGTATCTACCCACCTCATCGTACGCGTATATATTTTAAATTATCTACTGATAAACGTTCGGCATGGGAGCGGAACCAGCTCGATAGATCGCTCGAATTCAAAATTTTGAAACGAGAGAACAAGAAAGATATAGAAGCTCTGGGATAGTTGTCTCTTGGCTGGTTGGAGATAAATGGTTTTGGATGACCCGCATGTCCTGATGGTCGAGATATGCCACTCTAGCACGCAGTGAATTAATAATGCCTACCTTCATACTCGAGGAAGAAGGTTCATTTGAATATCTCCGGACTCACGGGACCCCGAGCTTAACTAATCTGACCGTGTAACCAGTATGCGTCTGTTGTGATCCTTATAGTGTCACATCCATTTTGACATATACCTTCGTATACGTAGGCTGTTTTTACTCAGTTGACGTGGACTAACAAGTGCGGAGGCGGTCAGTTCAATTTATTGATTTTTTTTGTTTATATGATAATTTAGGTTATTTCAGTTGAAACGCCACATATGAAGCGTCTCAACTGCAATGACTGTGACAGGCTTGAATGGGTACGCGAGTAAGCACCGGATTCACTCCTAGAAAGGTAGGGGAGAGGGTGCCGCGAACCATATTTTCAAGCAAAGAGTGAGAGTTAGATACTGAACATACACAACAAGTCCTATAAGAGCGCCATATAATATTTTCCTCTACTTTATCATAATATTGTTCCTAGCAGCCCAATGAGAGCATACAAGGAGAAATCAGTCAAAAACATGTTATCTAGTCATGAGATGTATAGAAGTTATCTCTGAGCGACTAGTGCCAGTACAGTAATCGTACCACATAACTGTGGTTCAATTTTAAAAACCCCAAACGGGTAATATACACCTAGAAACATTCACGAAACAAGTGTACATCAGCAAAACAATGAAAATTATTGACACATTCTAGGTAAGTCATCTTTGAGTAGGATAATTAAATCATCGGACCTAATGCCTACCTTTTTAGAAAAATGCTGCAAATTCTTACACAGGGGTTGGTTATTCCTCAGATCAGGAGCATGGAGACTCATTCCAAATTTATTCAGCATCCAAAAATTAGTGGAAAACGATACCCCACACGCCAAAGTCGTCGGACATGGGGAAAATGGGGGAAACAGTGGGTGTGGCGGGTATCAGATCCATTCCAATCGATTCAGGGTCCGAAATTTAGTGGAAAATGGTACCCCACACCCCCCGATCGGGTTGAAAAGTTTCGAGGACCAACTAGAGCCATGAACGGACCCCTGACCACAATTTTAGATTCTTAGAAACATTTCTACTACCAAAGTCGGTAGTAAAAACTCAAAAACTCATTTTGACCTATATTCTATCTTTATTTATGGTAATCCCATTCGGACTGAATCGACTGTAGTAGGTAGAACCATAGTAGCTACGTAATTTTATTTTGGTGGAATAATTAAAATTCCGTTGAAGCATTGCAGGGCTGGTGACTCAGGCCCTACGAAGTGGAATCAATGAAAAAGTAGGTACCTGTGTGATTTGAATACGCCGGCTGATAGGGACAAGTGAGTCTAAGGGCTTATCTGATGGAACGTCACTCCGTCCTCGAAGTCACGTCTACGACTCGAAGCTAACCCAGACTATGGGGCTGAGTTGATACCCTTTTTCGGAACATGCTGTCTCGGGATTCCGTGTTATACCGAGCGTCGGAACAAAATTAGAGGGTGCACGTATTCTACGTAGGTACCCCTCCGCACACGAGGGCCTAACTCAGCGTAATTTGCTCCTAAAACTTAATCAATCTGAATCAAGAATTTGGTGGTGTTTCTCGAAGGTCGGAGGCACCACTTTATCGTTTCCTACATTTTAAAATTGTTAGCCACTAACAGTCTGATAGACAGGATGGGGGGTTCCTACTGGATATTGTCCCCTTGAATGTGATTCCCTTGTGTAAGTTTTCGGTTGGTTATTTCTTGAATAATAATCCATGTATTCAAGCAGAAAGTCAACATCTCTGATTTGCCCCAAATTTGTTTTGAGGCGTTTCAAGGTGCCTAGTAAGGTAATGTAGTAATGGTAATGGTAGTATAAGGTAATGTATGACCACCGTATGCCGTCCACCGTCCATGCCGTTTTGATAGCAGGTAATTTGCTAAAAATCTGAGATTCATGTCAAGGACCCGTTTCTGGTTTTAGTTGGTCGCCAAAACTTATAACACCGATCTAACCAACATTGGGATGTTTATCGAAAAATTGATTTTCGAGATTCTTGGCGATCTAGGCGTGTGGGATACTTTCGACTAAATTTTGGATGCTGAATCCGACGAGATGGGTGCTGGAACGGTTGGCGCCCACTAAAAGAGGTAATGGTTCCAAATGGGTACCTATCTACCCATTTCAAATGTGTTTTCGAGATTTCTGGTACCTAGGTGTGTTGGGTATTATTTCCCACTAAATTTTGGACGCTGAATTGATTGGAGTGAGTCTCGATGCTGCTGGTCCGAGGAATAACCAACCACTATGAATGAATTTGCAGCTTTTTTTTCGTCTATGCGAACATGTGCATAAGTGTATTATTTCATCTCTTGGGAGAATAGCGTTCCTATGAAAAAGCGGATAACGCGTTTGCACTTGGAATATCTTATTAATCGTACAAATAGATTCTTTGGTAGTTATTTCGACGTTATGATTCCCAATAAATCCGACTAATATCACGATGTCTACCAACATCGTATAATACTATAACATACACCAACATTTCGCATGTAAAATAGTCCCGGAGCGAAACGGGAAAATGCGCTCAGTGGGATCCTGATTCAAAACGTGCATTTTGTTATTAATCACAAATGGCTACAGTGCACGGAATAATACGAGGCGATCGATAATTGGGGGACCCAAATTGGTTATTCAATTAAAAATGAATTTCTTCTTAAATGAAGCTGATCTTACAAAAAAAAAAAAAAAAAAAAAAAAGGCTCCCAGCAATAAGGATTATGAGATAACAAACGATTTATCTGGGAATAACACTCGAAGTGACGCCAAGCATGGGAAGACATAGCCAGGGATATCATTCTGTTGTAGACCCCACGTTGTTATCAGTTTGAGCTACGTAATAATATTCGAATGACAGATTAATCGAAGAACATGGCAACAGTCAAATGGATATATGGCTTCAATTGGAACAATGGATAAATAATTTTTCTTCATTCGGATTATACTCGGATTATACATTTCAATAAATGTTGCAATAATGAGTATAAATATATAATGTGAGCGAGGGGAGCCTGAGGATGAATTTTCATTCTTTGCTTTAAATATATGTTATGATTACAGACCTGCTTGAACTTTTTCAAGTTAATATGCAGTATCTTGCAAATTAAAAATAATAAAGTGATAAATTAAATAATTTTTTTTAAAGTGAGGTAGGTTTAATTTAATTACATCTGGCAACTCTATTTTGAACCCAAAACTGAGAAGAGCTTAGGAAGAGGACTCATAAAGAAATAATGAATCTACTCAGGCACTGATATGTTTACATGGGAAATAAAAACTAAGCGTGGAAACAATATCGTATCAGAGAGAAAGAGGATTCCCCAAAGGTTCTTTGGGGGTGTGACCTTAATATGTGAGACACATTAGGTTTAACTATTCTTATTGACAATTTTTTTGTCATAGGAATGCTATTAGGTATGCGAGGAAATAATTTACTTATGTACATGTTCGCGTAGACGAAAAAAAGAATAAATCAATGAAAATTGCTCCGCGAACTTTAACCCTTTGCGTTGTATACTTTAAATCCGAAATATCCACCTACTTAACGGATGCTTTCCCACAGAATGCGAGAACAACTCGGTATATTAAAGCTTTGTGGGGCAATCGCAGAGTTTTTATCTTTGCGTCTGATTATTGACAGATTTAATCGGAAGTTAAATCGTCATTTGCGGATTTCGCACTGATCGACGGCGCTTGGTAGGAAAAATGAGCGACAAAAAAATATTTCGGAGGTAAGGTGTGAAATATGAGATTAAATTTGACGCGACGAGTAGGTTGTGTGTGTGTGTATCGCGATGGCGATTCTGTGTGCGTGTAAGTGACTGACGCCTCGTGCGATGGGGGGAGTGGAGGCGCTCCCTTATCTCAGCTCGCTCGAATGTGTTTATTGAAGGAGACCCGCGATATGAGTCGCTATGTGTGGCGGCCACAGGGTGAGAGGCGAAGGAGGGGTGGTTGTTGTTACCCCACATATCCACATCCGCACTCGTCGCGGGACCGGAGCGGTGAAGACTGAATGGAAGCAAGATGAGAAAGGGGGAAGAGAGCCAGCCAATGGCAAAGCTGGATCTTTGAATGAAGCCACGCCCTCTCTCCCTCCCAGCATCACTCCTTCTCCTATTTTCAGGAGTTCTGGGATTCACGAATTCCGATTTCCAGGAAGCTGCCGAATCACAACTTACATTCATTGCGTCACCGAAACATGGACGTACAGCAAACATTCATGTATAGGTATTAGGGTTGATGAAATGAATAACAATATATTCCGCTGAAGACATTCAAAGACAATTTATAACACTCAATTTGTTGACAAAAAAAAGCTGCAAATTCTTTCACAGGAGTTGGTTATTCCTCGGACCAGGAGCATGAGACTCATTCCAATCGGTTCAGCGTCCAAAAATTAGTGGAAAACGATACCCCACACGACTAGATCGCTAAAAACCTTAAAAAATCCATTTTTCGAAAAACACATTTTGACCCCCATTGGGTCTGAAAATGTTCGAGGACCAACTAGAGCAGGAAACGGGCTTCTGAACCGAATTTCTTAAACATTTGCTTATTTTGATTTAGACACATTGAAAAAAAAAATTGAATTTTGAAATCGGAGAGATTGACTTCTTGCATGAAAACATTAAGTGTGATTATTATTGGAATAACCAATCAAAATAGAACCAACTACCGGGAATCGCCCATCACAAGGTACACAGTACTGTACTGGGTAGGGGAGTTCGAAGAAAAAGAACCTCTTTACTGTGACCTAAAGAGAAAAGACAGAAAAAACGGAAAGGAAAAATACTAGCAATACAATGACATATAAAAGTACGCTACTACATCTGTGGGGGAAAAGAAAAAGGAAATCGTCGACAGGTTAGGCTTCGTAAATACTTGCGAATATTTTATCGCACTTCTTCGCGCCCCTACCTAGCCACCACTAGAACCAAAATTTAACACAATGCTGAGGATTAGCAGATGCAGACCTACAGCGCACATAATACTAATAACAGAGCAATTACTTATCTGTCACGATAAGACGCATCAAACATGTTAAATTTGATAGGTAGGCCAACATCTCCGAAGACGTCTCCTTGTGATTTCTTTGTCCCTCCTTAGTGTCGATCAGAAACTATTACATCTCTTCTCACACTGAATCAAATAGCTTTTTTCTGTAATCATTATTTTTGCCACGATTTTAATTTTATTTTTTTTTAATTGGGCTTGTTTCCGTTTTTGTAATATATAAATAAAACCCTAAGAACTATGAAACTAGGTATTCTCTGGCCAATCCCTAGAACAGCAAAAGAACAACAGGTAGTGAAGGTACCAAATGTTTCAAGAAGTGTTCAGATTTTCTCACTTGTACATTATATACCTATACCCACTTTGTGAGTAGATATACATTCAAAACCCGCATCCTAATTGGTTCAGCGTCCAAAATTTAGTGGGATCGGATTCCCTTACCCCCCGGCCCCAAACAGCCCAAAACCCCTATTTCAAAAAACAATTTTCTTACCCATCCCCTGCCTCTATTTATGACTATTAGTCCAAAAGCCATCCCAATCTGACATTTGCGCCTAGATCCCGAAAACCCACCTTCAAACTATACATTTTCATCCACACCTGGTAAAAGCAGGTATATTTCCTGGGTCTTTGTAGACGAGCTGCGAACTATACTTACTTCTGGTCGTGTATAAATGAACAATTTAAAATCGTTCTTGTCTACCTTCTGTAAACATCCAGAATTGTCCATTTATCCTAAATATAATCAATACCCAGTACGCTCTACAGTATACAAGTATACCTGCACCTCAGACTCGTCAGTAAAACACACCCCGTCACTTATTTCACGTAATAACCAATTTAATTCGTTTTATCCCAGGAGGGATGCGGTCACCTACATCTAAAGCCTACAAGAAAAAAAACTTTTTGTGGGTGTATGTCTGTGGGTGTGGAATACTGTAAAACAACGCTTCAAACATACATCTATATCAAAATGTAAAAACAAACACAAAAAAAAAGAGAAAAAAAAGAAAGGTACATAGATATTATAGTGATGAGTCATTTTGGCTCTCTCGCAATGTAATGGGTGTGTGGTGTTATGAGTAACGTAAGCCCACAGGTTGTTACCCTATGGTTTCGGAGTAGGTACATTCTATTATAAAGCACGATGCCTTTTCATCTTACATTTTCACCCATACCTGGAGAAAGCAAATACACCAACTGAATTCTTTGCAGTTAAGCTGCGTATTCCTACCACATATCGAATGACGAATTTTCCAGTCCGAAATTTTCACGGAAAGTGCTTTTAACTGAAATAGTGGCTGTGAGGACAGGAGGCTATCGGCAATGGCATCAAGAATAATCAGTGGGTGTTGGGTGAACAAGCGGGGTTGGTGAAATCGATTTTCATTTTATGTGAAGAAAATGCCGTTTGTCCCCATAGTGGCGAAGTGGAACATTCGCTAATGGTACATGGAATATTTACGTCAAAACGGGTGTACCTCGTAAACAGAAAAATATCAGTAAATACGCAGCAACCTATCGGTATGGTCGTAGGAGACATCACCGAGTTTGTGATAATCCCAATGAGAAGCAATGATAAAAAGGTATAACCATCAATATCAATATTTCAATGTTATAATTCAATAGTTCAATATTTTTCTTTGCACGATAGCTCGTACCACCCGTTAGGCATGACATTGAATAACGACACGACTAGGACGTATCTGAAGTTATAATCTTATCACCAGAAGCTACTTAGGCTTTTGCGAGTCAGCGGATAAGGTCTACATCTCCAAATCTGTTGGGATATTGCTGTAGGAAGGAAAAAGGATTGTGTTGACAGGCTGCTGGGAAGGGGCCCACACAGGAGCCGTATAGTTATTGAAGGAGGGTCCAAAAGCGAGGGAGCAATAAGAGCCTTGGAGATAGAGTGACAGTGATACATCGGTTCCCCGCACTGCACCCCCAACCCGGCATGTCCGCCCCCGGCCCGACCGCTCTCCTCGGACTTGCCAGCTTCACCTCCTGAGCTTCTGGACCACTCTCATTTCTCGTCAAGACTTCCTCCTACAGAAGACCTTTCAAAACTAATTGTCAGCAGCCCCTCCATTCTCCCCCCAACACTTTAACCGTCCGGACCCACATGGCCAATCAGACGTCAACTTCTCCGTTGTCTTAATTACTCCGAACAACAAGATCTCGAACTGGACAGTCATCCTAGAGATTGATTCACATCCAACGTAACAGCGGCAGTCTGTACCGAAGGGTATTAGGAGAGAATTTCACTCACTAGCGTATAACACCTTACCTACGTTTTATTGTTGCTACCAGTTGCGAATTCAGAAATATTGAGGAAGGGAAGGGGAATACCATTAATTACCTACAAAGAAAAAGTTGTTGTACAGGCAACCGTCAAGTAATAGCTGTCGTATGAACATGACTTATTGGTTGTCGCTGTGGTATGTGGAGTAGTTTAAATTAAATCGAAATAATTTAAACAGATTGTAGCAACCAATTACAATTTCTAAGATGTCTCCGAGCGATTTGCCCGGATATCTAGTGCAATAAGTGACGGGGGAAGAAGAGGCTTCAGTCCCGTAACCCCCCTCTCCTCCCCTAGCTGCTAGAAGGTTTCAGTATGCCTTATTGCCTGATTTCATATGATGTTCGAATTTCTGACAGTGGAGTAATTTGTAGCGTCCTCAAAATTATCTCACTACGTAGAAAGAGCCTACAAATCTTATATTTACAAATCTTATCCACGTAATCTCGAATCTGTGAGTATCGCTGGTAATATCAAATTACATTCATATTACCCTGAGGTATTGGCTACTTTCAGATGGAAACTGTAGTACTTGAGTACTTAGGCGAAAGATATATTGAACACATGAATTTTTCACTTCATGAAAAAAGTGACTGAACTCAAGCATCGAGTTATGGTTAGTTATTCCTTGAATAATCAATCCATGTTTTTATGCAAAAAGTCAATCACTTCGATTCGGTCCAACTTTTTTTTCTGGACGTTTCAAAGTGTCTGGATCAAAATAAGCAAATGTCCTTCGGCAGTTTTTGTCGCGAGTAAGCTGTAAAAGTGGTTTCCTAAAGGTTAACAGTTCTGTAATCGGTCTTAGTTGCCATCATTATTGAATCCGGGACTTCTTCCTCAGAGCTTATTTTTATGGATTATGATTGCCTGTAAATATACTTTGCATAAATAGCGGACGCTACCTACTACATACTAATGCACAAACTAGATTTCCAAGGTTCGACCCAACTCTTCGGACTTCATGGGTTTTTAGTGGTATAAAGCCAAAAGAAACGAACAACTGCCCTAGCCCACAAACTATTCTAACTAGTAAACGATCCTTCTTCTTTAAACCATCAGTCTATTAAGCTCCGGGTATTTGACTCGGGAGCCTTTCCTCTGCGCTAACTTAGTTGAGGAACTTTTGGAAATGAGAAAAGTACGGGATAGGGATGCCTCCCTCGATTTGGTGAGTTTTCACTGTGATCTTTAGTGATAGAAACAACCAATTGTTGAACTGGAACTCGCAGAACTGAACTCGCCTTATTTATTACGTAACAATAAAAAGAAAACCTCTAACTTGAATATTACGCTTAACGAAACGTGATGTTTTCCAGGGCCGAAGCCGTCCCCTACAATCGACTACAACCCAATGGGCTATGGGGGTAGCAGTCTTTTACTCACTGGGAGTGGCACCGGGAATGCCGCCCTCATCAACAACACGGGCCGTACGAACTTCACAAATAAACAGCTGACGGAACTAGAAAAGGTAAAACATAATTTAATGATATAGACTGTTTTATAGACTCAACACCTTCCAAAGGACCATTGAAAATTGTTATCTAATACGGAGATGAGCACTACGTGTTTTGCTTCGATTCACGCTCCACTCCTATACAGGATTTACTCGACAAGGGGAAGTATATTTTCTGATAGAGAAATACCCAGCATTTAAATGAGTCAAGGGACAAGTTAATCCCGTTCGAAATTCCAATATCAAACAAGCATTCTCAAAAAGTACCCCACGGGGATGGGGTGGACTGGTAAGAGAAGTCACTAATTTGAAGAGCATATTTATGTGTTTGTCACCTTCTGCTTTCATTTGTTACACTCATACATGAGTAAAACCGACTACTTGGTGTACCTATATGGCCATTCTTTCTTTGGGAAGAAATTTGTAAACTCCCTACTGTAAACATAATTGCAATTAATGATTCTTTTTCAATGCCCCATGACAAAATGTAATTAACTTAATACATTGGAGCCCGGAATTATGAACAGGCCGACGACAAGGAGAACAGTTTTGTTGCATAATAAATTATTTTATGAATTAAGAGAATATTATTTATTTTAAGTTTAAGTGTTTAATTGCCTGCAACCGGCCTGGTGATGATTACGGGTAGTAACGGGAGCAGCAATTGTGTTTCTGGCTGCAGTAAAATGATTCCTACCAACAAGACCTAGAATCGCAAGATCGTTTCATTTGCTTGGAGGATTTACAACAAGTTACATAAAAATAGATTTTGATATTTTTTTTCCAAATGGCAAGGTGTGGTATTTGCAACATGGTTTTTTTCCATTTTCTAACCAGGAATTTCACTACAACAAATACCTGACGAGAGCACGGAGGATAGAAATAGCTTCTGCCCTTCAACTGAATGAGACTCAAGTGAAAATCTGGTTCCAAAACCGACGTATGAAACAGAAGAAGCGGATGAAGGAAGGACTGATTCTTCACGACAGTGGCAACAGCGCACAAACGAGCTCCGAGCACGAAGACAGCCGAGAAGCTATGTAGAGGCTGAACGAGAAGTGAATGAAACCTATCAGCACCATGTGTTTCCTGAGGTTGGCCTGAATTTGAATCGAACCTTAACACAACATGAATAAATTTGGGAAGGGATGGAATAAGGTCGCCATGTAGGTCAATCTTTCCAAGTATGATCACCGGTTGTGAAGTGATAGGCGGTACTACTATAAAGCTAAGTATAAATATGGGTATGCCAAATTTTGTGATTTCTTTTGACTGGAATGTCAAAAATTTTGCTCCGCCGCAAAGTAAAATTAATTGACGTCCGAAAAATCGATATTAAGAACATAACATTGAAATAACACCGGATCCGGTCCCGGCAACCGCCTGGCACGTACATTAATCAGCCACCATAAAAGATACTTTTATTCGATTTTGGGTATTCGATCTACCTTGTGTGAAGCGAAGAGCTACCGGAAGACTAGTCACTGTACGATTCGGCATATGCACTCGACACGGAAATTCGTTTAAGCACTCTAGTCAGTGAGGAACGTATATTGTGACTGTGAGCGTTTGACGTAACACTGCCAGGAGAGCTGATTTAGGCAGCTGTAAATCAATATCGCGTTATTTACTTTCGATAACACTCTTTCCCTTCCAAAGTTCTTTGCACAGATGAACGGTAACCTGATCGGAAACCCAACGTCGAAGGTAATCAAAACCCTGCTAGTACCTACATCATTCCATCAAAACTACTTTGACCCATGTCATTCCCTGGTTATGTATGTACACATTTTACTAAAAAAATTAAATAGGGCCACAGAGAGGCATGCGAATTTAAGATAATTAAATCCGTCTCGAAAAGGATTGGGACCTACTCGTAAAATAAACCAGTTATCAGTGGAGTTTGGATTCATTTCACCGTGACGTCGATTTTAACATTTTTGTTGTCATAGTTGTTGTCTTTTGGTTCTTTATTTTTACTGCCCAGCAAGCCTGTCAGACGGATGCCTCCGGAACTTATGCAAGAGGGGCGGATCTCAGCCACGTGAACTAGCAAGTTGGATGGAGATGTAACGAGAGTAGGTCCGAAAATTAAGGGTCGTCTATAAATTGTCTCTTATAACTTATGTATATGCCATCTTCAGAGGTACAGAATCATCATGAGGAATAATATGAAAAAATATATATATTGTGCACGGGAGTACTTATTGAGAGTATTAGCATTGCCATCTTATGCCTATAATGGCAATCTATTGTTCTACATTGAATGCCCATGCATGTTAACATCATTGCAGCATCATATTTTTTCTTTTAAATTAAACAGGCGTTATATTCAACTAATAAATTAATCAGCCCACGAACACGGACCACGTGTGACTGTCGTGTGCCTTTTATAACATTTCGTTTTATGTTATACCGTTTTAAAACCAACGATACCTGCCACTAATTGATTTTCCGTCAGTATCCTTTGTGTGGAATTTCCAACCATTAAGATGTGGAAATTTCATCCAAAATGACAATCCTTACGATTCGTACCACTCTCGCTTGATTCCTATCTACTGTACTAACGAGGATAGCTGCTATGTTTTGAGACCTTTAGACGCCTTCGATTTATTGTCAGTTGAATTGTTCACGTAGTTGAAAAATACTAATTAATTAAATTGTGTAGCCACGAGGAACATTCACCGGGTCTGCACGTAGAGGAAGAGGCTGATAACAACTCAACTAAAATGTATCAATTTATTTGAACTAGGCGTAAATAACCCTGGATGAACGCCGTGAGGACCAGAACCTCTTATAGTGAGGTTAAGGGTTACTTTTTTCTGCTCAAGCAGATACATTTCATCCGTTAACCAACCTACTGATAATTCCTTCAGGCAAATGCAATATACTTGAACCAAGTCTGTGCTTACTTCTGTGCATCAAGACTCCATAGGATTAAAAAATAGCTATTTCACAATGAAAACTTTAAAAAATATGAACTGTGAACCTACCTAGTTTATCATTCCAACAGTCAAAGGTCATAAACAAGTACCTAGTATTCGATAACCTGATTCCGAAAATGTACGTAATAATGTAACTGTAAGAGTACGCACTCTGAGTGGTCCCGAACAATGAAACGGGTGATTGGAACAAGGGCCTAATTGGACTCAGTCGGATTTAGATTAGACGGTTTTTTTTTTTTAGGACAGTGTTGCTTATGATTTTAGAAACGTTTAAATATTTCTCAAAGCGTCATGTTTGACTATTCAGCGTCCAGTAAGCCGAAGTCACCTAAACGTTGGAAAACCCTCTTATGCCTATCTTTTCGGCTCTAGTCTAAGGGCCCTCGTTCCATGAACCTTTCAATTTCTGTCGTCAGTAAATTGAAGAACGAGAAAGAAGATTAGTGATAATATGAAATTCGTCGAATCAGTGATTTTGTGGTATGTATTAAGACCCGATATGAGCGCGAGCTTAGAGATTTTAATGAAGCCGCCGAAGGCAAACTAAGTCATCTTCACGGGTATATAAGAGGCATTAAACTCCCGTTCCGAGTCGAGGAAAAAATTAATTATGTTATTTACATAAATACTATTGTCTATATCATGTTCCTATAACGATAAGAAATAATTGTGACGTTCAAGATGAACACTGAGAGCAAAATATTTTTGCTTCGGGGTACTGTTTAACAATAGTGATGGCATGATGAATTAAGCAGAATATTACGTTAGTGTATTTAATTAATTAATGTCATGATGCTTATTTTTAGTTTCATTGTTACAAAGTATCGTCTTGTGACTTCAAATTAAAGTAGGGGATGTATGATGGAAACTCTTGCAGTGTGTCTCCCTTCCAACAAAATATTCCTTTGGCCGCAAGTAGCAGGCGGTGAAACTCGCTGCGATCAATCGTTAGGAAGGTGGAAATGGTGGAGCAAAGAATAATTTATAATAAAAAACGATCGCATCACTTCGAGGTAAAAAAAAAAAAAAAAAAAAAAAAAAAATCACCACATGAGATAGAAACTGGACAAGACAAGCTGTTTCCGTTCAGAACTCACCTGGAACGATCACTTGCCTCCGCACAGCGGGGTGCCGTCATTTTAGTGACGTTTTCGGTTATGTGGGAGGTTTTTGAATATGACACTGAGTGAAAGGGACCAGGTAGCACAGGGCACGGTGGGCCTTCCTTCATCAATGAGAGTGATGGTGGTAACAGAAGGAAGGATCTGAAACCATAATGGTAAATATTTGTGGGCACTTAGTAACCTAACCGAGCTGAACGTGTTCTAGAGAAGTTGACTACCTGCAGGCATGACTCTCGGAACGCGATGTTTGAGGATCTTGTCTTCGCCCTGGGAAGCCACACTTAGGATGTATACACGGAACAAAAGGAGTCATTCTTCACACACGTTAACGTACTCGTTCGCGGGAAATAAATGACTTTCAACTCGAAGAATTATCACCACAATTATGTCTTCGGAGAATCGTACACATTACAAGACACACCCACATTTTGTTCGCGGACTAAGTATCGATGAATGGCCATGAGGACTCCGTCAAATGAAGTATTTTCATGGAGATAAGGTCTTTGATCAAACTTCTGTGATTTTAGTGATGGATTCTTTAGGCACGAAACCCAATACAAATTCAGAAATGCTGCAGCCCTATTTAACTTATGGTGGGCGCACTAACTGAGCACACGTCGATGGGCTAAGAGCAGCATTTTTGCCATTCTCGAATAATATAGTATTTTCATCGTGCAATTGCATGTGTACACCATTGATCACTGGCTTTCATATTAGGGAAACAAATAAGGTACCTAACTATGAATATTAGGTAAAATAAATTCATTTTATTGAAAATAATTAAAACTAGGTGGGTATAAATACAAACGTAAGTAGGTAATTTGAAAATATGACAAAATCAGACTAAAAAAGTAGGTAAATTCAGTCCTTCTTCCCCCTTCAGTAATAAAATAACTGAAAAAAATGAAAGAATACAGATCACCTAATTTTGAAATCAAAAAGACAAGACGCAGCAAATTCTTTCATAGGGCTTGGTTATTCCTCGGACCAGGAACATTGAGACCCACTCAAATTGATTCAACGTCCAAAATTTAGTGGAAAACGATACCCCACACGCCTAGGTACCAGAAATCTTGAAAACACATAAAAAATGGGTAGATAGATACCCATTTTGATCCATAACTTCTTCCGGAAGGCGATAATCGTCCCAGGTACCTGTGTCATTGGATTCAGCGTCAAAAATTTAGTCGAAAATGATATCCCACTCGCCTAGATCGCCGAAAATTTCGGAAATCTATTTTGACCCCCCCCCCCCCCCCTTCGCAATTTTGTCCGACTGGGCTGAAAAGTTTAGAGGACTATTTAGAGCTGGAAACGGGTCTTTGACCAAAATTTATGATTTTTAGAAAATTTCTACTACCAAAATCATGTTGATTATTCAAGGGAACCAACCAAAATGAACGAAGAATACTTCATAAATATGTCATGAAAAGTGAGGTTCTTGTTTAGGAAACAAATTCAGTGATCCAGTGAATTCGGTTTGGGAAACTCCCTAATTATTTTTAGTTCTGAAAGTTTCATAGATTGGAAAATTGTCAAATTGGTTTCGAAAATTCTCAATTCAACTTGGAATAGCTACGTATACGATGATGGAAAGTGTAGAAATGCAGACATCACCTGATGTCCGGCTTCAACTTCAATTATCCTCATTGAATATCAACCGCAGTGTGCCAACATAACTCTGAGATATAGTTCAGTGCGTCTGACATGAGTAGGAAAGGGGACATGGGACAGAGGACGATGTTAAGTGGGTCGTCTCTCACCCATTAGCAAGGTTCGGGAAGCTTGTACTGTTCAACGTCCGAGGTTGTTATAGCTGTCACGTATTCGCCGGTTGATGGTGATACATTCGAGGCGTACAAATGACCCCATCGACACCTTACACGCTCACCTAATTATTCGGTTGACGAACACGGAACTAGGAGGATTGTGACTTGAGGTTAAACGGAATCCTTACTATATCTATTAGATCGGGAGCCTGTAAACCAAAGCAACAACGATACAATGAGGTGTAAAGCAAACTACTCAAGAGTTGAGCAAACTGTTCCCATAACAAACGTTGAACGGTTGAAACTCTATTACTGCTGGAATTAATTCAAGCCTAAAGTCGGTGGTCTTCATATTATAATCATAAATAATAGTGAGGCTACTTCTCTGATGGAGCCAACATATTGGCTTTGTTGCAAGGACAAAGTTTCCGAAAATCATCAACTGTTTCAGAATTGAGGAAACTTGTAGATGGAGAGGGAAATGGATCCACAAACATAGTAATGAATGATGTTTATCGTGGGTAGACTTCCTCAGCCGTTGGTCAATTTTCAAGTACGTAAGTATAATATATTACGGTATTCTCTTCAACCTGACACTTCATTAGTTGATTTAAGGATGCACTAGAGAATCTGGTGAGAATGTGTTTGTGTTCTTTGTCCGACCTCATCCGTTCCATCAAACAATGTTAACCCCTCTCCCCTCCCATCCCAGCCAATCTATTGTAAATACCTCTCCCCCGCCCAATGTCTCCAGGCATTGGGAAATTATTCTCTCACACTTAGATACAAGGTTTAGGTGGAATTCTCGCCGGGGCAAAGCCTATATCAGTGGGAGAGGGGGGGGGGTACTATTAACCTATTAACGCCCGTAAATATGTAAAGAGGAATTTTTCTTCAAAGTCGGTGTGGTGAAGGTATAGGGCCATAGTAACACGGGGAAAATTCCCTGAGCTCACGGGCTACGCAATGGGCTGAAGAACATGAATGCCAATTGACATCCCTGGGCGCTTATGGGTACTGGGTTTCTGAGGGAGCCAATAAAACCAGTGAAGATATCGAATCATGTTGTTAATTGTATTTCATCATCTGGAAAACATTAATAAATTGAAATTGGTTGAACGGTACTGTTTGAAGCACAGTAAAATAAATTAAAAATGAAATTGGCGCCGATGGAAAGGCATAAATTGCTCACGCAGTTCTACTTTGCATTCCATACACAAAGTCACACACACATAATCTCCAACGCACATTTTCGACGCTTGTTTTTAAGGGTTTTCACGACTAAGTGGCCCTCATTATCGAATCTCGTCTCTTCACACACATGCGATTGCGCAATTCTCTCTCTTCGCTAGCCTATCCTTGAGCTCGGGATCCTGGTCAAGTACCCTATGGCGATCTGTCGGGGGAAATCTAGTTGAGAAATACGGCGTAGCTTCCGAAAGGTAATTCAAGCGTACTTTTCCGCCGAGTCTTTTTTGGTAACAGATCTTCCTTGATGAAAGAGGGAGCCTGTTTTTCTCTGTCGCAAGTCTCGACAATTTCCATTTATTTGACGGTGAAAGGGCATTTAAATTTATCAAATCGGTAGGTCTGGCCTACTCTGCGGAAGGACAAGGCGTTGGGGTCATCACCGTTTCAATCGAACCTGAGTGGAAATAGTTGAAAACGAGCTGATCTGGTGCTATGAGTTGATTACCAGGAAGATGCCCCAAATCTTCAGGTTCATCCGATACTTCATTGGTCTCTACTGAAAGCATGGGAGGTTCGTCAAATACGTCAATGGGATGATGGTAAACACATATTCAAAATGGGTAATAGATAGCCATAGGCCATTTTGACCCATAACCTCTTCCAGTGGGTACCAGTCGTTCTGGGACCCTTTTTCATTAATCAGCGTCTAGAATTTAGTGGAAAATGATATCCCACACACCTAGATTGCAAAAAATCTCAAAAATCCATTTTTCGAAATTCACATCTTGACCCCTACCCCACCCAAATTTGGTCCGATCGGGTTGAAACGTTTCGAGGACCAACTGCAGCCAGAATGGGGTCCCTGACCAAGATTCAGATTTTTTGAATAATTTCTACAACCAAAGTCGTGGCCGGTGAACGGCGGACGGACATTTGCTATTTTGATCTATACCCCTTGAAACGTCTAGAAAAATTTTTGGGCGGAATCTTTGCATGAAAACAGGTTGATTATTCAAGGAATAACCAACCAAAAATCGATTGATTTTTTTGGCTTAATAAGGAATGATTTTGAAAATTACCGTATTTACTGGAAGTTGGAAGCTCGAAGAGATTGACCGGCACTTTCATCGCATTTGATGGGGATGTTAATAATCTGCATTCGTTATGGATCCCGTTCTTTATCAGCAAGACCTTTGAGGAAAGATTTGCAAACCCCACAACTTCATCGGGGAGAGAGACTTTGGACGCAAACAAGCGCGAAGCGGCCACGGTTAGGGTCACTACTTCACCTTTCCTCGCAACACCCAATACTGGCCCGAACTTTGCGTATATTAATTATATTTTATATGTGAAAGAGAACATTCTCGTTGCCTGGGGCCATCGCGCGGGCATTCTTAATGTATTGAGAGGGAGGGGGGACGGAAAAGAACCAAACTATTATTATCGCACCTTTGTGGTAGCATTTTTTTGTTATAAAGTAAGATATACAACTACTACTGTGTATGTGCCAAACAACTACTATTTGCATATTTTTGTCTCAATTCCGTGGATTAATACTTATTCAATTAAAAATACGAGAGTAAATATGCACTAAATATCTACATTACACGAGCATAGGTAGACATTCAGTTGGATAAGAATAGCTACGGCTCGTTCATGGTTTGTTCTTAGCATTGCTGCAGCAAGAGAAAGTTGGAACAGCGAAAAATTGCCAATAGGTACCCTTCTAAATGATGACCTAGTAAGTAACTAACAAATAAAAGGCAAACTAAGGTAAGTACATAGGACTCCTTGACATCTTAATACCCACTACCTATACAGATCGAAGTCGATAGATACAATGCCTCAACCAATACCTCATCAAAACCCCACATTTCACCGAAGGCAATTCATTAATGTCATCAAGTTTCTGTAAAAAGATAGAAAATATTATCTTTTTAGGATTTCTAATAGATTTTCTCGGGCAAATCCAGCCAACAGAGAGAGAAATGTTTCGGTCATGTTCACTTCAATTCCACTCTGCAGAGTATTCTGAGAAAATGTTACTTTATACAGTGATACTTTTAAACAATGAACAAAATTTTCTCTCGGATTTTCAATCAAGTATTTTTCACAGATCAATCAATTTGTTCCAGCTTGTTTCAATTTAGCTTGACCGCCGCCGCCGTTTCTGTGTTCGGTACCTGCGTACATGACTCGTGTGATGAGACATCTCTTTCAGATTAATTTATTATTTGAGACACAAAATGAACATAGCTGTATTAGTTTCTTATTAAGTTTAAGTTTGCTGAACGAGTTCAAAAATACCACTTCCACAAGAAAATCTATGAACAAAGACTTCCCTCTGGATTCTCAACTAGAAAAAAAATGATGACGCGAAGTTCATGAATCGTCTTACACCTCCGTCTGCATGCTGGCAACGAAAATGCGTCTGGTAAGTACTTAACCATTCTAGCCATTTCTCTCCCTTCATCGCAGCAAAAAACCCAAGGGTCAGTGGGAGTTATTAAATGACCATCAGGTAGGTCATCGAGAGTATTGTTATTAACATGTCATTACTGGCTCGAAAATAGGTGTCCAAGCAGGGACTTCTCGTGAGGTGCGTGGATTGACCAGCTACTTGATAAAATAGTAATAAGTAATAATTGAAAACGGAGAAGGGGGTAACGGAGGAGAAAGGGGCCAGCTTTGACGTGAGATAAGGGAGTAAGATGTTATCTTTGGATGTGGACATGCGATCCACTGTCAACTTGCTGCCGTCCGTGTGGGGTAAAGGCTGGGCTTTTTTCCTGCTCTCTCTCGCTTGCCTTTTTTCAAAACTCCTGTCTTTGTCTGGACATGGAATGTCTATTAGGATCCCTACCCCTTCTCTCACCCTTTCAAAAGCTGCACATAAGGCCATTCGTCAACATCACGCTACCTCACCGTACGCCCCAGGCAGAATTCAAGAAATATTATTCTTCCTCTACAATATTATTTATCGGCGTTTCTGGCTTCTGACACGGCTGCGACAAGCTATCCAATGCAAAAATCATAATCGATTGAGCATACGAACTATACGCTTGGTATATTCTCCTGCCACATAGTTTATATTTCTCATTAGACCCTGATCGTGAAGAAAATTGTCCTGATTCAAGGTCACCGTTGAATGCGCACCAATCAACCTAGAAAGCCCAACCTCTACAGTATAGGCACTTATGGATACTTACTGGCGGAGAATAATATACTACTACGCACAGGATTGCCAGCGTTTAAAAAACATGTACCAAGTCTAGGATTCGAAATTCATCAATTTGAGGAACTTCTATCCAATCGAGAAGAAACTGGTGACGTCAAAAGTAATATCATAATTAAGAGTAAAATTGAGTTTCTGGGATGAAATTGAAAATTCTACCTAGAATGAATTGTCACGTTGGAATGGAAAACCTGTGACCGGTAAGCTAACCTATCTGCTCAGATGATCTTCATTACTTCAATAGCTTGATTTAGCACGCAAACATAGACACCTTTTCCTATTGACCAGGGAATGAAAGTTGGCAAAACAAATATGGCCGGCATTGCTCACACATACGCAGACATGGGAGTATGGAGGCGAAAGAGACTGCCGCGAAATAAAGGGCGGAAGGGGGGGAGGCTGCCCCCGCTCAGATAATAATGATGGATCACTCAAACTTCCCCCAACACCCTTAATAATATTATGCCCTCTTGTATTTTGAGTTCAGGTCCCTTGCCATTCCTCCCTTCATCCCAGTACCTTGACATATATTTTTAACGAGTTACTGGATATTCTCTGGGGGAAATAAGTTTTCAGGTGGGAAAAACTTTGCCCAGAGAGATGACGGCTAGGAGGGAACTGAGCGGGGAAGTAACCCCGGGACGCTTGCCTTGCTCCCAAAGTAGGTATTAGTTAAAATATCAACTACCTAAATATTCTCCTCGACACGGCCACGGCCTATTTAGTTCTTCTGGCCCCTCCAGAGCATTGAGTATGCCTATCCGGGAGCAAGCTTTTCTTGAAGCAGCAATTGAAATTTTCCAAGTCTGCAAATTAGCCACTTTTTTGTCATTTTTCTTCATTGCAGCAATAGTTACCGATATTATGCAATTCAGTTCAAATTTTCGGACGTTCCTCATCAATAATAGATTGATCATAATCGACTGAACGGCTCAACCAACAAATATACAATAAATTTGGTTAGCATCTGTGATCAAAACTAGAGTGTATATTTAAATAATAATACAATAAAGTTGACTTGTTTAAAAAAAAAAAAAAAATTGGTTAGCTTGAAAATTGGCGAATGCGAATCAGTGCACATAACCCTATGACAACGGAAACACAAACGGGTAAAGAAAGTGAAATAGTTAGGTAAACATTATATTCACCTCTTTTTATTACTGAAAATATTAGCGATTCATTTGGAATATAGTTCGATGCGAGAAAAATCAAAACAATGATACAATCAAATTTGATTATTAACTAAAAATAATACAGGTTATTGTATAGGGGTTCTCTCCCTACTACTCACTAAAGAAATCCAACCTAAAAATATAACGAATAATAGCTGATATCTCAGAGCGAATATGTAACAGAAACCCGCGATCAAGAAGCATAATTTTAACTCATTGTCATAAGTTGAGATGCTTCTATACAATGATTGTTCTACAGGAATAGCTGTTGTACGTTAAAAATTACGGCTAAAAAATGCTAACTGAACGTCGGCAATCGAAGCACATATGCAAAAATACTATCATGGCCTGACGTTTCGACGACACTGATTTTGATATTAAAATAAACCAAAATGACGGCCAACACCAACATGCTAACGAAAAATCGAGGAAGGAGAAATTGCGGAGAATATCCAACAGTATAAATAAAAATCCGATCAGCATCCTCTATTCCATATGAGGAATAATGGTTTCCTAGTTTCGAAAGAACAAAGGTATTGACAAGCTTGGAACTTCAATAAGAACATGAAAACACGACCTATGGAACATGAGAGGCGTTAAATACCATATTTTGGAAACTGTGAGACACCACAGCCACTATCATCACACAATGTACGGAGGAGAGGTTATTCCTCCCGCAATTAACGTTCAAGTTTAGAAAAGATAGGCTAAATTGGATAGAAAACATTTGTTTTGCGGGATACAACCCTCGTATGGGTTCGTATGGGTCTTCAAGCCCCAATTTCTGTACAACAAATCAAAGTGAAACATCATTCAATAATCAGAGTTCGTACGAATAAACTGCAATTCAGTCGAATATAGCGTGAAATAATCCATAAAGACCACTTGCAGCTGGTTTTGGCTGATCTGAAACGGTTTCATTTACCAATCAACAATATAGAATAAAAATATTGGTGATTAGGCACCACCTAGAACAAAGAGTTTAAAACTATCCGTCATTTCACTTATAGCGCATGCTGATTAATTTCATGCATGATGCCGGATGATTACCAGAACTATCTAACATTTGGTTCCGATTCATACCACATGTGTAACAAGAGCGTAGTTAGTAAACAGCGTATAATTTGGTAGATAGTTTCAACGCGGTAATGAAGAAACATCAAGCTACAACGGAAACTATCACATAAAACTGAATACCAATATAGGGGTGCCATAGAATTTCCGCAGATGCTGCGGAAAACTTCCTCTTTTCGGGCGTGTGAAGAAATCGGGCAGATTATGTGAAAAATTCTTTCTACTCCTCTGAACCCAAAAATACTAGATAAGATTGGATACAAAAAATAGCTTGTTCTTCTTTTCGATACATTTTTACCAAGGCCCTCTTGGGGGGTATCCCTGGGGGTGATGACCTGGATAAGTGCCGTACTGTTGAGGGTAATGTTGTGGTGGGGGGTATTGTTGAGGATAACCACCGTAACCTTGAACAGAAAAGAAATGCATAGAACACCGATAGTTAGTTCATCAAACCAACGTCACCAACATTCACTACAATTTTATGGTAGCAGAGCACGGGCTCGTAAGGAATCCCAGATTTTCGATAATCACTCAAATATGTTTGAAATTTCCTACAAGGCTTTTGGCAGCTTGTACAAATACAGTACAAATGAGAAGGAAAAAGGTTTTGCACTTTTAGAAATTTTCCCGTTGGAAGTGTCAAAGGGTTTAAAAGAAATATATGAATGTTTTTTAAAGTGTACAACAATCTTAGGGTTTGGATAGCGATCCAAATTTTTGGTCCTAAAAAAACCTCAATAAGATGGGTTTATACTGAAAATACAATGACATTTTTGGAATTTTTTCGGCCTTTGATATTCATGAAGATTAAATGATAGACTACTCTTCAACTTGCTTAACTAACTTGCTGCACAATGAGATTTTGAAGAACACCTTAGCTGAAGCAGTGGGGAACGATTCGTCACAAATAAAAGGTGACACATCCAAGACAAATCCAAGGTGACACATTGTAACAATTTTTGCGGTTTTCGATTGCTTTAATTTAAAAACTGATGCGTTTTGAGTAGAGTGGGTATTAGGGGTTTTTCTAGTATAATTGATTACGAGATAAAAATGGCATCCTCATAATTTTCCCATCACCATTTTTACTTCTTTATAGCGGCCTAAGTGAAATAGTATTGTTTAGTATTTGGTAAGGCTGTGATCTCTAGGACACTAGTATTACAGGGGAACCCAACTTATGAGGGTCAGGTTGGTTTCAATGAACTATTCCATTCTTTCGAATTTATTTGAAAATAGTTGAATAGGTCCAAAAGGAAACAGCTAGGCTGACTCCAGTTTTAGCTCTTATTATAGAACTTACCCTGCCTCAATAATAAGCATCGCCAGTTTCTCATCATGTCGATAACACTAAAGTAGTAAGAGCGATGACGGGGGCAGACTTGTAATTACTCATCACTCAAAAATGAATCAGGAGAAGACCCTAGACTATGATCAGCGTCCTACCGGTGAAGTTCTAAATTCAATCTCTCCTTGTCATAGTTACTAGCTATTGGTTATTTATAATTCAACCAATGAATCACAAAACACGCCAACGACTCAAAATAATAGTCTATTCCTTGAGAGTGCGTATTAGCGGAAAATATAAGCGGAAGCATTTAACGATGCGAGGGCGGCAATAACATGCTGAGATACGCTAATGAAACTGATATAAGCAAATAATTCTACCATTATAAAAATTTAACTTGGAAAAAACGTCAGCTTCTATTGAAATTTTCGTTGTCGAGAATCGACCGTACTTAGCATTTCGGCTGATTCGAGTTTTCAAGGTTATCAACACACCAGATCCCTCAACAAGATCTTGTCAAGCGAACAGCGGTTTAGCAAAGGCATTAGCGTCAAGAGACCGACTCCCAGCCAAATAAAAATGACTGACCGTCACCAAGCCGGACACACATTCCATCGGTTTCTACAACTGAGCGATAAGTGAACACCAAGAAACTGATAATAGTAGTTGTTATGGTTTACATGCAATAATTATATAACCTGGTTAGGATAAAATGACAAGGAATTTCAAGGCATAAGTTTGTAGTTTGACGTGGTTTTGATATCTTTTCACCCCAGCTCCCCACATAATTAGCACATACTGTCAAATATAAGCTAATCGAAGAGAGAGTCTTCAGTCCTTGCGATTACAGGAGAACAATTTTTTTGTTGACGGAAAAATTGTGCTTTGATGAGGTCCCTCCATTATTAATGAGTTGAGATAACCAGACACAAGCGAAGCCAAGAGGGAGAAGGACATATTGGTTACAACCTGTCAGGCCAGATCTCAAGCCCAGCCCCTCAAACTCAGTCAGCACGTCACTGTCGTCGACGTGCGCGCAGCACGAGCGATGTAGGTACCAAAAGCAGGTAGGCAAAATTCAAATGGCACAATTCTACAAACGCTTATTCTCGCCACGCTTTTTGATACACTTGTCGGTTGTGCCCCGATTTGTAATCGCCTCTCAACTTTTTAATCGGAAATCAGCTCGACAAGGAACACATCGAGAGCATGCCTATGCTGAGCTGCTTCATTCCTGCCAAGTTTGATTTATTCTAAACTTCGACATAAGAACCCCTTTGGACGGCAATACAAACGGGAAAACGCTGCAAATTCTTTCACAGGGGTTGGTTATTCCTCGGACCAGGAGCATGGAGACTCATTCTAATCGATTCCGCGCCCAAAAATTAGTGGAAAACGATATCCGACACGCCTAAATGGTCGAAAATATCAAACATGGGGAAACAGTGCGTGTCCCTGATTTATTCCAATTCAGGGTCCAAAATTTAGTGGAAAATGATACTCCACACGCCTGGGTACCAGAAATCTCTAAAACACACATTAGAAATAGGCAGATAGATCCCCTTTTGACCCATAACCTGTGGGCGCCAATCGTTCCGGGACCCGTATTATTGGATTCAGCGTCCAAAATTTAGTCGAAAATGATACCCCAAATGCCTGGATCATCAAAAATCTGGAAAATCAATTTTTCGAAATACAAATTTTCAAAGAATAACCTACCAAAACTTGATATCAATGGTGACTACGAATGTTATCTTTTAGTGATCAGACTCGACCTCAGTAGTTTCGTGACTAAAGGTGTATGTAATTGGACACAAACAATGGCCTGTTATTTTGGGAGAGGTGCCGTTTACTTTATTAAGCAGGCTGTATCTATCAGTCAGTCAGCAGTCAACCAAATAATATCCTATATTGTATCAAAACTCACCTGGCGGTCCCTGAGGATGTTGCGGATAACCCGCCATAGTAGCGTAGGGGTTGTAACCTCCGGGGAGAGGAGTGTACTGGGGATACGGAGCCTGTGGAGGCGGCGCATACGGAGTGGGCATCGCGGGAGCCTGAACGGGGTACGGCAAGGCGGGGCCGCTGGGGGGTGCGGAATGCGGGGCGACGGTGTCTGTCGCGGTCGGAGTGAACTGCGGCGGAGGAGGCCGCGACGGCGGTTCTTTTTTTGCAGCTGCAAACAGAAAATTCGGAATCAAACAGAGGAAACCACAAACACTAGGCTACGAAGATCGTTATTGGGCAGCTATCCGCAGTGCCCTACAAGCTAAAAGATACCTAGGTTAGAAAAGCAACGTTCCGCGACCAAACTACCATGACAAGTCACAAGCCGCAACCAATACATTCCTGTGGCGAAAACGAAAGAGGGCAAAAACGGTTGGGCGCTCACTTCCGCGATTGTGGTGTGAGTAGCGATGGCCAATACCAAAAAGTATCAATATCAAAACTCAAATTTTCGAAAACACGTATGGAGAAAACAGTCAGTGTCCAAGAATCATTTCAACCGATCCAGCGTTCATAATTTAGTGATAAACGACACCCCACATGCAAATTTTTCACAAAAATCTCAAAAACGCTGAACGAAATTCATTCACAGGGGTTGGTTATTCCTCGGACCAGGAGCATGGAGACTCATTCCAATCGATTCAGCGTCCAAAATTTAGTGGAAAACGATACCCTCACGCTTAGATCGCCGAAAATCTCGAAAAACCATCTTTTTAAATACACATTTTGACCCCTGACCCCCCAATTTGATTAGATCGGGACGAAAAGTCTCGAGGACCAACAAGAGCCGGAAATGAGTTTTCTGGTGAGGCTGGCATGAGAACATAGGGTTGATATTCAAGAAATACTAAACCAAAACTGAAATAATGTCCCTTCACCGCACAAAATGGATTCCTTCTGATAAAACCCACAACCATTTTAAGGCTGCGAAATCATATTTATCGATGTCATGACGATTGCGATGTGCTCATAGTGTTTTTGTTGTCGTGTTGTTGTCACAAAAATGAAACTTATAGCAACACTGTTACACAAAACTTGAGGGGCTTCGTGTTACTGCCACAAAATCAAAACTTGAGGTGACAACACGGTTGCTAAGAACAATATTGAAAATATTGTTGCGAGCTCGCACCGCGCCGGCCAAATGGGCTGCCGGCATCGCAAGGTCAACGACCTGTGGAAGGCTAAGGCACCGTTCCCAAACATTCGAGAACCTCCCCGTTCGTCCCCAAACGTTCTCGACCGGGCATCAGGTATAAAAACGGTCCCACGAGCGCCGCCCAGTTCAGTTCAATTCGGAGTCCAGATATAGACGCTTCAAGTTATAAATCGTGCCGTGCCGCGTTATAAATAGTACGACAACCGCGTTACAATCGTGTATTGTGATTCTGTCATTGTGTAAGTGCGCGAAGGTGAACAGTGTATGTACTCACGTGAACAATTGTTAATAAATTATTTACTCAGAACATAAATCGTTACAATTGGTGTCAGAAGTGGGATTACAAATTAGTGTTATAGTGTTGGACAATAGTTAGTGTTAAAGTGTTACAGTGTTTTACAGTAGTTATAAAGTGTTATAGTGACTTTAGTGTGTTACTGCGCGTTTGAATTCTTAAAAACGAACAAAATGAAGTTGACCGATTTGAAAGTTAAACAGCTGAAGGAAGAGCTGGAAGAGCGCGGCTTACCTACCGGTGGAACAAAAGCGGATCTACGCCTATGACTTAAGGAGAACTTGGTTGAAGAAGGTCATGACCCAGACAACTTTGACTTTGTGGATGATATCACCAGAATTGAAGAGAATTCTAGACAACTGTTTGAAGAAAACTCACGAAAAATGGAAGAGAATTCTAAAAGAATCGAAGAGAATTCTAGACAACTGATTGAAGAAAACTCACGAAAAATGGAAGAGAATTCTAGACAACTGTTCGAAGAAAACTCAAGAAAAATGGAAGAGAATTCTAAAAGAATCGAAGAGAACACCAGAAAACTGGAAGAGAATTTGGTGAGTCATATGGATAAAATAGTGAGTGATGTTGCCAACATAAAAACAGATGTAGACAGACTGGAGGACAATCTGAAATCATTGTCCAACACAGTTGATGATAAGATCTCTACAGTTGATGATAAGATCTCTCAGGTTAGAGACGAAATTGAAAACAAAATTCGAGCACTAGAGAGAAGCAATCAAGGAAAGTTGAGGCACATGGATATACCAGCAGAAGCCAGCTTCAATAGTGGCAATGAAGAGAAGTTTGCCGGAACCAGAGTAAATAAAATTAAGCCACCTACATTTGATGGGAAGGTGCCATGGTCAACATACAAGAGACAGTTTGAAGCTGCAGCTGTTGCAAATGGATGGCTCGAACAGGATAAAGCAACAGCTCTAATAGTTGCATTGCGTGGAGAAGCCTTGAACATTCTCCAGACAATACCGGCTGGCCATCAGAACAATTATGAATTGCTGACAGCAAGGTTGGATATGAGATACGGAGATGCTCATCTACAACAAGTCTACCGTGTGCAGATAAACGACAGGAACCAGAGGGCCACCGAGACGCTACAGGAATTTGAAGCGGACATTGCAAGACTGGTGAGACTGGCTTACCCTACAGCGCCTGATGACTTTTTGGAGCAGCTCGCTGTCCAGACTTTCGTAGATGGAATCAGGGACAGTGAAACTCAGCAAGCATTGAGACTCGCACGCCCAAAGACCTTGTGCGATGCCCTGGCGCATGCTTTGGAATTTGAGGCTGCGAAGCAAGCCTCTCACCAGAGCGGAGCACGTCTGAGACAGGTAGTGGAAGAAGAAGAGGACATCGTGGAGAGGGTACTAAGGCGTTTGAAGCAAGAGCCCGATTGGGAGGACCTCAAACGACAACTCAGATGCTGGCAATTGGGGGAGTCCTCTCACAGTTACAAGTCGGGCAAGAAGAGGAGACCTATTCTGGACAACTGCGGCCACAGCTCAAGACCGGACCAGCAAGAAGAACACCTACGGAGGACGAGAATTATCCTGGGTGAGTGGCAGCCAGAGCACTTGCAGGAGCGGCAAGCAGAAGACCAGGAGCTAAGGGATCTTCTGGATTGGAAGAGAACCAACAGGAGACCCAGTTGGCCAGAAATTAGACATCGTAGTCCAACTATAAAAACCTATTGGGCGCAGTGGAACTCTATCATTCTGGAAGGAGGAATCCTGAAACGTCGCCTGGAGAGTAATGATGGTACTGAGAGAAGGACGCAGATCATTGTTCCACAAAAGTTGGTTCCCTTGGTTTTGGAGCATTTCCATGATGGAACATCAGGAGGACATTTTGGCATCACGAAAACGCTACAGAAGGTTAGAGAGCGTTTTTACTGGGTAGATAGCAAACAATCTGTCAAAGATTGGTGTAAGAAGTGTTTGCTATGCAATGCCGGGCAGGGACCCACTGTGAAACCGAGGGCAAAGATGCTGCAGTACAATGTGGGAAGCCCAATGGACCGAATAGCCAGTGACCGGATGAAGACTCGATACGACATAAAGGCAACTGAGGTGGGTTTCCAAGCAGGCGATCTTGTCTGGTTCTACAATCCGCGTCGGAAGCGAGGACTATCACCGAAACTCCAGAAGGATTGGGAAGGACCCTACGAAATCATGAAAAGAATCAACGATGTCATCTACAGGATTCGAAGAACTCCAAGAGGGAAACCGCGAGTGGTACATCATAATCGGCTGGCAGCATTCGTGGGCAGTTCGACGCAGGAAGACCTGTCGAGGACAGTGACTACACCATCAAGTATAGAAGACCCGGCAACCCTGGAGTTCAACATGTTCATGAAGAACTATGGAGGGACTAGCAAAGCGAGATTTGGAGTCACCAACGAAGTGCGCGAGAACCTTTTTGACGTTGGAAAAGATTATGCGCTAGCACACTGTGTAGCTGCCGACCTCAAAATGTCGAGAGGAATTGCCGAAATATTCAAGAAGAAATATGGTAATGTCGACCAGTTGCAGCGGCAAGGTCCACGCATTGGGAAAGCATTGTCACTGAGGATAGCCAACCAGCTGATAGTGTATCTAGTGACAAAACAGTCTTCCCACCAGAAGCCAACCTACAGGACTCTTTGGGATGCGCTACTCGCCCTGAAGAAGCTGCTCATTAAGCAGGGAATGAAGAAGTTGGCAATACCCAAGATTGGTTGTGGCTTGGACCAATTGGATTGGAGGATAGTCCGTAACATGTTAGAGTTCATTTTTCTAGGGACCCAGATTGATGTGCGGGTGTGTACCTGGAATCCTCATGGAAGAACTGATGTGAAGACTGTGGACTGCTATTTCTACCGCCAAGGCAGCTGCAAGAATGGTGATAAATGCCGCTATCGACATGAGCCCTGTGATGAACAGATGCCCAAGATTGTTCTGGGACAGAACAATTCTAAGGAGGGGGCAGTGTTGCGAGCTCGCACCGGCGCCGGCCAAATGGGCTGCCGGCATCGCAAGGTCAACGACCTGTGGAAGGCTAAGGCACCGTTCCCGAACATTCGAGAACCTCCCCGTTCGTCCCCGAACGTTCTCGACCGGGCATCAGGTATAAAAACGGTCCCACGAGCGCCGCCCAGTTCAGTTCAATTCGGAGTCCCGATATAGACGCTTCAAGTTATAAATCGTGCCGTGCCGCGTTATAAATAGTACGACAACCGCGTTACAATCGTGTATTGTGATTCTTTCATTGTGTAAGTGCGCGAAGGTGAACAGTGTATGTACTCACGTGAACAATTGTTAATAAATTATTTACTCAGAACATAAATCGTTACAATATGTATTGGAATTGAACTAAAGTAAAATTGAAATACCATTATCACAAAATGGACTCCTACTGCTTTCTATATGTGCTCTCAAATAATTACTTGGTCCTTTTAACTGAAATATGTTTCGGCGTTGAATTCTGGAGGCTTCATTAAAGACAGGAGGCATGAAGACATGATTCAGGAGTGATTTGATTTCACACTCAATTTCGGACGCCGAATCCATGGAGATACATGGGTAATGCAAGGCGGGGGGGGGAGGGGGTATTTTAATAACGGAGTTTGGTTTGTGATTCCTTGAATAATTAACCTATGTTTTCATGCCAGAGGTTAGCCTCTTCGATTGGTAGCAAAATTGGACTCTTTGCGCTTTATGAAGTCTAGTATGTAGAGTAAACCAAAGCGCACCAAAACTTTATTATACCGCTGCAATACTCGGCAAATCGGTTGATTTCAGTTCTCGTATAGGATAAGAAGTCTCGATACCAAAATAGCTGGTCTCAAATCAAAATTATTGCTAATTCACTCAAACCGAATGGTATTGGCCATCCCCAAGTGCGAGTTTTTCTACAAAATACAAGCACGATCACGAAAGTAGACTACACAGTAAAGATTCGATATTTTTACAACCCGTTTGATTCAGCGCGAGCATGAAAGAGTTATTCTAGAAAATCCACGCGCTGTTTTTCAACCAGTCGGGAAGTAGACACAATCGCTTTTGAGTATTTGGAAAAACAGTAGCCCAAAGAGGATAATGTCACCTAGATGGGAATCCCTACTTTTCTCTTCAGAACCAGGAGCCGACGCTGGAGCTACCGTATCTCTTGCCGTAGGAGAAAACTGCGGAGGTGGAGGCCTAGCAGGGGGAACCTTTGTCAGAGCTACAAAACAATAATTAGGATATTTAACGAGAATAACCGTGATTGGTCTGCACTGAACATACGAAACTCGAGTAAAAAATTATAAATTTGATCATAATCATGTTCCAAAAAGCTGGTCCGATTGATTAGGTCTTCAATCTCTTATGAAATTAGACGAATTTTGGTGTTTCCAAGACATGAACATTAATCGTACCTAGTGACACGAATTAATTGGAGACGGCGACAGTAACCATCAGCCGCTGCCATTAACATGGATCCTGACTGAACGGAATGTACTGATCATGACTGACTAATATTCTGTATAAACTCAGAACCTGTTCTCATCCGATCGCAACGATACTCCTCAAGTTCATTTTCGAGGTTCATAACGTAATTTTAATTTTTGAGGTGGATGAACTTGACTACTGAGGAAGTTCGTCCTCAAAAACACCATTGTATTTTTGTGTGTGACAAGTAATTCCACAGCATGTAACAAGTCCCTGTCCTACAAAAAAACGCCCCATAATGAAAATATTTTCTTGATACTTGTAACCCGATTAGTCCACTACCATTCAAAGATCTACTGATTGAATTCACATTGGTTCATCACTCTTCAGTATAAGTAAAGTATACCCTGTAACGGGCTTCTATCTGCTGCTATCTAAATTTGGAGTGTGAACCATCATCAGAAATTGTAGAATAATGCAAGGGTAAAATCAACCAAATTCACTCAGATGGTGGAACGGCAAGTACTGTCAATTTGAGAAATATGTGCTAACGTCGTATATTACCTGAATCACGACTTAGCTCCTGAGTCATATCCTTCAAAATTTCTTCTTTTTCGGTTTTGCGAGCAAAACAGAAATCAGACACCTTGTTTTGGAAACTGAGCAGCACCTGAAGAAAAAAATAACGAAGAGGGACACATAAAATATCCATAGTTGGTAACCTGACCTAAGACTGGTCACTTCCCATATAAAGCAAAAGGTAAGCATGATTTTACTTCAGTAAGATTATTGTAGAAATTGGTCCCGTCTGCCAGATGTTTTTGCAGTTCCATATAAGCGTCGTGAGCCTGGGCAAGTTCCTTTAGAAGTTGTTCCCGTTGGACTGCAGTGCCCCCGTCGCTAGATCGCTCTGACACAAATTCACTGTTTGTCTCCTGAGAATCAGTAATGTTCGTTAAGCGTATATGGCATAGTAAATTTAATCGATTTCATTGAAATAATGTTGAAGGTCTCAAGATCTGATGAGGCTGAAGATGGACCACGACCTATATGGGCGGACGAGCAGCAAATATGGACACTTGACATCAAACAGGCGATTTGGTTGGGTCATGGCCAAACTGGGGGAAGAGCTATAACAGTCAAATACTCTACCAATCGAGTTTCCAACACCGTTGGAGCGCAGGGATCAGGTTATCCCATCATTGAAAAACACGGCCAGTGTGTCCTTGTTACACTATCTTGGCTCCTAGTAGGGCTCGCTAAGGACCACACGTACTCCTTGCTATTAGGCCCAAAGCGGCCACCATTTTTTATTCAAAGAGATCGTTACATCTCATACCGAGGGGGAACAAACCTGAATTTGAGCAAGTAAAGTTTGCTGTTTGTTGATGCTGTCCTTCACTTGTTGCTGTAGTGGACCGTAAGCTCGCCCAAGAGCCTCGGTGGACATTACAGCTTCATTGATATGCCCCTGATCAGCAAGAGATAAAACGAAAGATTCCTTCATGTCGGTAGTCGCACTTTTCAATTCACACTCGATAGTATCGCGTTCTGCTTTTAGCGTTTCCACCTGGAAATTAAAAAAATATGAATTAAACTAAAGCCAACCGCTCACAGACAAACTAAAGCCTATTTTAGGCTTTAGACTTCGTTAAAAATAAATTAGCAGAGGTAGTATAAGATAGCACTTTCTTCAGAACTCCTCTGATTCCGAGGATTAGAGAGCTCAATTTCGAATGCCACTTTAAACCCTCTCAAAAATTTTCCAAAATTGGAATTCTCAACTTTATCGAGAGGGTTTAAAGTCGGGTTCAAACATAAGAATAGCCTAAAATCATATTTAGGTTCTGTGAAAGATAAAATTAATGTTCAGAATAAAAGTGTTCATCAATTAAAATGATCGTATGGACTAGAGTACTGAGGACGAAAGGCAGGAAACTTCAGGAGATAATTAAGGAACATGAGAGGGGCTACAGGGGTAACGTAGGCGATTCTACTATAGCAGGCAATTCGAGAGATTTACGAGTATGATAATTATAGTTTTGATCTGACAGGCAGGCAGGCGCTTCGTAAAATTTATACAGAAGGTGGCATGTTGAACGTACTTGAAACATTCGACATTATTAAAAGCTATAGAAAAGAAATGCTTCATGCTCCTTTCACTTTTATGTACCTCACACATCATTATATTAAACTAGGTGTTCTCTCTTGTACCTACATAAGTACTGTTACTGATGACGGCCAAACATCCGAAATCGATTCAACATTGTTTTCGTGGAAATAAAAGATTATTTCTAACAGCAACTTCATTATCAATAGTTGGTCAAAGCTGGCATGACCCATGGACTAAATTGAAAATACGGATGAAACGTACTTCTTCCATGAGCCTTTTCAGTTTCCGAGAAGACTCAGTTTCTTTACCACTCGAACCGGGTTGAGGGAGCGCTCTTCTCATCGCGTCTACACCTTGACTCAGCAGTGTCATGCCCCTCAAGTGCGCGTCGAACTTGGATCGAGTCACCTTGTACAATAATGAAACACATTGATATTGTATGACCCTTTGTGAGCTAACTGATAGGTAACATAACTCAATTCTATTCTTACCTTATCAGCATTGATAGCGGTGTTGATGATATCGCGGTACTTGGTAATGTTAAAGCGAAACGAAGAGGTGAGCTGAGCAGAGGCGGTACGAGTCCACTTTTCTTTGAACTGCTCCTTCAATTGGGAATCGGATTTCATCTCTTCGTCTAGCATCCTCTCCGTCTGATGGATGCACAAACACAAAAAACATGAGTGGATAACGTATGCGGAAATGATCTCCACACGGTAGATAGTTCGGAAAACGCCACGGAATGAATTCGATAACTACCTCATTCACAATATCTTTGTTTCTCTGAAGAAGCTCCGGGAGTTCTCGCAGAGTGTGCTCGAGTTTTTCAAAGCCACCAGCGCTCACAATAGCTTGCGACTTGTCCACCAGCGACTGTGGTACAGTCTCGCCAGAACTTTCTTCAATTGCGGCCGGTAGATTCAACGAGGCGAGTACGCTATAACGTCCACCAAACTAATGAGGGCGATTCAAAAAAACAGCATCGAATATCGGAAAATTGAGATTTTGTCAATGTATAACTGACCCATTTAGTAATTGAGTAGCGACCCGGAGTTCATTGATTTCCCGATTGACGAGTTCGTTTTTCCTGACATCATACGCAGCCATCGCTTGATGTACAGGCATGGGAACCAACCCCTCAAAAAGATCTGCAAACATTAATTATACTTAGCTGTACAACGGAGGAAAATAGAAAATGCAGGACAGACTGTTAATTCCAACACTAATTCAACTCAATTACTGATCTCTAAATCATTCACCTTTAAAATGTTGAGAGAAATGCTGAGGAAGTGGTAGAGCCTTGACCAACGCAGCTCTCTGTATGGGGGCCAAAGTCTTTGGATCAGGGACGCGGTCGTGATAAATGAATTCATTGTCTTTGATAGCGTCAGCAAGGGCTTTCTCGACTTTGGTCACATAATCGCTAAAAAGTGGCCTTGACGACCGTTGCTGAGAGCATTTGAGTAACTCTAAAGCTTTCTGCAAGCCAAAAATACAAGGATATCAGTAGCATCACCTACAAAAACTACTACTACAATTAATTTATGCGATAGGGGTACACATACTTGAAGACGAGCGATTTCTTCTCCCATATGTTTGTTGTTGTTGGCCACGATGCTTTGAAAGTAATGAGCCAGACCAATAAAAGCGGCTTGCTTACCGGCGACCTGAAAATTCAGGTGACGTTCTATAAGAGGATGAATTGTGTCGAAGAATAATGGAACAATCATAGCCACTGCGACAATATTATGGTCCTATGCATCCTTGTTAGCGTCAGCTAGATTCAAAAAGATATTCGCTGACTGCATTACTTAAATTAATTATAGTGTACTGCACGCTATAACTATAACCAGATACCCCTAAAAAAAGAAAATCAAGAATTTCCTCAACAGGCAGTGGAATTCAGTGATTCTGACCACTGACTTACCAAAGGAACCCAATCTTTGTCGACGATATTTCTCACAGAGTCTTTCTGTAACGCCACCATAGCTTCTGCATAAAATTCAGTACACTGGGCGCAGAGTTTCGCGATAACAGCTTCTTTCATTTGGTCTAAAAATACAACAATTTTGTGATTATCGTTCGAATTTGAGTTATATTATATTCGATGTATACCAGTACCAACATCTAACATAAATCTGTTCATGTTTTTGGCATTGATATCTTGACCATTGCGCAATGATTAATATAGTCAAACCTCTCGATTGAGTAGTGTACGTACCATGAATTGCTTTGTGAAAAATCACCTCCTGTGCCTGAGCAAGAAGAAGAGCTGAAAGGGCTGTAAGAGTTTCAGCAGCTAGATCAGGAGTCGGATCTACTTGAATGGCAGCAATAACGGAATTTTTCAAATGATTGAATATGCCAGACGCTTGCTGCAACAATATGCCACTAACTACCAATGTGATGTACAGACTTAAGACTGGGAATCCACTGGTATCAACCTTCCACAAGGTGGAGACATTTCTGGCTATCCAGGAACTGTTGCAGCAAAAACTCAAATCCGCTCGGATAAGACTCGTTACAGCGAGGACATTTTCACGACTGATCGTGTATTATCGCAACGAGTTGATACGGAACGCGGACATGGTGGCGATTTTTCTCATTTGTTCCATACGGAAGGTTGATAAAAATGGATACCTTGCACATAATATACTAGTTACTCTACAGCGATAAACCAACCTGAAACAATTTGGCAGCCAATTTGAGTCCTTCGTCGGTGGTCAGGTTTTGACTCGCAGCTATGGCACTATGCAGGGCACCAATGTTGAAGAGGATGCACATCCTTTCGTACGACAAAGATGAAACAGCTGTAAAAAACTCATATGCTCAGTGATTTTCGGGGCGAGCATTCAAATAGTTCAATTTATTATTGACCAATTTGGAGGTTTCTTACATTCCCCTACATTACACTGGTGACAATTCCACGATTATTATATACTACCATATACTGAAGATTAAAACTTACTGAGGCTTATCTTGGACATGAACAATGACCCCTTGCTGAAAGCATCTTTCCATTTGAAAGGTATTTGGACTTCTGATGGAGGAATCTTCGCTTCCAGTGCATGTAGCTGGTCGTAGTATCTAGAAAAAATTAAATAAATAAAAACAGGTAATAATGCACCGCGACAAAAGTACGTAGGTACGTTTAATACAAAATACCCCGGCTAATCATTCATTTTCTTGGATTCTATTCAGAACGTTAGTCTTTCGAGATTTGTTCAGGGGTGACTCAATTCAAGCAACCAATCATTGAAGTATGTACATGAAAAACACGATCATTTACGTACACACCATCGAGACCCACTTAAACCGACCGAAATGCGTGGTTGCAAGGTAAATCCCTTACCTGTAGATGAGGTCCAACGAGCTTTCATTCTTCTCATAAGCTTTCCAAATGGCGTTACTTCTCAATTTGCTCAACTCTAGAATTTGTTCAGAATAATCTTCAGGCTTGTCGGCGGTGCTATAGGTTGAGGCGATCAAATTGGTCAGAGGTTTGACAATGTCAACTTCCGACGGCTTTTTCAATGGCACCGACAATAATTCGGACATCGCTCACTTCAAACAAAATACATACGACTGAGATATTTGACAACAAGACGCATCCGGGCGAAAGCCGTAATGGAACAAAGGAATGTGACTACAAGAGGCCCAGAAGCCTGCCTCCACTAGTACACACCAAGGGCAAGGGGTAATATTCAACTGCCTCAGAACTAAGCAGACGCGAAATTTATCCAGAGGCAGTTCACTCAACTAATGACTTGATCAGCAACAGTAATTAGGATATGTAAATGATGTAAGATTCACCAATTGGTTCGAAGACACCTGCGATGGAGAATGAATGGCGAAAATATCTAATGAATCACTCTACAGATTAGTCAACAGTTCATTATCCAACTTCGTGGGTACAAGATAATCAGTCCATACCCGGGACAGTACAATAGAGAAACAACCACAACGCACACAACTTCCAACGGAAACGGAAAGGAGAAGAGCTCAGGTTAACCAACCTAACCTCTCGGCTCACATCAGAATACTCCAGCGACCCGAGAGACTTTCATGAGCTTAAGGTCGCTTGATATGCCTTGTAATCTTAATTATATCGGTTTATTGAATAATTAAATGTTATCATGCTAAATATACACCTCTCCTATTACCTCAGAATTTGACAGTTAATGTTGCAAGAAATCTAGATCACAAAACCGAAATATTAGTTCACCGTACGCCGTCCACGCCATTTCTGGTAATAGCTAAGTTCATAGTAGGTACATTTTCCAAAAACTTGAAATTTGGTCAGTTGGACTTTAAAAACTTTCAGCCCGATCGGACTACATTTGAGGGGATAGGGCTGATAATGTGTAAAAAATGGATTTTCAACATTTATGGCGATCTAGGCGTGTGGGTTATTATTTTTCACTAAATTTTGACGCAGAATCTATAGAGATCGGTACCTATTTCAAAAATGAGGTTTCGGGATTTGTAGGTACATAGGCTTGTGGGGTATCGTTTTCCACTAACTATTGGACGCTGAATCGATTAAAATGAGTCCAAGACACTCATATCTTTATTATCTTTATCCATGCTCCAGGTCCGAAAAATAACCAACCCCTGTAATACAATTTGCAGGGGTTTTTTTTTTTTTTTTTTTTTTTTTTTTTTTGACAGTATTGGACAAATTGTCTGGTTTTAGTAATTTTAGGACCGATCGGACAGGTTGCCCCTTTCATGATTAGTATAGGTTGATTATTCCTTGACTAATTAACCAATAGCAAGCGTTTTTCCTCACTAAGCATGAAAACATTAACTACATTAGTGCCTAACGTCTATACCATACAACATTTGTCGTGAACTGAATACGGGGATTCCCTACTCCAAAATTCAACGTATTGATTTTTACAAGTTGAGGCTGAAATAGTAGTGAAACAGAGTAACCTAGTGGCGGATTTACCTTCCTGTAAATTACAGGTTGTAATACCGACCTACCCTTCACTGATCTTTGTGTAATTTTGAGCGAGAGTTTGTCTAAAACCAACCCAAATAAAACAAAACGTATTTAAAATTTAAATTTCTTTTACCTCCATAAAATTAACCTTTAGAATTGTAAGGCGTTTTAATATTTACACAGTTTAAAACCAATACCGGGTATTGGTGGAGTGTTCAATATTGGCTGAGGATACAGCCCCCGTCCACATTTTGTCCTAGCCAGTCACGTATCTTTTTGAAATCCGGCCGCTTTCCATTGTAAACTTTTTGCTGATTTTTCTTTGTTTGCTGCATTAACTTCGAACTGGCTCATCCTCATAATTCTGTAGGGCTATAAATTTCAACTTGGTAAGTTAGTATGTTGACCTACGGCGGGAATCCGTTCGAACTGTGTTAAACTGTTTCTTTCAGCAGAAAAAGTCATGATAAAGAATGAAATTTATGTTCCGTGTGATAGTGATAATTTCTCTTGAGACCTTGAAAGCACATTCTCCTGAATTTATTACGCACTCAGTTCAGTCACCGCTAATCTTCATCCTCTTTTGGTGGTTTTTGTAGTGACCGAAAGACTGGTTAAAAGGCTGTTCCTTAGTGCTGATCAAAAATTCTGGAAAATTAGAGTGAAAATAGGACTTTTATTGTTGTAAGAACGTTTGACTTGGACTTATCGCTTCACCACCGGCTTCATTCCACCGTGCACTGTTCTAATCGCCAGCAAAATTAGATAACTCTCAAGTGGACTGAAATGCATTCAGGTGCTCCGCGTGTCATTAAAATAGAGTACAACAACGGTTGGTTATTCATAGCGTTGGCTTTGACTGTTTTATTGTTTTGCGGTAGCAATGCCAGACCATCTGTGAAGACGGAATATGGAATAGTGCGTGGAATCGAATTAAGAACATATCATGGGCGACAAATCTTCGGATTTTACAACATTCCATACTCAAAGCCTATCACTCCAAGCCAGCGTTTCGAGGTTTGAAACGAATTCATACCAATAAGTTCCAAATTTTATAAGTTTTCCGCAATAACATCACTTCACTGGCCATGATAGCCAAGGGCACTATGTCCAGTGAATAATATTCAAAAGATTTTATGGCCTTGGTTATGGTCTTATTACGGCCCCTATGGAGAGATAGAACCTGTTCAGAGGAAAAATAGTTCTTACTTACCTCGGATTTTACTACTTTATTTTGAGATATTTCAAATTCAGTTGATTATATTCTGCGAAAATCCTTATTTTGTTGGTATCTACCATGCCTTTGGTGGTTTTTGATTACTGAACACTGAAAAATGTTTTCTAGGAAGTGGGCGATCCTGACCTTTGGAGTATCCCTTGATGCTGGTGGACCAGCAAAAAAATGCCCTCAACTTACGTCCCAAAATGTTTTGGTCGGGGAAGATGACTGCCTCGTTCTTAATGTTTTTTCTCCATCGGTTAGCATTTTAAAATTTTCAATGGGATGGCCCAGACCTGTAGGTATTTAAGACCTCAAGGAAAAGGTTTTTGGCAAAACCACTTAGATCGTTTGTCGACATTTTAGTTGCCGAATACTAGTTACTCGAGACGTCACTATCCCGTAATAGTCTACATTCACGGAGGAGCTTTCTACTTCTTATCCGGCGGTATTAATGGCCCGAGATATTTACTTGACCATGACGTCGTCCTGGTGACTATTAACTATAGGATAGGAGTATCAGGTAAGGTGCATGTCTAAAAACTATATAGCAATATTTACTTTGAATTTATATAAAATGTTTATTGCTACTTATAATTAGGACACAGCTCTGCTGTGGATAACTCCTGATCTTGGCGATGCTGATCTTTCTTCGATTCTGTTCATCCATACGAATACGAACAAGACTGAATAATATGATAATATGAATATAAATACGAATACAGATATGAATATGAGCGAGTGTAAAACCAAAGGTGACGTCATAGTTGTCCTGATTTCCATTTTTTGAGAATTAAAAAAAATGCATCTAAAGGTAATATTTGTGTGGATTTATCAAAAATTTAGAGGAATTAACTCGAGTTCTTTGTTCCAATGTTTACTAACGCTCAAGCAATTTTATTGTAAATCATATTTAAGCAATCAGATTTTTAGTAATTATATTGAAGTTGACATTTTGTTGTAGATTTGAAGAAAAATTGCTTTTTATAAATGAATATTTCTAGCAATCGTCGGGGAGACATTGCTCCTAAAACAAGTAAGCAACATAGAAAAAGTCGGTTATTGTTCATAAAAACAGTAATTTTGTCGTAAAACTCATTGATAAATGCAAATGTTAGGTAAAATTTGTATAAAATGTGACTTTTATTTCATTTTTATTTATATTCATATCGTTATTTTCAGTCACATTCATGAATTTTATTTGTATTTATATTTCTGAAAATGATTATGCTTCCTGCCTTTGAACAGTTTAAAAGTTCACGTGGAGACAACCATGTATTGGTCCCCGATGGAAGGTGTATTGCTGTTTGCAGACAAAGCGTTTAATTGGATGATTTTATTGACTTTAAGGATTTGGAAGCACTGGGGATTATATCCTACCTGGAAACCTTGGGCTGAGAGACCAGATAAAGGCATTGCGGTGGGTTCAAAGAAATATAGGTCATTTCAACGGCGACAAAAACTCAGTCACGCTGATTGGCATGTCAGCTGGTGCGGCCAGCGTCCATCTCCTTTACACTTCCCGCAAATCAAGAGGTAAGAAACATGAGAACGTATTACTTTGATTTTTCAGCGAATTAGAACGCTGCTGGAATGGTTATAAATATATCCATATTGCCGGGTGTGCATCAGATAGATCCAAGCCATAGATTTCATTGAATAACTGTTCTCTAAAAATAAAACTTATTCTAAATATTTTGGTATTTATGACAGAAGCTATGAAAAACGCTAATTACCCAACCTAAACCCGACATAGACGTTTGTGAATTTAAGAGCAAGAAGCCGCTAGATTTGCTGATTCTCTGTTGTATTAGAAAAAAGTAGGTTCCTGCTAACCTTTTCCCTTCAGCCTGACACCTCTCCCCCCATCATCCTCCATTATTAAGGAATAATAATGTGTTTTTTAATCCTCACAGGGTTATTCCATCGGGGTTACCTTATCGGCGGAACAGCTACTCAAGATTGGTCATTATCCAAGTATCCAAAAGCTGACCTGAGCAGAATCGCTGAAAAAAATTGGCTGCTCGTCGAATTCTTCATTCGACATGGTCTTCTGTTTAGAACAGCTAAAGACGAAAGATTTAATTTATGGAACGCGTCAGGTCCAAAACGTATGTTGTTCAATTCCTTCGCCTAATCCTACCATTGCGAATCTTCATCGTGAGCATGTTCGAACACTTAGTATCCTATGAAAGTTGTCTTTCAGAAATGGTTAGTACCGTTCTGTCCAGTTGCGCCTGTAGTAGACAATTTTGCCTACGATCCAGTTTTGCCAGTACTCGCCTACGACGTCATTGAAGCTGGAAGAGCAGCGAATATTCCGTTGGTGATGAGCAACGTGCAGTTAGAAGGTTTATTTCCTGGAGGTTGTAAGTATTAGTCTACATGTGCGGTCCTAATATCAAGGTGTATACTCTCTAACACGATAACAAACGACATTTAGACATTGGTCCATTTCAGAAACCCCAACCACCCATACCAGCATACACAGAAATAACTAGCGTCGTGATTTCTTCTATGTTCCAGTGATTTATAATGATTCTGAATCAATCATAGATGTAAATGAAAAACTGGGTATTCACGAGCGCCTGATTTTCTGTTGTTACGGGACGTGGTTCCTCAGCGTTTCCTGAACTCTACCGTGAAGCAAATCAGACAGTTTTACTTTGGCAACCAACCAATTGACAAAAAATCTGAGTTGACGTTTTTTGCAGGTGAAGTTGAATTCAACGGTTCAAACTTGATACGTTATTAGGAGAAACCATAGGGCACTAGGTAATTTATCACAAACGAGTACACACAGCACTCTTGGAACTTAATGGAGGATAATTCTACTATTACGTAGAATATTTTAGATACTATCTAAAAACTAATGTGCACTGCCTTGATATCTTATATATATATAATATCTTATTCGAATTTTGCTGGCTTCTCCTGACATAAAAACATCACCTCTAATTCGAATAAAATGATATGAATAAAAGATCGAAATAAATACAACGTTTGAAGAGGTTCCGAATATATTTGCAGAAAATTGAAGCCATACCGATTAGCAGACCAATTCTAAACTGTTCTGTAATGTCTTTTGTTGAGTTCGCTCGTTTTTTCGTCTTATTGGTAATTATTGTGTTTGTGTTCTTCCTACAGATGATGTCGGACAGATACCATTTGACACAGGCGGCAAAGGTGTCAGCACTTCAAGCCCGTACAAACCCCCACGTGTATTATTACATTTTTGATTATAAAGGCGGGCATTCCTCGTCCAATTCCTTTACAGGACATCCAGAACAGTTCGGTAAGGTATTGCTTTTCTCTAAAATTTTAGTTCGGGTTGGATGATGATAGAATTCGGGAGAGGTTTTCTGCCAGAAACAACCAGAAAACAAACCTCTCACTCATTTTACCGTCTTCAAGGCACTCAGCGAGCTCCGGAGGTTGCTGATCTGAACTGAAAAGTTCACTGTCTCATCTGAGCTCTCCTTGAAATAGTAATTGTAGAGAAAAATAACAGAGGTATTAATGCAATACAATACAATAATGATAAACTGATGTTGAATGCCGATCGTCGAAATGGGAAGCCTTGTATACTTTAACAAATTGTATAATAATCAGTTAAAATTCCCGCCAGATGTTCCTTTTTTCGGCTTTAAAGATCAGTCCAAAAAATCCGTTTAGACATTAGAAAAAGATACAAAATTCTAAAATTTGAAGGGTTTTTTTTTGCCTAGGACCAATCTGTCAGAAATTGATGTATAGAATAATAACGTAAACGAATAATCACCAATAATCACTTTAAATTTGATTCTGAGCCAAAGACTTCACTCGTTCCTGAAAAATTTCTTGTTGAAATAAAAGGTGAGATAATGTTTGGTAGCGTTTTTATAAGTCACAATCTATAAATGTTTTTGGGCTATTTATACGAGATAAGGATAATCACATGGAAAAAAGGAATGTAGGTACCAGCATTGAACGCTCCAAAGGATTTGTTGATAAAATGGCTCACTGGCATTATTAAAGTTTGTAGAAACTGTTATCGAGACCAATTTTGGCTTTAAAAATTATAGAGGGTTTCAGAAAAAAAATAATATAGAGTATGTAAATAATTTTAGAACACTAGAGCACGAGTATAATAGATGTTGTACTATTTTAGGAGCTTCCCACGTCGACGATTTGTTTTACCTGTTCAATATATCTGACCACATATATTTAGAGGAAAATACGACTGACTTACTTATGATACAGCGAATGACTTCGATGCTTGTGTCGTTTGCCACCACCGGGTTTGTACCTATCATTCATGAATATCCGATTCTTTCAAAGTTATCTGAAGTCGGGTGCCATTGTATCTCTTTCCTGTGTTAATTATAGGGTGCCATCGTTTGCTCCCGGTGTCAGCTTTCTTCCCCTTAGCAATCGAACAAGTATATACGGACCACACAGAATTTTATACATCAAAATCGCCGTATGACGCGGAAATGAAGGATGTTGAAGGTCTAGGCAACGTAAGATTCTGGGAGCCTTTGCTAAAATGGAGGAAATCAGATCTCTAATGACAATTCATTCTAAATTATATGCGATTATGGTCGATCCCGGTTCGCTTTATTGAGATATTTGCAGAATCAAAATTAAAATCTGTTATATACCTAGTGTTTTCATTACGGGGTATCCTTTCGTTGTTCGCCCTTCGCACGGTATTGGGGTTGTCCCTTGTGTTGTGTAAACAGAAATACATGTTGTTCGGACCCAAAGGCGGGGATGGACCGATCTATTATAGTCTAGAGATCGGTGTCTGTGGCAGGGTGCCCACCAGCCTTCTGTACCTTGGGCTTTCGCCAGTCACCGAACAAATATAGACTCCATCAGACGGACTTCTAAATCCTTTATCCTTCCCTCTTCTTTCCCTCGAAACGAGCCTAATTCTGTATCTGATCAGTCTGAATAAGTGCAAATCATTGGTAAAATTCAAGTCATGGGGGAGTACATCTCAAATTGTTGAAGTACAAGTAATAGAAATGAAAATTTTAAATGCATAGTTTTGAAGGAAAACAAAAACGTATGATAGCGAAAGATGAAGAGTTCCTTAGTATCAAAGTATTTTTGTCATATTATCGATGCGCCTCTGTGTTATTTGCCTGTAATTTCGTAGAACTGCCGATAAATCATAAATTATGCCCTAAAGTCACAGAATTGTTAAAACTTTTATAAACTGTGGGCGCTTTCCTGGGTGTACGTTTTTTAGAAAAGTCCCACGCTCTGCAGAGCACTTGGGTGTTGATTAGTTCAAAACTATCCATCCGTGATTATTATACCGGGAAAGCTTTCCACAAAGAGATATGCCTGACTTAGGATACTCTTCGAGGAAACAAGGTAGCTTTATAAATATGACCATAAATTATTATGGTCTAAACATAATATAAAAACCAATCGAAATTAATCAACTGAAGTATTCATTTGGGTGAGAGCTAAACTTTACAGGAGGAGACCTTCTGGGTTCCCTGAGTTATTAGGGACCTACTTGTATAATTATATCCCATTTGAGGATTTGACCTGTAAAATTAGGTAATATTTTTTGCATTTCATCGTTTTCGATACTATTGTTGAGCACCCGATGATTAGGTACGGCCTCAAATCACCGAAAAATTCAAAAGAGTTATCAATATGAACTGTTATGAGTAAATAAATAACCTCCTGTATACAGTTAACAATGTGATGAGAATTTTCGAGCAGTATAAGTGGTAATCAATAAGAGCACCTAATAAACAGAGGAGATCGAGAGCGAAGAGGTTGAGGAGTTAACATTGTGAGGGACTACAACTGGGGATCTCGATAGAGGGCGTTTGATCTAACTTTGGGCCGCCCTTTACTTGTGGAAGTGGTGGGGGAACTTGATCCTTGATTGCTCTCGACTAGCTCACAATTCCGGCCGAGCTTATGGAGAATTCACTCACACTCGAAAACGCAAGCATGGAATACATGTTAATCACAGATAATATAAAATACTTTAGAGCAACGGATCTTATAACCAAGAGCCTGTGTATCTAATGGAGGGGAATGAATTCTACTGAAAGTCTGCTAAAAAGTCGGACTTGTTTTACAAACTCGTCTCAAGCTTCCTTGCCGGTAATCTAAATTTTGAGCACGAATATCAAAATTACATCGTTTGAAATGGATGATTTTCTTGTTCTTGAAATTGGTATTTGCAATGTTCTCAAAATTCTCCTCTCAAGACAATGTTGCATTTTTTTTTTTTTTTTTTTTTTTTTTTTTTTTTTTTTTTTTTTAAATAATATTTTTTGCAATTGTGAATTCTATTTTCTAGTAGAGATAATTTTTCCGTTCATCTTAAGCAAGAATCATTGTGGGATTTGCAACGACTTTAGAGGACATCTGGACGGCGGGAATAAGTACCAGCTTCTTAAGAAGGCGCTAACATGATTTTTCAATCAATGGACAAGAGTTGGACGACTAGTCTTAAACGACCCTCGCTCGCTAAGTCTATTATTAACAAGGTTTTTGGCTCGACAATAAGAAATCATATATGATCTAGTTTCGTTCGAGCAAGTAAAATGAAAATATTCCGTCAAAACTGGCTATCATATCAGGGGTGTAGAGTTGACTTAAACGAAGAAAATTATTAAATGGCGCAACTTCTAGAATTGAATGAAACAAAGTAATTTGAAAAGCTAAAATTTATCTTTGGTATAAATATCTTCATTCACGCCGTGTACGAATGTCTCTTTATGTGCTGCTAAAGCCAAATTTACATTAACGCTTCATAGGGGGGAGACCAAAATCTTCACTAGCGCTAGTTACATCATTTTGCACAACATTCCTGCTTGAGAAATAGATAGAAATCTGCTGCCCGTTTCTAAACGCCCCTGAAAAAGAGGTATACGAGGAGATGAACTACATTTTAGGGTGGGTAGCCTATTTGCGGGGCTAGACTGAGATCAGGGTAGGGGGATTCGTCGAATTTACTGTTTTACTATACGGTTTTGGAAGTGTAACAACAGTCATATATACGTACATACATGCATCGGCGACTTTGGATACAATGAAGGCGAATCAAACCTTATCGTTTAGACATTGTGCTACAACCTGCTATAACCAGAATTATGAGAGGTTGAGATCGTATCGCCAGAAATTGAAGAACAGTTTTCAAAAGGTGGGTGCCAGAATAAAACAATTTGCGAGCCAATAATAGGTTCCTAATCGAACGCTTTGATTGGAGAGGCTTCTATATGGGTTCTTCCCCACCCTCCGGTTACGGTAGGTCTAGAGGTGATCACGAGTAGACCTCGCATTGTTTGCGGGCAAAGATGGGAGGTTGGTGGACTGATGTGCTAGTCCCCAAGGGCTGTTGGGGGGGGGGGGGGGGTTGGGGTGGTTGGGCGCCGTTTGATTTGCGAAGTGGATAGGAATAGTGGCGAGTAGCGTGGGGCATTGTGCCCACGGGCCTTATTTAGGCAGGAATGCCGCCTCCCTCCCTTCATCCCCTCCCGAATCCTTCGCTTCCCCATCCATTTTTTCATGCCCTTGAATCGGCGTAGTTTGATGTTACTAGCCTTCAGATTGACTATTTCCTTCGTTTCAAATAATTTAACTTTCACACTATCACCTACAACACTGAGGTAAATACCTGCCCCTAATTCAGAAACTCAGTGAAAGAAAGAATAATTATTGTTACTGTAGCAACCATGAGTTTCTGTTCTCGGTGTTGGAAAGCGTATGTAAAAAAAAAAAATTTTTTTTCAAGCACTCAGTCATGGGGAAAACAACGTGCAAACCCCCAATGGTTTATTATTCCTTAGGCAAGACTAGGGGGAAAACAGTTAGAGCTTATTACAATCGATTCAGCGACCCAAATTGTGCAGAAAAAACATGGGGGAAATGGGAGAAACAGTGGGTGCGGCGGGCCCCAAACCCATTCCAAACGATTCAGTGTCCAAAATTTAGTGGGAAATAATAGCCCACACGCCTAGGTACCAGAAACTCGAAAACACACATTCAAAATGGGTAGATATCCACCATTTTCACCCATAGCCTCATCCAGAGGGCACCAATCATTCCGGGACCCGTCTCATCGGATTCAGCGTCTAGAATTTAGAGGAAAATAATACCCCACACACCTAGATTGAAAAAAAATCTCAAAAATCCATATTCGAAATACACATTTTGACCCCTATCCCACCCATATTTGGCTGATCGGGTTGAAAAGTTTCGAGGACCAACTAGAGTCAGAAATGGGTCCCTGAACAAAATTTCGGATTTAAAAAAAATGCTCTACTACCAAAGACGGCGGACGGTGGACGGCGGCGGTGGACGGCGGACGGTGGACGGCGGCGGTGGACGGCGGACGGTGGACGGACATTTGCTAATTTTGATCTAGACCCCTTGAAGCGTCCAGAAAAAATTTTTGGGCCAAATCGGAGAGAATGTACCCAACGACTATGTACGACTATGTACCCAAAAATCTCGAAACCTCACTTTCAAAATAGGTAGGTAAGTAACTGGCTGCAGATCTGAATACAGTTCCCCAAACTCTTCCTTCCATAATTTATTGCAGCTTTTACATTCGGTGGCAATGCCTACTTTGCTTAATTCTATACTCTTTGGCTCAATGAATAGATTGGTTGGAGTCCTAGACTTGATCTCTTCCTCATACTGTTGTTTTTAGAAATAATAAACCATGGTGGACTTCTTGAAACGCAAACTACCAAAATGATCACATCTCATGGGATGGGCAAAACTCAACCATGGAACTATTCTGGTTCCAATCTGACATTAAAGGTGAGATTACAATTTTAGTAGCCAAAAAAACCCTTGGAATTTTTTTCATTTTTTTCTAGTCTTTTTCCTATTACTCGGTAAGTAACTGAGGAAAATTATTTTCTGCTTCCCTACTTCCGATCCAGGTTTATCAGTCAAAATTGTAACTAAATTACTAAAACTTTTTTTTTTGCACGAATTGAAGAAAACGCTGCAAATTATCCACAATGATTGATTATTCCTTGGAGTAAGAGCATGGGGAAAACAGTGAGAGTGGAGTGTTCTGGACTCATTCCAATCAATTCAGCTTCCGGTGGGCGTCAATCGTCCAGGACCCATCCAAATTGATTTAGCGTCCACAATTTTGACGGGAATGGTACCTACATACCTAGTTCCCAACAAATCCCGAAAATCGTGCTTCAAAAAATACATTTTAACCCATACCTTCTCCATCTTTGGGTCTCATCAAGCTGAAACGTTTCGACGACCAACCATAGCCGAAGAGAAGTCCCCGACCAAAATTTCAGAATAAAAAAAAAGTTCTACCACCAAAAATGGCCGTACGGTGGACGGATTTTTTGATCTGGAGACAATCGAAGACCTGTGGCATGATGACGTAGTTTGATTATTCCTTGAATATTCAACCTACGTAATCATGCCACATTATTCAAAGAATAATAAAACCAAACGAAACAATATTTCTTGGACAAATGATAAGGTTCGCGTTTCAATGTGATTCCAAATCCAACAAGTCCCTCTACCGTCCGGTCCAAAAAAAAAAGCCTGAATACTCTGAAAAATGTGAAATTCCGCTCATAGACTCCGCTCGGGGGTCTTGTTGTATGTAGGGGAGTATGGCCCCAAGAAGTACCACAGATGAAATAGCTGATACATTTTGAACATGGTTTTCGAGATTCTGGAGGACTTGAGCCTATGGGGTATCATTTTTCCCTGAATCACGCACGCTGAATCGAGTAAAACGGATAACCGAGGCAGTGTATATTACGGTGTATTAGTGTATGTATATTATATTATTATTATTATGGTAAAATGACTAGAAATAGTGAACAACCGACTTTCCTATTTAATTGAATACCTATCATTTACCTTTGATTATTTTGTTGATTACTGTTACTTTTTTTTAATAGCTTGTCACTTGATCACCTGTATAACTAATCATGTCTTTCCTATGCCTCTTTTGTCTTCGCGAAATTCGTAACTCATTCTCATTATATGACTTTAAGGGCGAGGTGATTATTAGGTAATCATAGGTAAGGTATTAAACTTGTTGCGGGAATCTGATAATACTGATCACAAAATGTATTTTTTCTAGCATATTGTAGTTAATCAGGCTTTTTCCTTTTTTTTTTCTAGAAAATCTGTCTGATTTTCTAGAAAGTGTGTTAGACGATATCAGATGCAACGGATGTTTTTTATGTAAGTAGGTATGCTATGCATTGAAGTCTTTAACCTCAAAATACTGATGACATTTTATGGGAGATTGACCGATCTCGAAATCTCCCCGGATTTGAGTTATTTAGGGGAACTCCGATACAATTTTATTCCATCGAAAGTGGTGCGATTTTAATTTTGGCACGCTAATGTGTTTCCGCGGGTGACGCCGTTTTGAGTTTAATTCAGACAGCCCTGCACCAATAAGCCACCGGCATGGTTGATCTACAGGGGTAATTGGGTGAAATTGGAGCGTGTATCTCGGGAGTGATTCAACAGTCTATATCTGGCCCGCCGGAGATCTAGTTGTTCAGTATACGTGGGAACCTTGAGAGGTCGCGTAATTCCTGCTCACTCTCTTCTCGCTAATGAAAGTGTATCGAACCGAAAGTAATACGCTGTAGGAATCTTCAGAGCGGTCACTTACCTTCAAAATTATATAGATGAGAATACAATTATATTTAAGAGGTTTACACATTTGGTTACAAGGTTCGGCGGTTGCCGTTTAGTTTTGAACAAAGACAAAATCGTCTGAGTAATAAGTAAATAAGCTAGTAGAGTAAACTTTGTTAGCTGAGTCTACTCTATAAGCTAGGTCTGTGTTGTTACTAAATAACCTCCTGGTTGGAAAAAAAAAAAAAAAAAAAAAAAAAAAAAAAAAAAAAAACCGCCAGCTTTATTGCTCCATCCTCTTATCCTATTAGGAATAAAAAAGCTTCGACATAACGAAGGAAAACTAATGTTTCCTCGGAGTCCATGTCGAGGTCCATCATTCAGTCTTGGCCTAAAAATGAGAAAGGTTCAATACGAATGTCGGGGCGCGTTTTGAACTTAAGTGTTGTGCGAATAAAATGAACTCTTGACTGTTTTCGGTCAGGAAATCGTAACGAGCGTTTGTGAGTGGAAATGTTTGTTTTATTTCAACCGGTCTATTTATAGAATATATATTTACGGCCTCACAGGATCGCCGACTCAACCTTCCATTCCCATCGGCTGTTGGGCTACTACGTTTCAAACAGTCGGAATTGTGCAAAGTTGCTTACATGAGTAGGAGTGTAATGCGTTCAAGCTTTCTAATATCAAAAGACCAGGAGAAAAGTTGAAATATTTGTTTAAATTATTTGTACGTACATATCGCATCTGTCCTTGAATACTGGGACAGTTCAAAAACCCTGTAAATTCTTACACACGGGTTGGTTATTCCTCGAATGGGGGAAACAGTGGGTGTGGCGGGTCTTGGACCCGTTCCACTCGATTCAGGGTCCAAAATTTAGTGGAAAATGATGCCCACACGCCTAGGCACCTGAAATCTTGACACATACAAAATGGGTAGATACATACCTATTTTGACCCATAACTTCTTTCGGTGGGTGCCAATCGTTCTGGAACCCACTTCATTGAATTCAGCGTCCATGATTTAAAGGAAAATTATACCCCCCACGCCTAGGTGCCAGAAATCCCGAAAACACATATTCAAAATGGATAATATATACCCAATTTGACCCATAACTTCTTCCGGTGGGTGCCAATCGTTGTGGGACCCACCTCATTAAATTCAGCGTCCAAGATTTAGAGGAAAATTATACCCCACACGCCTAGGTACCAGAAATTCCGAAAACACATATTCAAAATGGGTAATATATACCCAATTTGACCCATAACCTCATCCAGAGGGCGTCAATCGTTCCGGGACCCGTCTCATTGGATTCAGCGTCCAAAATTTAGTGGTTTTGATTTTAGTGATGAATTTCACAGAAAGATGACAATTAAAACAGGTTGGTAGCTCGAAAATATTCATGATCTAAGGAAGATAAGAAATGTTCTCATCGTAATGGCTTTTTTTATCATCATGTTTGCCACTGTTAAATGTTTAGTATCCGTAGGGCATCCAGGTTTCCTTCTTAGTTCTTACTAATAAATGTTGATGACACGCCTCTGCATTGAATGAATTCGAAATACGAGTAGTGTCAAATTCTCCAGTCAAACAATCTAAATAAATCCAAAATTTTAACTCAGAAACTCGTGAGAGATTCTCGACTGGTTCACGACGTACATTGATTGGGAAGCCCATCATCATGTGATAACCTCGTTTGTAAAGGAGGATGATGACCAATTGGCAATTCCTCAATTCTCAGCCTTTACAGAAGTTGTAGAAAAGATGGGCTGAAAAATATGAATTAACATTGAACGAACTATAAACCAATAAATGAGATATCCATAGACGCATAGGTATAGATTAATTTGAGGATTTGGAAAAATATTTACAGGAAAAGAGATACCACGTTTTGTCTCTACAGTGAAGCCACGAAGCAAGGTTCGAACGATAGCTTTGATCGGCAGGAATTGAGTGTTGGGCTCGCTCTGGAATGTCTGAGAATCGCCAGATGATCTCGTAAGGCGAGATGGTCCGGAGAGACGCTTATTGGTGGAGGAAGGGGGAGGGGGTGCTGCGAAGCGGCGATAGTTTTTACGAAGGGACGGGATCTATTAATTCTGTTGGGCCCCGTCCTTGCTGTTATTCTTGTGAAGCTGGTCAACCCTGCCATCACCAATGTGGGCCACAGCCTACTCTCTATTCTTCCTTCCATTAAGACCTTCAAACCGACAATGCTAACCAAGGTGTATAGCGCGACATCGGAAAGTGTCGTGGTCAACGTTTCCAGAAACGCCCGATTGGATTCGGACCTCGAGCTTGTGATTTATAGATTCGTTCTTAACAGCGCGAACGAGTCCTAAAATGACAATTTCTCGTTTTAGAATAATTCAAACCTAATATCCAGAATCCCTTTCAGATGGGCTTATGCATTCGTAAATGAAGGGCGTTTTAATATCGTAAAACGAATATGAGACAATTGATTTATGTAATATTAACTGAATTCATTTCACAAAAAAGAAAAATCATTCTCATCTTGAAAGATTGTGTTCAACGATATGTAAGAATCAATATTTTCCGCTTCCATCCTAATTATTTCCTCATTGGTTGGAGGCTGGTTCAAATTCAAAAATACTATGGCGTGTTGTCCCTTAAATGAAGAAATGATGGGTTGGAGTGGTAATCAATTAAAATTAGGTACGCTAGTATTCCATGCAAATTCACTCAATACTCTCATCTTAAAAGTCAAAGGCCCTCCGATTCTCTAGTTCAGACTGACTACTACATTCTATCATAAATGGCACCTTAGAGCCGAATGAGAGAGGCGAAATGAAGACGGCTTGTGCTCGGGTTATTGGGAGGATCTCCAAAAAACTAAGAAATCGGTAGCCACCTTGGGCAATTAGCTGTTGGAAGGTTTTGCCGATCCATCAACTGACTTGGTTGTGACGGAGGAGGCTAAATCGCCGCATGTCTCAGCGGCAACCGAACCTGACATATTTCATCTAAACCAACTCCGACTGACTGGTTGATAAATATGCGTTGTGAACCTCCTGTTTGCGGGTTTTTCGAGACTCATCATCCGCAACTCTTATCTCAAAACGACTGATCTTGAATTTCAAGTTTTTTGTCTCTAGCTTGGAGCTAATGGATCACATCTTGTAATGATGTAACCAGGTAGAGAGAGAAACGCTCAAAACACCGTC
>CM033998.1:12375970-12472192 GCA_019603395.1 Cyrtorhinus lividipennis | reverse complement strand
GAGGACCAGAACCTCTTATAGTGAGGTTAAGGGTTACTTTTTTCTGCTCAAGCAGATACATTTCATCCGTTAACCAACCTACTGATAATTCCTTCAGGCAAATGCAATATACTTGAACCAAGTCTGTGCTTACTTCTGTGCATCAAGACTCCATAGGATTAAAAAATAGCTATTTCACAATGAAAACTTTAAAAAATATGAACTGTGAACCTACCTAGTTTATCATTCCAACAGTCAAAGGTCATAAACAAGTACCTAGTATTCGATAACCTGATTCCGAAAATGTACGTAATAATGTAACTGTAAGAGTACGCACTCTGAGTGGTCCCGAACAATGAAACGGGTGATTGGAACAAGGGCCTAATTGGACTCAGTCGGATTTAGATTAGACTTTTTTTTTAGGACAGTGTTGCTTATGATTTTAGAAACGTTTAAATATTTCTCAAAGCGTCATGTTTGACTATTCAGCGTCCAGTAAGCCGAAGTCACCTAAACGTTGGAAAACCCTCTTATGCCTATCTTTTCGGCTCTAGTCTAAGGGCCCTCGTTCCATGAACCTTTCAATTTCTGTCGTCAGTAAATTGAAGAACGAGAAAGAAGATTAGTGATAATATGAAATTCGTCGAATCAGTGATTTTGTGGTATGTATTAAGACCCGATATGAGCGCGAGCTTAGAGATTTTAATGAAGCCGCCGAAGGCAAACTAAGTCATCTTCACGGGTATATAAGAGGCATTAAACTCCCGTTCCGAGTCGAGGAAAAAATTAATTATGTTATTTACATAAATACTATTGTCTATATCATGTTCCTATAACGATAAGAAATAATTGTGACGTTCAAGATGAACACTGAGAGCAAATATTTTTTGCTTCGGGGTACTGTTTAACAATAGTGATGGCATGATGAATTAAGCAGAATATTACGTTAGTGTATTTAATTATTAAATGTCATGATGCTTATTTTTAGTTTCATTGTTACAAAGTATCGTCTTGTGACTTCAAATTAAAGTAGGGGATGTATGATGGAAACTCTTGCAGTGTGTCTCCCTTCCAACAAAATATTCCTTTGGCCGCAAGTAGCAGGCGGTGAAACTCGCTGCGATCAATCGTTAGGAAGGTGGAAATGGTGGAGCAAAGAATAATTTATAATAAAAAACGATCGCATCACTTCGAGGTAAAAAAGAAAAAAAATCACCACATGAGATAGAAACTGGACAAGACAAGCTGTTTCCGTTCAGAACTCACCTGGAACGATCACTTGCCTCCGCACAGCGGGTGGCCGTCATTTTAGTGACGTTTTCGGTTATGTGGGAGGTTTTTGAATATGACACTGAGTGAAAGGGACCAGGTAGCACAGGGCACGGTGGGCCTTCCTTCATCAATGAGAGTGATGGTGGTAACAGAAGGAAGGATCTGAAACCATAATGGTAAATATTTGTGGGCACTTAGTAACCTAACCGAGCTGAACGTGTTCTAGAGAAGTTGACTACCTGCAGGCATGACTCGGAACTCGATGTTTGAGGATCTTGTCTTCGCCCTGGGAAGCCACACTTGGGATGTATACACGGAACAAAAGGAGTCATTCTTGACACACGTTAACGTACTCGTTCGCGGGAAATAAATGACTTTCAACTCGAAGAATTATCACCACAATTACGTCTTCGGAGAATCGTACACATTACAACACACACCCACATTTTGTTCGCGGACTAAGTATCGATGAATGGCCATGAGGACTCCGACAAATGAAGTATTTTCATGGAGATAAGGTCTTTGATCAAACTTCTGTGATTTTAGTGATGGATTCTTTAGACACGAAACCCAATACAAATTCAGAAATGCTGCAGCCCTATTTAACTTATGGTGGGCGCACTAACTGAGCACACGTCGATGGGCTAAGAGCACCATTTTTGCCATTCTCGAATAATATAGTATTTTCATCGTGCAATTGCATGTGTACACCATTGATCACTGGCTTTCACATTAGGGAAACAAATAAGGTACCTAACTATGAATATTAGGTAAAATAAATTCATTTTATTGAAAATAATTAAAACTAGGTGGGTATAAATACAAACGTAGGTAGGTAATTTGAAAATATGACAAAATCAGACTAGAAAAGTAGGTAAATTCAGTCCTTCTTCCCCCTTCAGTAATAAAATTACTGAAACAAAATGAAAGAATACAGATCACCTAATTTTGAAATCAGAAAGACAAGACGCAGCAAATTCTTACATAGGGCTTGGTTATTCCTCGGACCAGGAACATTGAGACCCACTCAAATTGATTCAACGTCCAAAATTTAGTGGAAAACGATACCCCACACACCTAGGTACCAGAAATCTTGAAAACACATATAAAAAATGGGTAGATAGATACCCATTTTGACCCATAACTTCTTCCGGAAGGCGATAATCATCCCAGGACCTGTGTCATTGGATTCAGCGTCAAAAATTTAGTCGAAAATGATATCCCACTCGCCTAGATCGCCGAAAATTTCGGAAATCTATTTTGACCCCCCCCCCCCCTTCCCAATTTTTTCCGACTGGGCTGAAAAGTTTAGAGGACTATTTAGAGCTGGAAACGGATCTTTGACCAAAATTTATGATTTTTAGAAAATTTCTACTACCAAAATCAAGTTGATTATTCAAGGGAACCAACCAAAATGAACAAAGAATACTTCATAAATATGTCATGAAAAGTGAGGTTCTTGTTTAGGAACAAATTCAGTGATCCAGTGAATTCGGTTTGGGAAACTCCCTAATTCTTTTTAGTTCTGAAAGTTTCATAGATTGGAAAATTGTCAAATTGGTTTCGAAAATTCTCAATTCAACTTGGAATAGCTACGTATACGATGATGGAAAGTGTAGAAATGCAGACATCACCTGATGTCCGGCTTCAACTTCGATTATCCTCATTGAGTATCAACCGCAGTGAGCCAACATAACTCTGAGATATAGTTCAGTGCGTCTGACATGAGTAGGAAAGGGGACATGGGACAGAGGACGATGTTAAGTGGGTCGTCTCTCACCCATTAGCAAGGTTCGGGAAGCTTGTACTGTTCAACGTCCGAGGTTGTTATAGCTGTCACGTATTCGCCGGTTGATGGTGATACATTCGAGGCGTACAAATGACCCCATCGACACCTTACACGCTCACCTAATTATTCGGTTGACGAACACGGAACTAGGAGGATTGTGACTTGAGGTTAAACGGAATCCTTACTATATCTATTAGATCGGGAGCCTGTAAACCAAAGCAACAACGATACAATGAGGTGTAAAGCAAACTACTCAAGAGTTGAGCAAACTGTTCCCATAACAAACATTGATAACCCTCAAAAGAATAGATTCTCACGGTTGAAAACTCTATTACTGCTGGAATTAATTCAAGCCTAAAGTCGGTGGTCTTCATATTATAATCATAAATAATAGTGAGGCTACTTCTCTGATGGAGCCAACATATTGGCTTTGTTGCAAGGACAAAGTTTCCGAAAATCATCAACTGTTTCAGAATTGAGGAAACTTAGGTAGATGGAGGGGGAAATGGATCCACAAACATAGTAATGAATGATGTTTATCGTGGGTAGACTTCCTCAGCCGCTGGTCAACTTTCAAGTACGTAAGTATAATATATTACGGTATTCTATTTAACCCGATACTTCATTAGTTGATTTAAGGATGCACTAGAGCAGGGGTGGCCAACCCAAACGATCTTGAGGGCCACTTTGGAAATGCATCACAACTCCTCGGGCCACATCCCTATATAAGATTTAGATACACTATATAGACTTTAGATATAGACTATAGAGTATAGGGATTTTTTTTTAGTGAAATATTAAAACATTAATGAGTTTTTATTAAAGCGTTTACTACTGTTTTACAAGGATAAATAGATAATATAATAATAATGATAATTTACGAACATTGTAAAGAAATATATACGTAAATCTAAGTAATATATAAACAAAAATGAAAAAAAGAACCAAGTGAAATCAGTTGAAAAATATATTTTATTAGTGCGATATTTGTTTCTCCATTTTTTCACTTAGCTTTTGCAAATCGATCTCAATTTGGGTATTTGCAATTCGTAATTGGTGTTCCAGGTTAGCGTCCGTTAAGCTTGAGCGTGTTTTATTTTTTCGGCGCTGGTTATACAGAATTCGCACAATTTGTTTATAACTTATTTGTTTTAACTACTATTACCTATTAATTTTACAGACAGATAATATAACCTTCTCTGTTGTGGAAAAATAGGCGGGCTACTCTGTCACGTGAGCTCTGTCTAGTAGCGAACCTATCGGAAACAATGTTGAAACAGACGGCCGCCTAACGCGAGCTTATTCGGCGCGTTTGTTGGTCAGTAAAACTTTCTATATTATCTTATTTCCTTTTTCTAGTATGTATATTTTTATGGCCCATAAACCTCATAATATAAAAGGTTAATTTTTGCAAAAGTAATACATATTTTAATACCTTAGTTTTCACAACTTTGATCATTATAATATATAAGTGAATATATTTTATAAAAGTGTGATCGGTCTCGCGGGCCGCACAAATATTTAAGGCGGGCCGCATGCGGCCCGCGGGCCGCGGGTTGGCCATCCCTGCACTAGAGAATCTGGTAAGAATCTGTGTTGTGTTCTTTGTCCGACCTCATCCGTTCCATCAAACAATGTTAACCCCTCTCCCCTCCCATCCCAGCCAATCTATTGTAGATACCTCTCCCCCGCCCAATGTCTCCAGGCATTGGGAAATTATTCTCTCACACTTAGATACAAGGTTTAGGTGGAATTCTCGCCGGGGCAAAGCCTATATCAGTGGGAGGGGGGGGGGTACTATTAACCTATTAACGCCCGTAAATATTTAAAGAGGAATTTTTCTTCAAAGTCAAGGTGTGGTGTATGTATAGGTCCATAGTAACACGGGGAAAATTCCCTGAGCTCACGGGCTACGCAATGGGCTGAAGAACATGAATGCCAATTGACATCCCTGGGCGCTTATGGGTACTGGGTTTCTGAGGGAGCCAATAAAACCAGTGAAGATATCGAATCATGTTGTTAATTGTATTTCATCATCTGGAAAACATTAATAAATTGAAATTGGTTGAACGGTACTGTTTGAAGCACAGTAAAATAAATTAAAAAATCTGCAAATTCTTACACACGGGCTGGTTATTCCTCGAATGGGGGAAACAGTGGGTGTGGCGGGTCCCAGACCCATTCCAATCGATTCAGGGTCCAAAATTTAGTGGAATATGATACCCCACACGCCTAGGCACCAGAAATCCTGACACATAAAAAATGGGTGGATACATACCCATTTTGACCCATAACTTCTTCCGGTGGGTGCCAATCGTTCTGGGACACACATCATTGAATTCAGCGTCCAAAATTTAGTGGAAAATGATACCCCACACGCCTAGGTAGCAGAAATCCCGAAAACACATAATCAAATTGGGTAATAAATACCCAATTTGACCCATTACTTCTTCCAGTGGGTGCCAATTGTTCTGGGACCCATTTTATTGGATTCAGCGTTCAAAATTTAGTGGAAAATGACACCCTACTCGCCTAGGTAGCAGAAATCCCGAAAACACATATTCAAGATGGGTGTATCTATGGGGCACTACGACACTAATTTACTAATATAATATTGAGAAAACGTAGGTAATTTAGAAGGCTATAATAATTGTATTAAATTGAATTGAATGGTACGAATAAAAAGCTCGGACAGTAAAAATAATTGTAGGCAACTGCTCAAAATTGGTTGCTAAGTTTAACAGCTGGTTATAAACAACAGGATATGACGATGTGTTTTGTTTGTCTATTCGGCTGAAGTCACCCACATGGGTAATAAATACCCAATTTGACCCATTACTTCTTCCAGTGGGTGCCAATTGTTCTGGGACCCATTTTATTGGATTCAGCGTCCAACATTTAGTGGAAAATGACACCCCACTCGCCAAAATCACCCAAAATCTCGAAAATCCATTTTTCAAAAAACACATTTTGACCCCTACCCCCTCCAAATTTGGTCCGATCGGGCTGAAAAGTTTCGAGGACCCATCTCGGCTGGGGACAGACCCCTGACCCAAATTTCAGATTTTTAGAACATTTTCTACTACCAAAAACGGCGTGGACAATGGACGGCGTACGGCGGACGGCGGACGGCGGACGGACATTGACCTTTTTTGATCAGGACATCATGAAACGTCCAGAAAAAAATTTTGAGCCGAATCGGAGAGGTTGACCATTATCATGAAAACATAGGTTGATTATTCAAGGAATAACCAACCAAAATGAAATTGGCGCCGATGGAAAGGCATAAATTGCTCACGCACAGTTCTACTTTGCATTCCATACACAAAGTCACACACACATAATCTCCAACGCACATTTTCGACGCTTGTTTCGACGCTGGTTTTTTTTTGGTTTTCACGACTAAGTGGCCCTCATTATCGAATCTCGTCTCTTCACACACATGCGATTGCGCAATTCTCTCTCTTCGCTAGCCTATCCTTGAGCTCGGGATCCTGGTCAAGTACCCTATGGCGATCTGTCGGGGGATATCTAGTTGAGAAATACGGCGTAGCTTCCAAAAGGTAATTCAAGCGTACTTTTCCGCCGAGTCTTTTTTGGTAACAGATCTTCCTTGATGAAAGAGGGAGCCTGTTTTTCTCTGTCGCAAGTCTCGACAACTTCCATTTATTTGACGGTGAAAGGGCATTATTTGAATTTATCAAATCGGTAGGTCTGGCCTACTCTGCGGAAGGACAAGGCGTTGGGGTCATCACCGTTTCCATCGAACCTGAGTGGAAATAGTTGAAAACGAGCTGATCTGTCCTATGAGTTGATTACCAGGAAGATGCCGTAAATCTTCAGGTTCATCCGATACTTCATTGGTCTCTACTGAAAGCATGGGAGGTTCGTCAAATACGTCAATGGGATGATGGTAAACACATATTCAAAATGGGTAATAGGTAGCCATTGGCCATTTTGACCCATAACCTCTTCCAGTGGGTACCAATCGTTCTGGGACCCTTTTCATTGGATTCAGCGTCCAGAATTTAGTGGAAAATGATATCCCACACACCTAAATTGAAAAAAAATCTCAAAAATCCATTTTTCGAAATTCACATCTTGACCCCTACCCCACCCAAATTTGGTCCGATCGGGTTGAAACGTGAGGACCAACTGCAGCCAGAATGGAGTCCCTGACCAAGATTCAGGTTTTTTGAATAATTTCTACAACCAAAGTCGTGGCCGGTGAACGGCGGACGGACATTTGCTAATTTTGATCTAAACCCCTTGAAACGTCTAGAAAAATTTTTGGGCGGAATCGGAGAGATTGAATTTTTGCATGAAAACAGGTTGATTATTCAAGGAATAACCAATCGAAACAAGGTTGATTATTCAAAGAATAACCAACCTGTATTACTTATTGCCATGCGGTAACAAACAGCAACCGCGAAACTTACGCTGATCTGGGAGTATTGAAATCGATTGATTTTTTTGGCTTAATAAGGAATGATATTGAAAATTACCGTATTTACTGGAAGTTGGAAGCTCGAAGAGATTGACCGGCACTTCCATCGTATTTGATGGGGATGTTAATAATCTTACTGAATAGTAAGGAACTAACAAATAAAAGGCAAACTAAAAAGGTAAGTACATAGGACTCCTGACATCTTAATACCCACTATTCAGATCGAAGTCGATAGATACAATGCCTCAAACAATACGTCATCAAAACCCCACATTTCACCGAAGGCAATTCAATAATGTCATTAAGTTTCTGTAAAAAGATAGAAAATATTAATCTTTTTAGGATTTCTAATAGATTTTCTCGGGCAAATCCAGCCAACAGAGAGTGAAATGTTTCGGTCATGGTCACTTCAATTTCACTCTGCAAAGTATTCTGAGAAAATGTTACTTTATACAGTGATACTTTTAAACAGTGAACGAAATTTTCTCCCGGATTTTCAATTAAGCATTTTTCACAGATGAATCAATTTGTTCCAGCTTGTTTCAATTTAGCTTGACCGCCGCCGCCGTTTCTGTGTTCGGTACCTGCGTACATGACTCGTGTGATGAGACATCTCTTTCAGATTAATTTATTATTTGAGACACAAAATGAACATTGCTGTATAAGTTTCTTATTAAGTTTAAGTTTGCTGAACCAGTTCAAAAATACCACTTGCACAAGAAAATCTAAGAACAAAGACTTCCCTCTAGATTCTCAACTAGAAAAAAAATGATGACGCGAAGTTCATGAATCGTCTTACACCTCCGTTTGCATGCTGGCAACGAAAATGCGTCTGGTAAGTACTTAACCATTCTAGCCATTTCTCTCCCTTCATCGCAGCAAAAAACCCAAGGGTCAGTGGGAGTTATTAAATGACCATCAGGTAGGTCATCGAGAGTATTGTTATTAACATGTCATTACTGGCTCGAAAATAGGTGTCCAAGCAGGGACTTCTCGTGAGGTGCGTGGATTGACCAGCTACTTGATAAAATAGTAATAAGTAATAATTGAAAACGGAGAAGGGGGTAACGGAGGAGAAAGGGGCCAGCTTTGACGTGAGATAAGGGAGTAAGATGTTATCTTTGGATGTGGACATGCGATCCACTGTCAACTTGCTGCCGTCCGTGTGGGGTAAAGGCTGGGCTTTTTTCCTGCTCTCTCTCGCTTGCCTTTTTTCAAAACTCCTGTCTTTGTCTGGACATGGAATGTCTATTAGGATCCCTACCCCTTCTCTCACCCTTTCAAAAGCTGCACATAAGGCCATTCGTCAACATCACGCTACCTCACCGTACGCCCCAGGCAGAATTAAAGAAATATTATTCTTCCTCTACAATATTATTTATCGGCGTTTCTGGCTTCTGACACGGCTGCGACAAGCTATCCAATGCAAAAATCATAATCGATTGAGCATATAAAGTATACGCTTGGTATATTCTCCTGCCACATAGTTTATATTTCTCATTAGACCCTGATCGTGAAGATAATTGTCCTGATTCAAGGTCACCCGTTGAAAGCGCACCAATCAACCTAGAAAGCCCAACCTCTACAGTATAGGCACTTATGGATACTTACTGGCGGATAATAATATACTACTACGCACAGGATTGCCAGCGTTTAAAAAACGGGTACCAAGTCTAGGATTCGAAATTCATCAATTTGAGGAACTTCTATCCAATCGAGAAGAAACTGGTGACGTCAAAAGTAATATCATAATTAAGAGTAAAATTGAGTTTCTGGGATGAAATTGAAAATTCTACCTAGAATGAATTGTCACGTTGGAATGGAAAACCTGTGACCGGTAAGCTAACCTATCTGCTCAGATGATCTTCATTACTTCAATAGCTTGATTTAGCACGCAAACATAGACACTTTTTCCTATTGACCAGGGAATGAAAGTTGGCAAAACAAATATGGCCGGCATTGCTCACACATACGCAGACATGGGAGTATGGAGGCGAAAGAGACTGCCGCGAAATAAAGGGCGGAAGGGGGGGAGGCTGCCCCCGCTCAGATAATAATGATGGATCACTCAAACTTCCCCCAACACCCTTAATAATATTATGCCCTCTTGTATTTTGAGTTCAGGTCCCTTGCCATTCCTCCCTTCATCCCAGTACCTTGACATATATTTTTAACGAGTTACTGGATATTCTCTGGGGGAAATAAGTTTTCAGGTGGGAAAAACTTTGCCCAGAGAGATGACGGCTAGGAGGGAACTGAGCGGGGAAGTAACCCTGGGACGCTTGCCTTGCTCCCAAAGTAGGTATTAGTTAAAATATCAACTACCTAAATATTCTCCTCGACACGGCCACGGCCTATTTAGTTCTTCTGGCCCCTCCAGAGCATTGAGTATGCCTATTCGGGAGCAAGCTTTTCTTGAAGCAGCAATTGAAATTTTCCAAGTCTGCAAATTAGCCACTTTTTGCCGTTTTTCTTCATTGCAGCAATAGTTACCGATATTATGCAATTCAGTTCAAATTTTCGGACGTTCCACATCAATAATAGATTGATCATAATCGACTGAACGGCTCAACCAACAAATATACAATAAATTTGGTTAGCATCTGTGATCGAAACTAGAGTGTATATTTAAATAATAATACAATAAAGTTGACTTGTTTAAAAAAAAAAAAAAAAAAATTTTGGTTAGCTTGAAAATTGGCGAATGCGAATCAGTGCACATAACCCTATGACAACGGAAACACAAACGGGTAAAGAAAGAGAAATAGTTAGGTATACATTATATTCACCTCTTTTTATTACTAAAAATATTAGCGATTCATTTGGAATATAGTTTTGTTCGATGCGAGAAAAATCAAAACAATGATACAATCAAATTTGATCATTAACTAAAAATAATACAGGTTATTGTATAGGGGTTCTCACCCAACTACTCACTAAAGCAATCCAACCTAACAAGCTGATTTCTCAGAGCGAATATGTAACAGAAACCCGCGATCAAGAAGCATAATTTTAACTCATTGTCATAAGTTGAGATGCTTCTATACAATGATTGTTCTACAGGAATAGCTGTTGTACGTTAAAAATTACGGCTAAAAAATGCTAACTGAACTTCGGCAATCGAAGCACAAATGCAAAAATACTATCATGGCCTGACGCTCCGACGACACTGATTTTGATATTAAACTAAACCAAAATGACGGCCAACACCAATATGCTAACGAAAAATCGAGGAAGGAGAAATTGCGGAGAAAATCCAACAGTAAAAATAAAAATCCGATCAGCATCCTCTATTCCATATGAGGAATAATGGTTTCCTAGTTTCGAAAGAACGAAGGTATTGACAAGCTTGGAACTTCAATAAGAGAAAACACGACCTATGGAACATAAAATGCGTTAAATACCATATTTTGGAAACTGTGAGACTCACCACAGCCACTATCATCACACAATGTACGGAGGAGTGGTTATTCCTCCCGCAATTAACGTTCATGTTTAGAAAAGATAGGCTAAATTGGATAGAAAACATTTGTTTTGCGGGATAAAACCCTCGCATGGGTTCGTATGGGTCTTCAAGCCCCAATTTTTATACAACAAATCAAAGTGAAACAACATCATTTAATAATCAGAGTTCGTACGAATAAACTGCAATTCAGTCGAATATAGCGTGAAATAATCCATAAAGACCACTTGCAGCTGGTTTTGGCTGATCTGAAACGGTTTCATTTACCAATCAACAATATAGAATAAAAATATTGGTGATTAGGCACCACCTAGAACAAAGAGTTTAAAACTATCCGTCATTTCACTTATAGCGCATGCTGATTAATTTCATGCATGATGCCGGATGATTACCAGAACTATCCAACATTTGGTTCCGATTCATACCACATGTGTAACAAGAGCGTAGTTAGTAAACAGCGTATAATTTGGTAGATAGTTTCAACGCGTTAATGAAGAAACATCAAGCTACAACGGAAACTATCACATGAAACTGAATACCAATATAGGGGTGCCATAGAATTTCCGCAGATGCTGCGGAAAACTTCCTCTTTTCGGGCGTGTGAAGAAATCGGGCAGATTATGTGAAAAATTCTTTCTACTCCTCTGAACCCAAAAATACTAGATAAGATTGGATACAAAAAATAGCTTGTTCTTCTTTTCGATACATTTTTACCAAGGCCCTCTTGGGGGGTATACCTGGGGGTGATGACCTGGATAAGTGCCGTACTGTTGAGGGTAATGTTGTGGTGGGGGGTATTGCTGAGGATAACCACCGTAACCTTGAACAGAAAAGAAATGCATAGAACACCGATAGTTAGTTCATCAAACCAACGTCACCAACATTCACTACAATAATTAGATGGAAGCAGAGCACGGGCTCGTGAAGAATCCCAGATTCTCGACAATCTTTCAAATATGTTTGAAATTTCCTACAAGGCATTTGGCAGCTTGTTATGTTCAAATGAGAAGGAAAAAGGGTTTGCACTTTCAGAACTTTTCCCGTTGGAAGTGTCAAAGAGTTTAAAAGAAATATTTGAATTTTTTTAAAGTGTACAACAATCTTAGGGTTTGGATAGCGATCCAAATTTTTGGTCCTAGAAAAACCTCAATAAGATGGGTTTATACTGAAAATACAATGAAATTTTTGGAATTTTTTTGGCCTCTGATATTCATGAAGATGAAATTATTGACTACTCTGCTTAACTAACTTGCTGCACAATGATATATTGAAGAACACCTTAGCTGAAGCAGTGGGGAACGATTCGTCACAAATAAAAAATTGTCCAAGGTGACACATTGTAACAATTTTTGCGGTTTTCGATTGCTTTAATTTAAAAACTGATGCGTTTTGAGTAGAGTGGGTATAAGGGGTTTTTCTAGTATAATTGATTACGAGATAAAAATGGCATCCTCATAATTTTCCCATCAAAATTTTTACTTCTTTATAGCGGCCTAAGTGAAATAGTATTGTTTAGTATTTTGTTTATAGTAAGGCCGTGATCTCTAGGACACTAGTATTACAGGGGAACCCAACTTATGAGGGTCAGGTTGGTTTCAATGAACTATTCCATTCTTTCGAATTTATTTGAAAATAGTTGAATAGGTCCAAAAGGAAACAGCTAGGGTGACTCCAGTTTTAGCTCATATTTTTAGAACTTACCCTGCCTCAATAATAAGCATCGCCAGTTTCTCATCATGTCGATAACACTAAAGTAGTAAGAGCGATGACGGGGGTAGACTTGTAATTACTCATCACTCAAAAATGAATCAGGAGAAGACCCTAGACTATGATCAGCGTTCTACCGGTGAAGTTCTAAATTCAATCTCTCCTTGTCATAGTTACTAGCTATTGGTTATTTATAATTCAACCAATGAATCACAAAACACGCCAACGACTCAAAATAATACAGTCCATTCCTTGAGAGAGTGTATTAGCGGAAAATATGACCGGAAGCATTTAACGATGCGAGGGCGGCTATAACATGCTGAGATACGCTAATGAAACTGATATAAGCAAATAATTCTACCATTACAAAAATTTAACTTGGAAAAAACGTCAGCTTGTATTGAAATTTTCGTTGTCGAGAATCGACCGTACTTAGCATTTCGGCTGATTCGAGTTTTCAAGGTTATCAACACACCAGATCCCTCAACATGATCTTGTCAAGCGAACAGCGGTTTAGCAAAGGCATTAGCGTCAAGAGACCGACTCCCAGCCAAATAAAAATGACTGACCGTCACCAAGCCGGACACACATTCCATCGGTTTCTACAACTGAGCGATAAGTGAACACCAAGAAACTGATAATAGTAGTTGTTATGGTTTACATGCAATAATTATATAACCTGGTTAGGATAAAATGACAAGGAATTTCAAGGCATAAGTTTGTAGTTAGACGTGGTTTTGATATCTTTTCACCCCAGCTCCCCACATAATTAGCACATACTGTCAAATAGCTAATCGAAGAGAGAGTCTTCAGTCCTTGCGATTACAGAACATTTTTTTTTTTTGTAAACGGAAAAATTATGCTTTGATGCTGATCTGCTTCATTCCGGCCAAGTTTGATTTATTCTCAACTTCGACATAAGAACCCCTTTGGACGGCAATACAAACGGGAAAACGCTGCAAATTCTTTCACAGGAGAATCGTTCCGGGACCTGTATTATTGGATTTAGCGTCCAAAATTTAGTCGAAAATGATACCCTAAATGCCTGAATCGTCAAAAATCTGGAAAATCAATTTTTCGAAATACAAATTTTGAAGGAATAACCTACCAAAACTTGATATCAATGGTGACTACGAATGTTATCTTTTAGTGATCAGACTCGACCTCAGTAGTTTCGTGACTAAAGGTGTACTAAAGGTGTTTGTAATTGGACACAAACAATGGCCTGTTTATTTTGGGGGTGGTACTGTTCATTTAATTCAGCAGGCTGTATCTATCAATCAGTCAGCAGTCAACCAAATAATATCCTATATTGCATCAAAACTCACCTGGCGGTCCCTGAGGATGTTGCGGATAACCCGCCATAGTAGCGTAGGGGTTGTAACCTCCTGGGAGAGGGGTGTACTGGGGATACGGAGCCTGTGGAGGCGGCGCATACGGAGTGGGCATCGCGGGAGCCTGAACGGGGTACGGCAAGGCGGGGCCGCTGGGGGGTGCGGAATGCGGGGCGACGGTGTCTGTCGCGGTCGGAGTGAACTGCGGCGGAGGAGGGCGCGACGGCGGTTCTTTTTTCGCAGCTGCAAACAGAAAATTCGGAATCAAACAGAGGAAACCACAAACACTAGGCTACGAAGATCGTTATTGGGCAGCTATCCGCAGTGCCCCACAAGCTAAAAGATACCTAGGTTAGAAAAGCAACGTTCCGCGACCAAACTACCATGACAAGTCACAAGCCGCAACCAATACATTCCTGTGGCGAAAACGAAAGAGGGCAAAAACGGTTGGGCGCTTACTTCCGCGATTGTGGTGGGAATAGCGATGGCCAATACCAAAAAGTATCAATATCAAAACTCAAATTTTCAAAAACACGTATGGAGAAAACAGTAAGTGTCCAAGAATCATTTCAACCGATCCAGCGTTCATAATTTAGTGGTAAATGACACCCCACAAGCAAAGTTTTCACAAAAATCTCAAAAACGCTGCTAATTCATACACAGGGGTTAGTTATTCCTCGGACCAGGAGCATGGAGACTCCTCTTTTGGTTTAGTATTCAAGAAATACTAAACCAAAACTGAAATAATGTCCCTTCACCGCACAAAATGGATTCCTTCTGATAAAACCCACAACCATTTTAAGGCTGCGAAATCATATTTATCGATGTCATGACGATTGCGATGTGCTCATAGTGTTTTTGTTGTCGTGTTGTTGTCACAAAAATGAAACTTATAGCAACACTGTTACACAAAACTTGGCTTCGTGTTACTGCCACAAAATCAAAACTTGAGGTGACAACACGGTTACTAAGAACAATATTGAAAATATTGGAATTGAACAAAAGTAAAATTGAAATACCATTATCACAAAACGGACTCCTACTGCTTTCTATATGTGCTCTCAAATAAGTACTTGGTCCTTTTAACTGAAATATGTTTCGGCGTTGAATTCTGGAGGCTTCATTAAAGACAGGAGGCATGAAGACATGATTCAGAAGTGGTATGATTTCACACTCAATTTCGGACGCCGAATCGATGGAGATACATGGTATATGGGTTATAGTAATGCAAGGCGGGGGGGGGGGGGGTATTTTAATAACGGAGTTTGGTTTGGATTCCTTGAATAATCAACCTGTTTTCATGCCAGAGGTCGATTGGTAGCAAAATTGGACTGTTTGCGCTTTATGAAGTCTAGTATGTAGAGTAAACCAAAGCGCACCAAAACTTTATTATACCGCTGCAATACTCGGCAAATCGGTTGATTTCAGTTCTCGTATAGGATAAGAAGTCTCGATACCAAAATAGCTGGTCTCAAATCAAAAGTATTGCTAATTCACTCAAACCGAATGGTATTGGCCATCCCTAAGTGCGAGTTTTTCTACAAAATACAAGCACGATCACGACAGTACACAGTAAAGATTCGATATTTTTACAACCCGTTTGATTCAGCGCGAGCATGAAAGAGTTATTCTAGAAAATCCACGCGCTGTTTTTCAACCAGTCGGGAAGTAGACACAATCGCTTTTGAGTATTTGGAAAAACAGTAGCCCAAAGAGGATAATGTCACCTAGATGGGAATCCCTACTTTTCTCTTCAGAACCAGGAGCCGACGCTGGAGCTACCGTATCTCTTGCCGTAGGAGAAAACTGCGGAGGTGGAGGCCTAGCAGGGGGAACCTTTGTCAGAGCTACAAAACAATAATTAGGATATTTAACGAGAATAACCGTGATTCGTCTGCACTCAACATACGAAACTCGAGTAAAAAATTATAAATTTGATCATAATCATGTTCCAAAAAGGTGGTCCGATTGATTAGGTCTTCAATCTCTTATGAAATTAGATGAATTTTGGTGTTTCCAAGACATGAACATTAATCGTACCTAGTGACACGAATTAATTGGAGACGGCGATAGTAACCATCAGCCGCTGCCATTAACATGGATCCTGACTGAACGGAATGTACTGATCATGACTGACTGTAATATTCTGTATAAACTCAGAACCTGTTCTCATCCGATCGCAACGATACTCCTCAAGTTCATTTTCGAGGTTCATAACGTAATTTTAATTTTTGAGGTGGATGAACTTGACTACTGAGGAAGTTCGTCCTCAAAAACACCATTGTATTTTTGTGTGTGACAAGTAATTCCAGAGCATGTAACAAGTCCCTGTCCTACAAAAAAACGCCCCATAATGAAAATATTGTCTTGATACTTGTAACCCGATTAGTCCACTACCAGTCAAAAATCTACTGATTGAATTCACATTGGTTCATCACTCTTCAGTATAAGTAAAGTATACCTTGTAACGGGCTTCTATCTGCTGATATCTAAATTCAGAGTGTGAACCATCATCAGAAATTGTAGAATAATGCAAGGGTAAAATCAACCAAATTCACTCAGATGGTGGAACGGCAAGTACTGTCAATTTGAGAAATATGTGCTAACGTCGTATATTACCTGAATCACGACTTAGCTCCTGAGTCATATCCTTCAAAATTTCTTCTTTTTCGGTTTTGCGAGCAAAACAGAAAGTCAGACACCTTGTTTTGGAAACTGAGCAGCACCTGGAGCAAAAAATAACGAAGAGGGACACATAAAATATCCATAGTTGGTAACCTGACCTAAGACTGGTCACTTTCCATATAAAGCAAAAGGTAAGCATGATTTTACTTCAGTAAGATTATTGTAGAAATTGGTCCCGTCTGCCAGATGTTTTTGCAGTTCCATATAAGCGTCGTGAGCCTGGGCAAGTTCCTTTAGAAGTTGTTCCCGTTGGACTGCAGTGCCCCCGTCGCTAGATCGCTCTGACACAAATTCACTGTTTGTCTCCTGAGAATAAGTAATGTTCGTTAAGCGGCGCTATATGGCATAGTAAATTTAATCGATTTCATTGAAATAATGTTGAAGGTCTCAAGATCTGATGAGGCTGAAGATGGACCACGACCTATATGGGCGGACGAGCAGCAAATATGGACACTTGACATCAAACAGGCGATTTGGTTGGGTCATGGCCAAACTGGGGGAAGAGCTATAACAGTCAAATACTCTACCAATCGATTTTCCAACACCGTTGGAGCGCAGGGATCAGGTTATCCCATCATTGAAAAACACGGCCAGTGTGTCCTTGTTACACTATCATGGCTCCTAGTAGGGCTCGCTAAGGACCACACGTACACCTTGCTATTAGGCCCAAAGCGGCCACCATTTTTGATTCAAAGAGATCGTTACATCTCATACCGAGGGGGAACAAACCTGAATTTGAGCAAGTAAAGTTTGCTGTTTGTTGATGCTGTCCTTCACTTGTTGCTGCAGTGGACCGTAAGCTCGCCCAAGAGCCTCGGTGGACATTACAGCTTCATTGATATGCCCCTGATCAGCAAGAGATAAAACAAAAGATTCCTTCATGTCGGTAGTCGCACTTTTCAATTCACACTCGATAGTATCGCGTTCTGCTTTTAGCGTTTCCACCTGGAAATTAAAAAAATATGAATTAAACTAAGGCCAACCGCTCACACACAAACTAAAGCCTATTTTAGGCTTTAGACTTCGTTAAAAATAAATTAGCAGAGGTAGTATAAGATAGCACTTTCTTCAGAACTCCTCTGATTCCGAGGATTAGAGAGCTCAATTTCGAATGCCACTTTAAACCCTCTCGAAAATTTTCCAAAATTGGAATTCTCAATTTTATCGAGAGGGTTTAAAGTTGGGTTCAAACATAAGAATAGCCTAAAATCATATTTAGGTTCTGTGAAAGATAAAATTAATGTTCAGAATAAAAGTGTTCATCAATTAAAATGATCGTATGGACTAGAGTACTGAGGACGAAAGGCAGGAAACTTCAGGAGATAATTAAGGAACATGAGAGGGGCTACAGGGGTAACGTAGGCGATTCTACTATAGCAGGCAATTTGAGAGATTTACGAGTATGATAATTATAGTTTTGATCTGACAGACAGGCAGGCGCTTCGTAAAATTTATACAGAAGGTGGCATGTTGGACGTACTTGAAAGATTCGACATTATTAAAAGCTATAGAAAAGAAATGCTTCATGCTCCTTTCACTTTTATGTACCTCACACATCATTATATTAAACTAGGTGTTCTCTCTTGTACCTACATTAGTACTGTTACTGATGACGGCCAAACATCCGAAATCGATTCAACATTGTGTTTTCGTGGAAATAAAAGATTATTTCTAACCGCAACTTCATTATCAATAGTTGGTCAAAGCTGGCATGACCCATGGACTAAATTGAAAATACGGATGAAACGTACTTCTTCCATGAGCCTTTTCAGTTTCCGAGAAGACTCAGTTTCTTTACCACTCGAACCGGGTTGAGGGAGCGCTCTTCTCATCGCGTCTACACCTTGACTCAGCAGTGTCATGCCCCTCAAGTGCGCGTCGAACTTGGATCGAGTCACCTTGTCACAATAATGAAACACATTGATATTGTATGACCCTTTGTGAGCTAACTGATAGGTAACACAAATCAATTCTATTCTTACCTTATCAGCATTGATAGCGGTGTTGATGATATCGCGGTACTTGGTAATGTTAAAGCGAAACGAAGAGGTGAGCTGAGCAGAGGCGGTACGAGTCCACTTTTCTTTGAACTGCTCCTTCAATTGGGAATCGGATTGCATCTCTTCGTCTAGCATCCTCTCCGTCTGATGGATGCACAAACACAAAAAACATGAGTGGATAACGTATGCGGAAATGATCTCCACACGGTAGATAGTTCGGAAAACGCCACGGAATGAATTCGATAACTACCTCATTCACAATATCTTTGTTTCTCTGAAGAAGCTCCGGGAGTTCTCGCAGAGTGTGCTCGAGTTTTTCAAAGCCACCAGCGCTCACAATAGCTTGCGACTTGTCCACCAGCGACTGTGGTACAGTCTCGCCAGAACTTTCTTCAATTGCGGCCGGTAGATTCAACGAGGCGAGTACGCTATAACGTCCACCAAACTAATGAGGACGAGCGATTCAAAAAAACAGCATCGAATATCGGAAAATTGAGTTTTTGTCAATGTATAACTAACCCATTTAGTAATTGAGTAGCAACCCGGAGTTCATTGATTTCCCGATTGACGAGTTCGTTTTTCCTGACATCATACGCAGCCATCGCTTGATGTACAGGCATGGGAACCAACCCCTCAAAAAGATCTGCAAACATTAATTATACTTAGCTGTACAACGGAGGAAAATAGAAAATGCAGGACAGACTGTTAATTCCAACACTAATTCAACTCAATTACTGATCTCTAAATCATTCACCTTTAAAATGTTGAGAGAAATGCTGAGGAAGTGGTAGAGCCTTGACCAACGCAGCTCTCTGTATGGGGGCCAAAGTCTTTGGATCAGGGACGCGGTCGTGATAAATGAATTCATTGTCTTTGATAGCGTCAGCAAGGGCTTTCTCGACTTTGGTCACATAATCGCTAAAAAGTGGCCTTGACGACCGTTGCTGAGAGCATTTGAGTAACTCTAAAGCTTTCTGCAAGCCAAAAATACAAGGATATCAGTAGCATCACCTACAAAAACTACTACTACAATTAATTTATGCGATAGGGGTACACATACTTGAAGACGAGCGATTTCTTCTCCCATATGTTTGTTGTTGTTGGCCACGATGCTTTGAAAGTAATGAGCCAGACCAATAAAAGCGGCTTGCTTACCGGCGACCTGAAAATTCAGGTGACGTTCTATAAGAGGATGAATTGTGTCGAAGAATGATGGATCTCTAAGAATAATGGAACAACCATAGCCACTGCGACAATATTATGGTCCTATGCATCCTTGTTAGCGTCAGCTAGATTCAAAAAGATATTCGCTGACTGCATTACTTAAATTAATTATAGTGTACTGCACGCTATAACTATAACCAGATACCCCTAAAAAAGAAAATCAAGAATTTCCTCAACAGGCAGTGGAATTCAGTGATTCTGACCACTGACTTACCAAAGGAACCCAATCTTTGTCGACGATATTTCTCACAGAGTCTTTCTGTAACGCCACCATAGCTTCTGCATAAAATTCAGTACACTGGGCGCAGAGTTTTGCGATAACAGCTTCTTTCATTTGGTCTAAAAATACAACAATTTTGTGATTATCGTTCGAATTATGCCAGATTTATATTATATTCGATGTATACCAGTACCAACATCTAACATAAATCTGTTCATGTTTTTGGCATTGATATCTTGACACAGACCATTGCGCAATGATTAATTTAGTCAAACCTCTCGATTGAGTAGTGTACGTACCATGAATTGCTTTGTGAAAAATCACCTCCTGTGCCTGAGCAAGAAGAAGAGCTGAAAGGGCTGTAAGAGTTTCAGCAGCTAGATCAGGAGTCGGATCTACTTGAATGGCAGCAATAACGGAATTTTTCAAATGATTGAATATGCCAGACGCTTGCTGCAACAATAAGTCATTAACTACCAATGTGATATACAGACTTAAGACTGGGAATCCACTGGTATCAACCTTCCATAAGGTGGAGACATTTCTGGCTATCCAGGAACTGTTGCAGCAAAAACTCCAATTCGCTCGGATAAGACTCGTTACAGCGAGGACATTTTCACGACTAATCGTGTAGGATCGCTCCGAGTTGATACAGAACGCGGACATGGTGGCGATTTTTCTCATTTGTTCCATACGGAAGGTTGATAAAAATGGATACCTTGCACATAATATACTAGTTACTCTACAGCGATAAACCAACCTGAAACAATTTGGCAGCCAATTTGAGTCCTTCGTCGGTGGTCAGGTTTTGACTCGCAGCTATGGCACTATGCAGGGCACCAATGTTGAAGAGGATGCACATCCTTTCGTACGACAAAGATGAAACAGCTGTAAAAAACTCATATGCTCAGTGATTTTCGGGGCGAGCATTTAAATAGTTCAATTTATTATTGACCAATTTGGAGGTTTCTTACATTCCCCTACATTACACTGGTGACAATTCCACGACTATTATATACTACCATATACTGAAGATTAAAACTTACTGAGGCTTATCTTGGACATGAACAATGACCCCTTGCTGAAAGCATCTTTCCATTTGAAAGGTATTTGGACTTCTGATGGAGGAATCTTCGCTTCCAGTGCATGTAGCTGGTCGTAGTATCTAGAAAAAATTAAATAAATAAAAACAGGTAATAATGCACCGCCACAAAAGTACGTAGGTACGTTTAATACAAAATACCCCGGCTAATCATTCATTTTCTTGGATTCTATTCAGAACGTTAGTCTTTCAAGATTTGTTCAGGGGTGACTGAATTCAAGTAACCAATCATTGAAGTATGTACATGAAAAACACGATCATTTACGTACACACCACCGAGACCCACTTAAACCGACCGAAATGCGTGGTTGCAAGGTAAATCCCTTACCTGTAGATGAGGTCCAACGAGCTTTCATTCTTCTCATAAGCTTTCCAAATGGCGTTACTTCTCAATTTGCTCAACTCTAGAATTTGTTCAGAATAATCTTCAGGCTTGTCGGCGGTGCTATAGGTTGAGGCGATCAAATTGGTCAGAGGTTTGACAATGTCAACTTCCGACGGCTTTTTCAATGGCACCGACAATAATTCGGACATCGCTCACTTCAAACAAAATACATACGACTGAGATATTTGACAACAAGACGCATCCGGGCGAAAGCCGTAATGGAACAAAGGAATGTGACTACAAGAGGCCCAGAAGCCTGCCTCCACTAGTACACACCAAGGGCAAGGGGTAATATTCAACTGCCTCAGAACTAGAGCAGACGCGAAATTTATCCAGAGGCAGTTCACTCAACTAATGACTTGATCAGCAACAGTAATTAGGATATGTAAATGATGTAAGATTCACCAATTGGTTCGTAGACACCTGCGATGGAGAATGAATGGCGAAAATATCTAATGAATCACTCTACAGATTAGTCAACAGTTCATTATCCAACTTCGTGGGTACAAGATAATCAGTTCATACCCGGGACAGTACAATAGAGAAACAACCACAACGCACACAACTTCCAACGGAAACGGAAAGGAGAAGAGCTCAGGTTAACCAACCTAACCTCTCGGCTCACATCAGAATACTCCAGCGACCCGAGAGACTTTCATGAGCTTAAGGTCGCTTGATATGCCTTGTAATCTTAATTATATCGGTTTATTGAATAATTAAATGTTATCATGCTAAATATACACCTCTCCTATTACCTCAGAATTTGACAGTTAATGTTGCAAGAAATCTAGATCACAAAACCGAAATATTAGTTCACCGTACGCCGTCCACGCCATTTCTGGTAATAGCTAAGTTCATAGTAGGTACATTTTCCAAAAAAAACTTGAAATTTGGTCAGGGACCCGTTTCCGGCTCTAGTTGGACTTTGAAACTTTTCAGCCCGAACGGACTACATTTGAGGCTGATAATGTGTGAAAAATGGATTTTCAACATTTATGGCGATCTAGGCGTGTGGGTTATTATTTTTCACTAAATTTTGACGCAGAATCCATAGAGATCGGTTGACGCTCGCTGGAGGTGGGTAGGGGTCAAAATAGGTACTTACCTACCTGTTTCAAAAATGAGGTTTCGGGATTTTTAGGTACATAGGCTTGTGGGGTATCGTTTTCCACTAACTATTGGACGCTGAATCGATTAAAATGAGTCCAAGACACTCATATCTTTATTATCTTTATCCATGCTCCAGGTCCGAAAAATAACCAACCCCTGTAATACAATTTGCAGGGTTTTTTTTTTTTTTTTTTTTGACAGTATTGGACAAACTGTCTGGTTTTAGTAATTTTAGGACCTGATCGGACAGGTTGCCCCTTTCATGATTAGTATAGGTTGATTATTCCTTGACTAATTAACCAATAGCAAGCGGTTTTCCTCACTAAGCATGAAAACATTAACTACATTAGTGCCTAACGTCTATACCATACAACATTTGTCGTGAACTGAATACGGGGATTCCCTACTCCAAAATTCAACGTATTGATTTTTACACGTTGAGGCTGAAATAGTAGTGAAACAGAGTAACCTAGTGGCGGATTTACCTTCCTGTAAATTACAGGTTGTAATACCGATCTACCCTTCACTGATCTTTGTGTAATTTTGAGCGAGAGTCTAAAACCAACCAAATAAAACAAAACGTATTTAAAATTTAAATTTCTTTTACCTCCATAAAATTAACCTTTAGAATTGTAAGGCGTTTTAATATTTATACAGTTTAGAACCAATACCGGGTATTGATGTAGTGTTCAATACTGGCTGAGGATGCAGCCCCCGTCCACATTTTCTCCTAGCCAGTCACGTATCTTTTTGAAATCCGGCCGCTTTCCATTGTAAACTTTTTGCTGATTTTTCTTTGTTTGCTGCATTAACTTCGAACTGGCTCATCCTCATAATTCTGTAGGGCTATAAATTTCAACTTGGTAAGTTAGTATGTTGACCTACGGCGGGAATCCGTTCGAACTGTGTTAAACTGTTTCTTTCAGCAGGAAAAGTCATGATAAAGAATGAAATTTATGTTCCGTGTGATAGTGATAATTTCTCTTGAGACCTTGAAAGCACATTCTCCTGAATTTATTACGCACTCAGTTCAGTCACCGCTAATCTTCATCCTCTTTTGGTGGTTTTTGTAGTGACCGAAAGACTGGTTAAAAGGCAGTTCCTTAGTGCTGATCAAAAATTCTGGAAAATTAGGGTGAAAATAGGACTTTTATTGTTGTAAGAACGTTTGACTTGGACTTATCGATTCACCACCGGCTTCATTCCACCGTGCACTGTTCTAATCGCCAGCAAAATTAGATAACTCTCAAGTGGACTGAAATGCATTCAGGTGCTCCGCGTATCATTAAAATAGAATACAACAACGGTTGGTTATTCAGAGCGTTGGCTTTGACTGTTTTATTGTTTTGCGGTAGCAATGCCAGACCATCTGTGAAGACGGAATATGGAATAGTGCGTGGAATCGAATTAAGAACATATCATGGGCGACAAATCTTCGGATTTTACAACATTCCATACTCAAAGCCTATCACTCCAAGCCAGCGTTTCGAGGTTTGAAACGAATTCATACCAATAAGTTCCAAATTTTATAAGTTTTCCGCAATAACATCACTTCACTGGCCATGATAGCCAAGGGCACTATGTCCAGTGAATAATATTCAAAAGATTTTACGGCCTTGGTTATGGTCTTATTACGGCCCCTATGGAGAGATAGAACCTGTTCAGAGAAAAATAGTTCTTACTTACCTCGGATTTTACTACTTTATTTTGAGATATTTCAAATTCAGTTGATTATATCTGCGAAACCTTATTTTGTTGGTATCTACAATGCCTTTGGTTGTTTTTGATTACTGAACACTGAAAAATGTTTTCTAGGAAGTGGGCGATCCTGACCTTTGGAGTACCCTTGATGCTGGTGGACCAGCAAAAAAATGCCCTCAACTTACGTCCCAAAATGTTTTGGTCGGGGAAGATGACTGCCTCGTTCTTAATGTTTTTTCTCCATCGGTTAGCATTTTAAAATTTTCAATGGGATGGCCCAGACCTGTAGGTATTTAAGACCTCAAGGAAAAGGTTTTTGGCAAAACCACTTAGATCGTTTGTCGACATTTTAGTTGCCGAATACTAGTTACTCGAGACGTCACTATCCCGTAATAGTCTACATTCACGGAGGAGCTTTCTACTTCTTATCCGGCGGTATTAATGGCCCGAGATATTTGCTTGACCATGACGTCGTCCTGGTGACTATTAACTATAGGATAGGAGTATCAGGTAAGGTGCATGTCTAAAAACTATATAGCAATATTTACTTTGAATTTATATAAAATGTTTATTGCTACTTATAATTAGGACACAGCTCTGCTGTGGATAACTCCTGATCTTGGCGATGCTGATCTTTCTCCGATTCTGTTCATCCATACGAATACGAACAAGACTGAATAATATGATAATATGAATATAAATACGAATACAGATATGAATATGAGCGAGTGTAAAACCAAAGGTGACGTCATAGTTGTCCTGATTTCCATTTTTTGCGAATTAAAAAAAAACTGCATCTAAAGGTAATATTTGTGTGGATTTATCAAAAATTTAGAGGAATTAACTCGAGTTCTTTGTTCCAATGTTTACTAACGCTCAAGCAATTTTATTGTAAATCATATTTAAGCAATCAGATTTTTAGTAATTCTATTAAAGTTGAAATTTTGTTGTAGATTTGAAGGAAAATTGCTTTTTATAAATGAATATTTCTAGCAATCGTCGGGGAGACATTGCTCCTAAAACAAGTAGCAACATAGAAAAAGTCGGTTATTGTTCATAAAAACAGTAATTTTGTCGTAAACTCATTGATAAATGCAAATGTTAGCAAAATTTGTATAAAATGTGACTTTTATTTCATTTTTATTTATATTCATATCGTTATTTTCAGTCACATTCATGAATTTTATTTGTATTTATATTTCTGAAAATGATTATGCTTCCTGCTTTTGAACAGTTGAAAAGTTCACGTGGAGAACCAAACCATGTATTGGTCCCGATGGAAGGTGTATTGCTGTTTGCAGACAAAGCGTTTAATTGGATGATTTTATTGACTTTAAGGATTTGGAAGCACTGGGGATTATATCCTACCTGGAAACCTTGGGCTGAGAGACCAGATAAAGGCATTGCGGTGGGTTCAAAGAAATATAGGTCATTTCAACGGCGACAAAAACTCAGTCACGCTGATTGGCATGTCAGCTGGTGCGGCCAGCGTCCATCTTCTTTACACTTCCCGCAAATCAAGAGGTAAGAAACATGAGAACGTATTACTTTGATTTTTCAGCGAATTAGAACGCTGCTGGAATGGTTATAAATATATTCATATTGCCGGGTGTGCATCAGATAGATCCAAGCCATAGATTTCATAACTGTTCTCTAAAAATAAAACTTATTCTAAATATTTTGGTATTTATGACAGAAGCTCTGAAAAACGCTAATTACCCAACCTAAACCCGACATAGACGTTTGTAAATTTAAGAGCAAGAAGCCGCTAGATTTGCTGATTCTCTGTTGTATTAGAAAAAAGTAGGTTCCTGCTAACCTTTTCCCTTCAGCCTGACACCTCTCCCCCCATCATCCTCCATTATGTAGGAATAATAACTTTGATCTTTCTTCCATGTGTTTTTTAATCCTCACAGGGTTATTCCATCGGGGTTACCTTATCGGCGGAACAGCTACTCAAGATTGGTCATTATCCAAGTATCCAAAAGCTGACCTGAGCAGAATCGCTGAAAAAATTGGCTGCTCGTCGAATTCTTCATTCGACATGGTCTTCTGTTTAGAACAGCTAAAGACGAAAGATTTAATTTATGGAACGCGTCAGGTCCAAAACGTATGTTGTTCAATTCCTTCGCCTAATCCTACCATTGCGAATCTTCATCGTGAGCATGTTCGAACACTTAGTATCCTATGAAAGTTGTCTTTCAGAAATGGTTAGTACCGTTCTGTCCAGTTGCGCCTGTAGTAGACAATTTTGCCTACGATCCAGTTTTGCCAGTACTCGCCTACGACGTCATTGAAGCTGGAAGAGCAGCGAATATTCCGTTGGTGATGAGCAACGTGCAGTTAGAAGGTTTATTTCCTGGAGGTTGTAAGTATTAGTCTACATGTGCGGTCCTAATATCAAGGTGTATACTCTCTAACACGATAACAAACGACATTTAGACATTGGTCCATTTCAGAAACCCCAACCACCCATACCAGCATACACAGAAATAACTAGCGTCGTGATTTCTTCTATGTTCCAGTGATTTATAATGATTCTGAATCAATCATAGATGTAAATGAAAACTGGTATTCACGAGCGCCTGATTTTCTGTTGTTACGGGACGTGGTTCCTCAGCGTTTCCTGAACTCTACCGTGAAGCAAATCAGACAGTTTTATTTTGGCAACCAACCAATTGACAAAAAATCTGAGTTGACGTTTTTGCAGGTGAAGTTGAATTCAGCGGTTCAAACTTGTTACGTTATTAGGAGAAACCATAGGGCACAAGGTAATTTATCACAAACGAGTACACACAGCACTCTTGGAACTAATGGAGGATAATATTCTACTATTACGTAGAATATTTTAGATACTATCTAAAAACTATTGTGCACTGCCTTGATATCTTGTATTTATAATATCTTATTCGGAATTTCGCTGGCTTCTCCTGACATAAAAACATACCCTCTAATTCGAATAAAATGATATGAATAAAAGATCGAAATAAATACAACGTTTGAAGAGGTTCCGGATATATTTGCAGAAATTGAAGCCATACCGATAGCAGACCAATTCCAAACTGTTCTGTACTGTCTTTTGTTGAGTTCGCTCGTTTTTTCGTCTTATTGATAATTATTGTATTTGTGTTCTTCCTACAGATGATGTCGGACCGATACCATTTGACACAGGCGGCAAAGGTGTCAGCACTTCAAGCCCGTACAAACCCCCACGTGTATTATTACATTTTTGATTATAAAGGCGGGCATTCCTCGTCCAATTCCTTTACAGGACATCCAGAACAGTTCGGTAAGGTTTTGCTTTTCTCTAAAAATTTAGTTCGGGTTGGATGATGATAGAATTCGGGAAAGGTTTTCTGCCAGAAACAACCAGAAAACAAACCTCTCACTCATTTTACCGTCCTCAAGGCACTCAGCGAGCTCCGGAGGTTGCTAATCTGAACTGAAAAGTTCACTGTCTCATCTGAGCTCTCCTTGAAATAGTAATTGTAGAGAAAAATAACAGAGGTAATAATGCAATACAATACAATAATGATAAACATGATGTTGAATGCCGATCGTCGAAATGGGAAGCCTTGTATACTTTAACAAATTGTTTGATAATCAGTTAAAATTCCCGCCAGATGTTCCTTTTTTTCGGCTTTAAAGATCAAAACAATCCGTTTAGACATTAGAAAAAAGATACAAAATTCTAAAATTTGAAGGTTTTTTTTTTTGCCCTAGGACCAATCTGTCAGAAATTGATGTATAGAATAATAACGTAAACGAATAATCACCAATAATCACTTTAAATTTGATTCTGAGCCAAAGACTTCACTCGTTCCTGAAAAATTTCTTGTCGAAATAAAAGGTGAGATGTTTGGTAGCGTTTTTATAAGTCACAATCTATAAATAATGTTTTTGGGCTATTTATACGAGATAAGGATAATCACATGGAAAAAAGGAATGTAGGTACCAGCATTGAACGGTCCAAAGGATTTGTTGATAAAATGGCTCACTGGCATTATTAAAGTTTGTAGAAACTGTTATCGAGACCAATTTTGGCTTTAAAAATTATAGAGGTTTCAGAAAAAAATAATATAGAGTATGTAAATAATTTTAGATCACTAGAGCACGAGTATAATAGATGTTGTACTATTTTAGGAGCTTCCCACGTCGACGATTTGTTTTACCTGTTCAATATATCTGACCACATATATTTAGAGGAGAATACGACTGACTTACTTATGATACAGCGAATGACTTCGATGCTTGTGTCGTTTGCCACCACCGGGTTTGTACCTATCATTCATGAATATCCGATTCTTTCAAAGTTATCTGAAGTCGGGTGCCATTGTATCTCTTTCCTGTGTTAATTATAGGGTGCCATCGTTTGCTCCCGGTGTCAGCTTTCTTCCCCTTAGCAATCGAACAAGTATATACGGACCACACAGGATTTTATACATCAAATCGCCGTATGACGCGGAAATGAAGGATGTTGAAGGCCTAGGCAACGTAAGATTCTGGGAGCCTTTGCTAAAATGGAGGAAATCAGATCTCTAATGACAATTCATTCTAAATTATATGCGATTATGGTCGATCCCGGTTCGCTTTATTGAGATATTTGCAGAATCAAAATTAAAATCTGTTATATACCTAGTGTTTTCATTTACGGGGTATCCTTTCGTTGTTCGCCTTCGCACGGTATTGGGGTTGTCCCTTGTGTTGTGTAACAGAAATACATGTTGTTCGGACCCAAAGGCGGGGATGGACCGATCTATTATAGTCTAGAGATCGGTGTCTGTGGCAGGGTGCCCACCAGCCTTCTGTACCTTTGGGCTTTCGCCAGTCACCGAACAAATATAGACTCCATCAGACGGACTTCTAAATCCTTTATCCTTCCCTCTTCTTTCCCTCGAAACGAGCCTAATTCTGTATCTGATCAGTCTGAATAAGTGCAAATCATTGGTAACAATTCAAGTCATGGGGGAGTACATCTCAAGTTGTTGAAGTACAAGTAATAGAAATGAACATTTTAAATGCAATAGTTTTGAAGGAAAACAAAAACGTATGATAGCGAAGAGATGAAGAGTTCCTTAGTATCAAAGTATTTTTGTCATATTATCGATGCGCCTCTGTGTTATTTGCTGTAATTTCGTAGAACTGCCGATAAATCATAATTATGCCCTAAAGTCACAGAATTGTTAAAACTTTTATAAACTGTGGCGCTTTCCTGGGTGTACGTTTTTTAGAAAAGTCCCACGCTCTGCAGAGCACTTGGGTGTTGATAGTTCAAAAACTATCCATCCGTGATTATTATACCGGGAAAGCTTTCCACAAAGTGATATGCCTGACTTAGTATACTCTTCGAGGAAACAAGGTTAGCTTTATAAATATGACCATAAATTATTATGGTCTAACATAATATAAAAACCAATAACGAAATTAATCAACTGAAGTATTCATTTGGGTGAGAGCTAAACTTTACAGGAGGAGACACTTCTGGGTTCCCTGAGTTATTAGGGACCTACTTGTATAATTATATCCCATTTGAGGATTGACCTGTAAATTAGGTAATATTTTTTGCATTTCATCGTTTTCGATACTATTGTTGAGCACCGATGATTAGGTACGGCCTCAAATCACCGAAAAATTCAAAAGAGTTATCAATATGAACTGTTATGAGTAAATAAATAACCTTCTGCATACAGTTAACAATGTGATGAGATTTTCGAGCAGTATAAGTGGTAATCAATAAGAGCACCTAATAAACAGAGGAGATCGAGAGCGAAGAGTTGAGGAGTTAACATTGTGAGGGACTACAACTGGGGATCTCGATAGAGGCGTTTGATCTAACTTTGGGCCGCCCTTATATTGTGGAAGTGGTGGGGGAACTTGATCCTTGATTGCTCTCGACTAGCTCACAATTCCGGCCGAGCTTATGGAGAATTCACTCACACTCGAAAACGCAAGCATGGAATACATGTTAATCACAGATAATATAAAATACTTTAGAGCAACGGATCTTATAACCAAGAGCCTGTGTATCCTAATGGAGGGGAATGAATTCTACTGAAAGTCTGCTAAAAAGTCGGACTTGATTTTACAACGTACGTCTCAAGCTTCCTTGCCGGTAATCTAAATTTTGAGCACGAATATCAAAATTACATCGTTTGAAATGGATGATTTTCTTGTTCTTGAAATTGGTATTTGCAATGTTCTCAAAATTCTCCTCTCAAGGACAATGTTGCATAATTTATTTATTTATTTTTATTTTTATTTTTTTATTTGATTTTTTTTTAAATAATATTTTTTGCAATTGTGAATTCTATTTTCTAGTAGAGATAATTTTTCCGTTCATCTTAAGCAAGAATCATTGTGGGATTTGCAACGACTTTAGAGGACATCTGGACGGCGGGAATAAGTTACCAGCTTCTTAAGAAGGCGCTAACATGATTTTTCAATCAATGGACAAGAGTTGGACGACTAGTCTTTAAACGACCTCGGCTCGCTAAGTCTATTATTAACAAGGTTTTTGGCTCGACAATAAGAAATCATATATGATCTAGTTTCGTTCGAGCAAGTAAAATGAAAATATTCCGTCAAAACTGGCTATCATATCAGGGGTGTAGAGTTGACTTAAACGAAGAAAATTATTAAATGGCGCAACATCTAGAATTGAATGAAACAAAGTAATTTGAAAAGCTAAAATTTATCTTTGGTATAAATATCTTCATTCACGCCGTGTACGAATGTCTCTTTATGTGCTGCTAAAGCCAAATTTACATTAACGCTTCATAGGGGGGAGACCAAAATCTTCACTAGCGCTAGTTACATCATTTTGCACAACATTCCTGCTTGAGAAATAGATAGAAATCTGCTGCCTGTTTCTTAACGCCCCTGAAAAAGAGGTATACGAGGAGATGAACTACATTTTAGGGTGGGTAGCCTATTTGCGGGGCTAGACTGAGATCAGGGTAGGGGGATTCGTCGAATTTACTGTTTTACTATACGGTTTTGGAAGTGTAACAACAGTCATATATACGTACATACATGCATCGGCGACTTTGGATACAATGAAGGCGAATCAAACCTTATCGTTTAGACATTGTGCTACAACCTGCTATAACCAGAATTATGAGAGGTTGAGATCGTATCGCCAGAAATTGAAGAACAGTTTTCAAAAGGTGGGTGCCAGAATAAAACAATTTGCGAGCCAATAATAGGTTCCTAATCGAACGCTTTGATTGGAGAGGCTTCTATATGGGTTCATCCCCACCCTCCGGTTACGGTAGGTCTAGAGGTGATCACGAGTAGACCTCGCATTGTTTGCGGGCAAAGATGGGAGGTTGGTGGACTGATGTGCTAGTCCCCAAGGGCTGTTGGGAGGGGGTGGGGGTTGGGGTGGTTGGGCGCCGTTTGATTTGCGAAGTGGATAGGAATAGTGGCGAGTAGCGTGGGGCATTGTGCCCACGGGCCTTATTTAGGCAGGAATGCCGCCTCCCTCCCTTCATCCCCTCCCGAATCCTTCGCTTCCCCATCCATTTTTTCATGCCCTTGAATCGGCGTAGTTTGATATTACTAGCCTTCAGATTGACTATTTCCTTCGTTTCAAATAATTTAACTTTCACACTATCACCTACATTACACTGAGGTAAATACCTGCCCCTAATTCAGAAACACAGTGAACTTCTAAAATACTCAAGAAAAAATTATTGTTACTGTAGCAACCATGAGTTTCTGGGTTGGAAAGCGTATATGTCAAAAATATATTTTTTTCTTTCAAGAACTCAGTCATGGGGAAAAACAACGGGGCAAACCCCCGCAATGGTTTATTATTCCTTAGGCAAGACTATGGGGGAAAACAGTTAGAGCTTATTACAATCGATTCAGCGACCCAAATAGTGTGGAAGAAACATGGGCAAATGGGAGAAACAGTGGGTGCGGCGGGCCCCAAACCCATTCCAATCGATTCAGTGTCCAAAATTTAGTGGAAAATGATACCCCACACGCCTAGGTACCAGAAACTCGAAAACACACATTCAAAATGGGTAGTTCATTCAAAATCTACCAATTTTCACCCATAGCCTCATCCAGAGGGCACCAATCGTTCCGGGACCCGTCTCATCGGATTCAGCGTCTAGAATTTAGTGGAAAATAATACCCCACACACCTAGATTGCAAAAAAATCTCAAAAATCCATTATTCGAAATACACATTTTGACCCCTATCCCACCCATATTTGGCTGATCGGGTTGAAAAGTTTCGAGGACCAACTTGAGTCAGGAATGGGTTCCTGAACAAAATTTTGGATTAAAAAAAAATTCTCTACTACCAAAGTCGGATGGCGGACGGCGGACGGTGGACGCCGGACGGTGGACGGCGGCGGTGGACGGCGGATGGTGGACGGACATTTGCTAATTTTGATCCAGAAAAAAATTTTGGGCCAAATCGGAGAGAATGACTTTTTGCATGAAAACATAGGTTGGTTATTCCTTGAATAATCAACCAAAATGATACCCTACACGCCTATGTACCCAAAAATCTCGAAACCTCATTTTCAAAATAGGTAGGTAGGTACTGGCTGCAGATCTGAATACAGTTCCCCAAACTCTTCCTTCCATAATTTATTGCAGCTTTTACATTCGGTGGCAATGCCTACTTTGCTTAATTCTATACTCTTTGGCTCAATGAATAGATTGGATGGAGTCCTAGACTTGATCTCTTCCTCATACTGTTGTTTTTAGAAATAATAAACCATGGTGGACGTCTTGAAACGCAAACTACCAAAATGATCACATCTCATGGGATGGGCAAAACTCAACCATGGAACTATTCTGGTTCCAATCTGACATTAAAGGCGAGATTACAATTTTAGTAGCCAAAAAAACCCTTGGAATTTTTTTCATTTTTTTCTAGTCTTTTTCCTATTACTCGGTAAGTAACTGAGGAAAATTATTTTCTGCTTCCCTACTTCCGATCCAGGTTTATCAGTCAAAATTGTAACTAAATTACTAAAACTTTTTTTTTTTGCATGAATTGAAGAAAACGCTGCAAATTATCCCACAATGATTGATTATTCCTTGGAGTAAGAGCATGGGGAAAACAGTGAGAGGGGAGTGTTCTGGACTCATTCCAATCAATTCAGCTTCCGGTGGGCGTCAATCGTCCAGGACCCATCCAAATTGATTTAGCGTCCACAATTTTGACGGGAATGGTACCTACATACCTAGTTCCCAACAAATCCCGAAAATCGTGCTTCAAAAAATACATTTTAACCCATACCTTCTCCATCTTTGGGTCTGATCAAGCAGAAACGTTTCGACGACCAACCATAGCCGAAGAGAAGTCCCCTGACCAAAATTTCAGAATAAAAAAAAAGTTCTACCACCGAAAATGGCCGTACGGTGGACGGATTTTTTGATCTGGAGACAATCGAAGACCTGTGGCATGATGACGTAGTTTGATTATTCCTTGAATATTCAACCTACGTAATCATGCCACATTATTCAAAGAATAATAAAACCAAAACGAAACAATATTTCTTGGACAAATGATAAGGTTCGCGTTTCAATGTGATTCCAAATCCAACAAGTCCGTCTACCGTCCGGTCCAAAAAAGGGCCTGAATACTCTGAAAAATGTGAAATTCCGCCCATAGACTCCGCTCGGGGGCTTTGTTGTATGTAGGGAAGTATGGCCCCAAGAAGTACCTCAGATAAAATAGCTAATACATTTTGAAAATGGTTTTTCGAGATTCTGGAGGACTTGAGCCTATGGGGTATAATTTTTGCCTGAATCACGCACGCTGAATCGGAATGAAAACGGATAATGAGCCTCAAACCGAGGCAGTGTATATTACGGTGTATTAGTGTATATTATTATTATTATGGTAAAATGACTAGAAATAGTGAACAACCGACTTTCCTATTTAATTGAATACCTATCATTTACCTTTGATTATTTTGTTGATTACTGTTACTTTTTTTTAATAGCTTGTCACTTGATCACCTGTATAACTAATCATGTCTTTCCTATGCCTCTTTTGTCTTCGCGAAATTCGTAACTCATTCTCATTATATGACTTTAAGGGCGAGGTGATTATTAGGTAATTATAGGTAAGGTATTAAACTTGTTGCGGGAATCTGATAATACTGATCACAAAATGTATTTTTTCTAGCATATTGTAGTTAATCAGGCTTTTTCTAATCTGTCAGATTTTCTAGAAAGTGTGTTAGACGACATCAGATGCAACGGATGTTTTTGATGTAAGTAGGTATGCTATGCATTGAAGTCTTTAACCTCAAAATACGGATGACATTTTATGGGAGATTGACCGATCTCGAAATCTCCCCGGATTCGAGTGTTATTTAGGGGAACTCCGATACAATTTTATTCCATCGAAAGTGGTGCGATTTTAATTTTGGCACGCTAATGTGTTTCCGCGGGTGACGCCGTTTTGAGTTTAATTCAGACAGCCCTGCACCAATAAGCCACCGGCATGGTTGATCTACAGGGGTAATTGGGTGAAATTGGAGCGTGTATCTCGGGAGTGATTCAACAGTCTATATCTGGCCCGCCGGAGATCTAGTTGTTCAGTATACGTGGGAACCTTGAGAGGTCGCGTAATTCCTGCTCACTCTCTTCTCGCTAATGAAAGTGTATCGAACCGAAAGTAATACGCTGTAGGAATCTTCAGAGCGGTCACTTACCTTCAAAATTATATAGATGAGAATACAATTATATTTAAGAGGTTTACACATTTGGTTACAAGGTTCGGCGGTTGCCGTTTAGTTTTGAACAAAGACAAAATCGTCTGAGTAATAAGTAAATAAGCTAGTAGAGTAAACTTTGTTAGCTGAGTCTACTCTATAAGCTAGGTCTGTGTTGTTACTAAATAACCTCCTGGTTGGAAAAAAAAAAAAAAAAAAAAAAAAAAAAAAAAAAAAAAAAACCGCCAGCTTTATTGCTCCATCCTCTTATCCTATTAGGAATAAAAAAGCTTTGACATAACGGAGGAAAAGTAATGTTTCCTCGGAGTCCATGTCGAGGCCCATCATTACATGGGTCTTGGCCTAAAAATGAGAAAAGGTTCAATACGAATGTCGGGGCGCGTTTTGAACTTAAGTGTTGTGCGAATAAAATGAACTCTTGACTGTTTTCGGTCAGGAAATCGTAACGAGCGTTTGTGAGTGGAAATGTTTGTTTTATTTCAACCGGTTTATTTATAGAATATATATTTTACGGCCTCACAGGATCGCCGACTCAACCTTCCATTCCCATCGGCTGTTGGAATGGCTACTACGTTTCAAAGAGTCGGAATTGTGCAAGTTGCTTACATGAGTAGGAGTGTAATGCGTTCAAGCTTTCTAATATCAAAAGACCAGGAGAAAAGTTGAAATATTTGTTTAAATTATTTGTACGTACATATCGCATCTGTCCTTGAATACTGGGACAGTTCAAAAACCCTGTAAATTCTTACACACGGGTTAGTTATTCCTCGAATGGGGGAAACAGTGGGTGTGGCGGGTCTTGGACCCGTTCCACTCGATTCAGGGTCCAAAATTTAGTGGAAAATGATGCCCACACGCCTAGGCACCTGAAATCTTGACACATACAAAATGGGTAGATACATACCTATTTTGACCCATAACTTCTTTCGGTGGGTGCCAATCGTTCTGGAACCCACTTCATTGAATTCAGCGTCCATGATTTAAAGGAAAATTATACCCCCCACGCCTAGGTGCCAGAAATCCCGAAAACACATATTCAAAATGGATAATATATACCCAATTTGACCCATAACTTCTTCCGGTGGGTGCCAATCGTTCTGGGACCCACTTCATTGAATTCAGCGTCCAAGATTTAGAGGAAAATTATACCCCACCCGCCTAGGTACCAGAAATCCCGAAAACACATATTCAAAATGGGTAATATATACCCAATTTGACCCATAACCTCATCCAGAGGGCGTCAACCGTTCCGGTACCCGTATCATTGGATTCAGCGTCCAAAATTTAGTGGTTTTGATTTTAGTGATGAATTTCACAGAAAGATGACAATTAAAACAGGTTGGTAGCTCGAAAATATTCATGATCTAAGGAAGATAAGAAATGTTCTCATCGTAATGGCTTTTTTTATCATCATGTTTGCCACTGTTAAATTTTTAGTATCCGTAGGGCATCCAGGTTTCCTTCTTAGTTCTTACTAATAAATGTTGATGACACGCCTCTGCATTGAATGAATTCGAAATAGTAGTGTCAAATTCTCCAGTCAAACAATCTAAATAAATCCAAAATTTTAACTCAGAAACTCGTGAGAGATTCTCGACTGGTTCACGACGTACATTGATTGGGAAGCCCATCATCATGTGATAACCTCGTTTGTAAAGGAGGATGATGACCAATTGGCAATTTCTCAATTCTCAGCCCTTACAGAAGTTGTAGAAAAGATGGGCTGAAAAATATGAATTAACATTGAACGAACTATAAACCAATAAAATGAGATATCCATAGACGCATAGGTATAGATTAATTTGAGGATTTGGAAAAATATTTACAGGAAAAGAGATACCACGTTTTGTCTCTACAGTGAAGCCACGAAGCAAGGTTCGAACGATAGCTTTGATCGGCAGGAATTGACGTGTTGGGCTCGCTCTGGAATGTCTGAGAATCGCCAGATGATCTCGTAAGGCGAGATGGTCCGGAGAGACGCTTATTGGTGGAGGAAGGGGGAGGGGGTGCTGCGAAGCGGCGATAGTTTTTACGAAGGGACGGGATCTATTAATTCTGTTGGGCCCCGTCCTTGCTGTTATTCTTGTGAAGCTGGTCAACCCTGCCATCACCAATGTGGGCCACAGCCTACTCTCTATTCTTCCTTCCATTAAGACCTTCAAACCGACAATGCTGACCAAGGTGTATAGCGCGACATCGGAAAGTGTCGTGGTCAACGTTTCCAGTAACGCCCGATTGGATTCGGACCTCGAGCTTGTGATTTATAGATTCGTTCTAAACAGCGCGAACGAGTCCTAAAATGACGATTTCTCGTTTTAGAATAATTCAAACCTAATATCTAGAATCCCTCTCAGATGGGCTTATGCATTCGTAAATGAAGGGCGTTTTAATATCGTAAAACGAATATGAGGCAATTGATTTATGTAATATTAACTGAATTCATTTCACAAAAAAGAAAAATCATTCTCATCTTGAAAGATTTGTGTTCAACGATATGTAAGAATCAATATTTTCCGCTTCCATCCTAGGTATTTCCTCATTGGTTGGAGGCTGGTTCAAATTCAAAAATACTATGGCGTGTTGTCCCTTAAATGAAGAAATGATGGGTTGGAGTGGTAATCAATTAAAATTAGGTACGCTAGTATTCCATGCAAATTCACTCAATACTCTCATCTTAAAAGTCAAAGGCCCTCCCGATTCTCTAGTTCAGACTGACTACTACATTCTATCATAAATGGCACCTTAGAGCCGAATGAGAGAGGCGAAATTAAGACGGCTTGTGCTCGGGTTATTGGGAGGATCTCCAAAAAACTAAGAAATCGGTAGCCACCTTGGGCAATTAGCTGTTGGAAGGTTTTGCCGATCCATCAACTGACTTGGTTGTGACGGAGGAGGCTAAATCGCCGCATGTCTCAGCGGCAACCGAACCTGACATATTTCATCTAAACCAACTCCCGACTGACTGGTTGATAAATATGCGTTGTGAACCTCCTGTTTGCGGGTTTTTCGAGACTCATCATCCGCAACTCTTATCTCAAAACGACTGATCTTGAATTTCAAGTTTTTTGTCTCTAGCTTGGAGCTAAATGGATCACATCTTGTAATGATGTAACCAGGTAGAGAGAGAAAACGCTCAAAACACCGTCTTTGTATTTAAGAAAAATCCGGTGGCAGTTATATTTGCTCAATTCAAACCTACACTTACAGTATTGCCCTACTGCTATCAAGATTAGTTGTTTTTGATTTACTTCTGACGTAACTATACATTCACATTCACCGGAATGATTATGTAAATAATGAGTAGATTAATATTTCGGACAGACAAATGCAGTTAATTTACTTCTTACAATATAACACCACATTATGAGGATTATACCATTAGTGTGGGAGTATGAAGCAGCCTTTTAACATATTAACAGCATTTTAGGAAGATTTTGTCTATAAATGTTACCAATTTTTGAAAAATTGTGAGATTCCTAAATTTCCTAACAATATATTGTTTGCATTAAAACAAATGGACTCGCTGGTAATAGAGTTTGATTATGAATGTAGAATCGCAATGCTGAAACCGAAATCCCAATCCGCTTTTAAACATAATGTTCCTATTCATTCATTCCGTTCCCCCTTGTATTCTCTTTTGTGCCTTTTCTACCTGTGGACATTGTAAGCATCGGTTGTCGTTAGGAACACGAATGCATTTCAATCGTAGTGTCCTTGAAATGAATTCACTGAAATATTTTCCTGGTGTTTCAACAATATTTTGGGATATGATCCTAGGTATTTGTTTTGTCGAATACTGCCAAATATGTGTTGAAGAACTCATCAATATCCTAGGTCCTCTAATGGTCAAGGTGGGTTGACCCAAACGGAGAAAACTGTATTTCATGTATCGGGTGCGTGCTAATGGAGTTAAACCGCATTCAATCTACACCAGAGACCCCCCGATAACCAGTCTATTCCACCGTCGCAATTTCTTAGCGTTAATAATTAATATGTTAGTTGGGTAATGGAAGAGGGTTTGGTTTATGGCGTAAGTGTTAGTAGTTAGAGGAAGTTATTGTGTTTAATCGACGAAAATGGCCGTTACACCATTATCAAGATAGTAACTTATCTAGGACACCACGATTTTCTCAAAATGATTACCAATTTATATTCACGAGTAATACCCACACTGTAGATACAACCTGTACCCCACCTGAGATGCCATGCTCGCTGTTCCCCACCACGATTCACTTGTGGTCCCACCCGCAAAAGTAATAAATGCTCGCAGTATCTATTTTCACAACTGTCGTGGCAGTAGGGTTCGAAATAGGCTATAAGCCGGGAGAGAGGTGTCCCACATGTGAGTGACTCACGAGACTCCCTTTCGAGGCTCATCTCTTAACGGTTAGGTGATTTATAATGTCCACACTCCCCCACATCGTCCTCCCTTCAACATATATTTTGCTTTCCTTCTTTTTCGACGTTGCTCGCTCACCACTGATTAGGTATTCGAAGTAGAACCTATACAGTTATACTTTTTTGTGAGACAGAAAAGATATCAGGAGCTATACCGAATACTATACTATACGAGAATGATTTTACTCCTAAAAATGAATGGAAGTTGAAAAAACATAAAAGAATTGGAAAATAAAATATTAAGCAGTTGAATAGATCGAATGCTCAGTTAACAGTGGGAAGGGGTGAGGGGGGGGGGTGATGATCGTTGTGGACCTATTTCCTATTAACTTGACCGCACGTACAATAGGATAATAACTCAATGCACAAATCGGCGCAATAATTTCCTTACCAGGTCAATTTTAAGATTTACGTGAAGCGGTTTTATCAATTCTATAGTTTCCATTCCAATTTCTCAACTATGTTTGCTCTGCTCTCGATTGTGCAGAGGACAGATATAAACCGACCAAAGTCAAAGTTGATCGTAGAAAAGAATTTGTCCATGTCTTCTTTCATCTTGTAAGAATGGGGTTTTTGGTTGAGGCGTGTCCTATGTATTTTCCGAATATAAATTCGATTTGAATTATGCGATCCAGAAAGAAACGTTTGTGTATATTGAAATTGAGCAGTTCCAGATGCATGTGAATGTGTTTCATCAATGATCGTAGCTACAGGGTTCATAGGAACTCTCTTTGAGCGGATCTCTTTTGTCCTTTTCGTCTAAGTTCCTCATCGAAACCCTTCAAACTATTGGGTCAGGACTCACGGACTCCACTCGTTCTAAATACGAGTACCAACATTCTTCGTACGAACATTCTTATGGCTAGCAAATTCCTCATTCCTCATGAGAAAGTTCCAATTCCAAATTCCTCATGTTGTTCAGTCACATGAGTATGCAAGAACGTCACGATAATACGAGTACAAGTCCGTGTCAAGTTTTTAAGGCTTCTATTTCAACTTATTTACGATTTTACTTCGTATTTTCAACCTTATATTTATAAAAATAACCTTAGCTCACTTCAATTAATATGCAAACTAAAAGCGTAGAATACCTGCTTGAAAAATAAAAATTAAATGTCGTAATTATCATTCAAGATTTTTGTGATATTCGTTTAAAAATTGACTCTTTTGGTTAGTTATTCCTTGAATAATCAACCTATGTTCTTGGTTTTTGCGCCGTTCAATTGTTTTCAAAAAAAGTACTACTACTGCTACTACTAATTATTAATTAATCCATAAAGAGTCCTGGTTTTATTGAACTAATCGATTGCTGGGTGCTCGGCGCAAACGATCAAGCAGGGCGTACAATTCAATTGTCCGTGAAATTCCACGTTCGCATTTTTTGTAAAAATCAAAAAATACCTCCTATTCTCCGTCAAGGAATGTTTAGATAGAAACAACCACCAAAACAAAGACCGAATTACCCTGCGGCATCCATCGAGTTAGTTCTTTCGTGATCCCAGGCGGTACTGAACGTTGAACAAATTTTTCACGTACATGGAATTAGACGATTTCAATGAATCAGAATCCTCATAAACGAAAAAATAACTGTTTACTACGAAGAAAAAATGTGTGCAGTTTAGAAGGAGTTGCACGATTTGGCGTTCATATTTCGTAGCCGCAAACGAATAGTATTCCCTCCTGGTGGTGGCAATTATGATTGAAGATTAATTTAAGTTGAAAATGATTCCACAATGGTTTCCTATTACAGGTGCTTCTCGCTTGTGGTCACCCAATGATACATACCCACACCCCTGGGTCACCAAAAATCTCACGCGGAAAGAAATTAGACAGGTAGTAGGTAACTGGTAGGTACATATTTTAACAACTCGGATGTTCGGAAGGAAAATAATAATGGAAGCTCAGTTAGCCAGCTGCTATTGTTGGAATGGTTGAATGCATATTTAATCCGTCTTCTTCTTGTTGGGTATTTGTGGAACGAACCGAAGCTCACGTTGACATCAACGTAGCGTCGGCTAGGGCAGGGATTCAACAGGTTGCTGAGGCCCCGGTGCGAGCGTTTGTCGACAGCCTAGCCCCTTTTGGTTGGTTATTCCTTGAATAATCAACCTGTATTTTCATGTAGAATGTCAACCTCTCCGATTTGCCCCAAAAATTGTCTGTGCGTTTCAAGATGGGGGGAAGGAGGGAGGGGGTCAAAACCAATGGGACGGGTCCCAGAAAGATTGGCGCCTGTTGGAACAGGTTATGCATCAAAATGGCACCTATTTATGCTACTTCCTGCATTTATTATGAGTATTGATCTACCTATTTCAATAGTTTCTTTTTATATTTCTGGTTCCTGGGCGAGTGGGGTATGATTTTCCACCAAATGTGTGACGCTGAATCGATTGGAATAAGTCCGGGACACTCCACACTCACTGTTTTCCCCAATTTTTCAATGCTCCAGGTCCAAAGAATAACCAATCCCTGTGAAAGAATTTGCAGCGTTTATTTTACTTATTTTTCGGTAAAAACAAACGATTTTTCTACACTTCAGGTACGAGCCGAAGAAGAACAGGAAAGTTACAAAACAAGGAACAAAAATGGACAATGAAAGTCAAAAAGAGCCCTTTGTTAAACATATTCCCTGAAGAAAGCGCTCTCTTAATTGTTGTTTCATCAGTCAGCTCAAAGAAAAGACAAGGTTCAAACTTAATAACAGAATTTCATTTCCTAAAATTGCTGCCTCTAGAATCAATATTTAAAGTACGTACTCGTACATTATGTAAGATTTAATGAGGAAAGCGTGAGCGACAGCTGGGTACTTCAGCGTATGCAACATATGTTCGAATCAAATTTCTGGAAGGAGGGGCACGAAAATAAATTCTTTTTGTAGGTGTGTACGTAACTTTTACCTATTGAATGAACTTGTGTCAACGCGGAGCAACCCTTGGGGATTTCCAATGCGCACAAGCGGTTATTGAAGTAAGCTCCTGTGTTCTTCCTTGACCTGATAACGTCACGTGTCACGTAGCCGACTGATAAAGCTGTTTTTAAAGTTTCCCTTGCAAACTAGAAAGACTCTCCCACTAAGACACATTTTTTAATTGTTTTTCAAAGCTCCTTCGCTTCATTCTGTATCTGTTTTGTTGTTCGAGTATTAGTAGTGCTGTTGTGACTGTACTTCCCTGAAATTAATTAGTTGACAGCTTGGCGGTTCACTTGGAAAATTCTGACCACAACAACAGTAGAATAATACCTACGAGTAACAATATTAAGCACAAACAACATCAAATAATTGTCTTGCATTTTGATGAGCACAATAACAAGATCATTTACTCAGTAGTAGGAGGTGAAAAAGAGGTAGACTGTAGACTCCATGATGATAAAAAAGTCAACTTGATTGCCGTTCTTATCCTGATAACTTGAATTATTACGATTTTTCCGTGAATTGAAGTATTTACCAGTAGTAGTAATTGATTATACTGATTTGTTAAGGCCACTATGTCCTACAATCATGCTCAGATTGAAGGGCGAAGAGGCATTTCCGACATAGACCGCCCTGCACTGCTGGCACAAGAGTCAGTATTATGTTTCTCTAAATCTAAATGTATCATACTTTTTTTTTTAGAAAATAGTTTCAGAGTTTGGAAGTTGACTTCAAATAATGAGATAATATTTCCTATGCTGCTTAGTAAAATTGCTCAACAAGTTATAAATGAGCTGCAATATTCCAAAGTGATTAACACGTCCGGTTGTCGCAAACCTCTAGAAAACATGAATCTTGTTTTCTCATGTAATTCCTTCAGAACTAGATGATGTTCGCTGATATGATTCAACAGCAAAGCCTAGCTGTCAGGTGAACCAAAAGGCGTCAAGCCCATGTCATTTTTTGAATCGTTTACTAAGCAAAAACAAGGATTTGGAAAAAATCGATGGCCACTGTAACGGTTGTAGTGCATGGAAGGACTGTGGACATAAGCTCCCCACCCGCCTACAAATGGTCCAGCGCCAAAAGCCGCGGATCAGACCGGGATTAGCCAATCAGAATCGTCGTTACAATAGGAGATCACGTTGCATGGGTTTATATTGGGATGTTGGGTCGGGCGCTCTGTCACTTCTCTCCTGCAAGTAAGTGCGTTCAGTTCGCGTGGGACTTGAGTGTTGAAGTTTTCAGTGTTCTACACCAATCATCAGCCGCCGGTTCACCGCATCATTTGGATTACTATACCATCTCAGGTTGTCTGGGTACTACTTCTTTCATTTTATTGTGTTTTTCCGGGGTAAGTACCTAGCCAATAATTTTTATTCCGACCCGAATCAATCACCGTTTACGAAAAAAATTAATTTATCGCAATTTTGGATAGATGAAAAAAAGCCCGAGAGAATTTTTATTTCCCTAAACAAATAAACCGCTTAATAGAAACCTCAGTAAAATCCTCCGTGATTGCGGAATTCGGAAAGCATTGATGACCCATTTACCGTGGTCGACAGGTTACAAAAAATGGTGGGGGGAGGTGGGCTTCTATTCTTGTAGTTGAGCCAAGAAGCTAGGGCCTTCGGTCGGTGAAACCCCTTCAGTCTCTCTACTGAATTCGGACCCTTAGCTTCTATCTTGAGGTAACGAATCAAGAGGTAACTTTAGATCACCTTATCCAATTTGTTATCTTATATAAACGACTTTCAAACTGATCCTACCTTCTTGTATTGCCATTTTGAACAACAATACAGTCAACCTGTACTAATGAATAACACGTGTCCGAAAAATGGAGGGGAATGGACTTTTTGGCTTGAACGATTTTGAATGATAGGACAGAGGGCCTGTAACCTAGGGGTACTTAGTCTAATTTATAAATGACTCATAGGATAAATAGTAAACCCAGACACCGAATGGTATGTCAGTCCACTTTTAACTTCATTGAGTTTTTCTAACCTTTCATTGACCTTTGAACCCTTGAAGAGGAAAGTTCGGACAACAATACTGGATGTGAAAACTAACACCCTTTATGAATCCTGCTAACGCAATACTTCATCAAGCTGGAAATTAACGCTAAATGCCTTTGTAATTATTGAACAATCAATTTTTTTTGAAAAATGGATCGGAGCTAGTATTAATTAATTTATTTTTAATAAATAAAGTGGAGGAGGATGAGACTCAATCGCGTAGTAGTCATTTTACACTGATAATAATTGTAGTTCGTTGTAAGGCATTTGAATTTCGTACTGACTTCAAAATCGTTTTAATATCTCAATAACGCTCCATAAAGCTTTTTTTTCTACCTTTTCTTTTTAAAGAAGAAACGAGCAGGATTTTTGTACTTGTCTGATTTCTTTATTCATTATGTGCCCAAATGACTTTCTCACGTTTGGAGACATCGTTCAAAAATGTTCTCTTTGAATACTTTGCACCGAAGTACGATATTTTGAGCCAGGTTAGTCTTAGTCATCAAAACCTATACATAGGTGAGGTTTTGCAACGATTTATACATTCTATATATCCAAACTACTCTTAACGCAAAAATGGAGGTGGACGCGATTACAATACGGATCATCCGATCTAAATATAGCATCGCATTTTATGATATAAGAGAGCTCTGGTGTTGGAGGGGGTTCGGCCATCGCCCATTCAGGAAATACAGATTTAGAACGAGCCGCGGCCAAGAAACCGGAGACCCAATTAAACTTTAAAAATTTCTCGAACCCCTTCGAGGATTAAGGGTTAGTGTAGGCGACCACCATTTGTTAGGCGTTCCGTCGCTGATATTTCCGATGCGAAAAATTCTCGCTTTTATTCTGAGAGAAAGAAAAAGGGGTTTGGCTTAGAAAGTCTCATGGACGGTGGGAAAAACTTGAAAAAGTTGGCATCCAGCCTTGAATTCTTATAGGAACGCACGCATTCCGCTTCTATTCCCATGCTTGTGACGCATTTGCATGATTTTTTCCCTTTTATTGCTTCATGCCTGATTGTAATAGATTCATGCCTCTAACCTTTCATGGGCAATATTTAACTCCAAAACTGGTTAAAATTGTTGACTGAGTCGATACGACCACCCTTATCCGGTTACCGAAAAAACTTTAAGAACTTGAATTTATAACAAAAATTAAGTTATTAGCCAATAGGAGAAGTTGCATTTTTTGAATAAAATATCTCTTTGGACTAATATACCTAAATTGTGAATGAAGAATTATGGTGTATCGAAATTTGAAGGGAGTGCGTCAGCTCAGGAGGATGTTTTCAAAAATATGACTACCTCGGTAGCTCAGGTTCCTTCCAATTAGGGATTTTGAAATTAATTCTATTTTGTTGAGTGACATTCATGATCTTCTTCCTGTATCCCCATTACCCTTATATTGACCAAGTTGATGCAGCATAATATCAACGTTCTTCAACGTTCAGGAATGAGACCTATTAAGGATAGGCAAAATACAACAGCAACCGTTTCGATAGTATTGCTCGTACCTTCAAAAGTATTAAGTAAAAGAGCTCTTATAAGAAAGCCTTTCTGATTTCAAGTATTCTGTCATATTTGACTACTGTAGACTAGCGCCCCGTTGTGGTATTGTAGTTGAGGTTCCACTAACTAAACAGCATGAATTAAGACAGTATTTATCTCAACAATAACGTCAACAGCTCTTAACGACGAAAATGTCACTCATGTTGCAGCAGGAAGGGCTGTCCATTATCTCTGTAGCCCGGTTGCAAGGACAGACTCGAAATGGCGTCGAAAGGTCCCGCAGGGATGCAAAAATCGGGAGACGATCCTGATCCAACTCCCTACCTTTTTGTCTCACTCGAACAGAAACGTATCGATCAAACGAAACCATACGATGCCAAGAAGGCTTGCTGGGTCCCCGACGAAGCTGAGGGCTTCCTCCAGGGTGAGATCCAAGGAACGAAGGGAGATATTGTAACTGTCAAGCTCCCTGGTGGTGAGGTGAGTATCTTGATATGTGTATTCTCATTCGATTTAGAAGTCACTATTGCATATTTTTCACTAGATATCGAAGACATTCTGTACCACCTACTCTTTGAATTTAAGATCGGGAATCAATGCTTCAGGGGAAACTTCAGTCTAAATGCATTGCTTATTTGTGAATTTAAGAATTCCATTTACTGCAGAAAATATTTAAAAAACAGCCGTTTCCCCTGAAGCAGTGACATGTCATAAATAAAAGGGAACCCTGATTCCACATTGAATTTTGAGGCATACTCTTCTGGAATATCCGGCGTTTACATGAGAATCAATGTTAATTTCATCATCAACATTACCACATCTCCAACATAGGTACTCATGTTTCCAACACCGAACCAAGCACTTATTCGTAATACACAATGCTATCTATCGTCCCAAACTTGATGTATGAAGACCTTATTCACAGCTGGCCTTCGGCAGATTCCCACAAGTGTTCAATCTCAACATTTTCCAGTAGAAAAAACAAACCTTGTTGCTCGTCACAATGGAAAAGAGCGTAATAAATGGCACAGGGATAATAGAATCAACAGTTGGAGCCGTCATAATAACCTATGTCGGATCTCTCAGAAAAATATTACTTTTAGAGAGGAAAAGGCTACCACTCGGGTAGCGTCCGTCAAGCAGCGGAACAAAAGCCGACCCCTCCTTCAAGACCGACGGGTCTTGCGGGGTTTCTTGTATTTCACATGAGCGACGCTCCCCAACAAACACCCTCGTTGTCATGAACATTACTAGCAGAGGGTATTCAGAGTATTCATTCGTTGACGAAAAGGTGCTTTCGGTGCACTGACACTTTCCAGTTCCGAATCTGACGAAGATTTCTGTTACTACTCCTCACTAACTGAACAATTATACTCAATGGCACCTGATATACCGTCTTCAGCATTCACAATTCAAGAAAGAGCTGGTTTTCCAAGTGAATCCACCGAAATTCGAAAAAGTCGAAGACATGGCCGATTTGACTTACCTAAACGACGCATCTGTCCTACACAACCTGAAGCAAAGATACTACGCCAACCTGATCTATGTAAGTCACACTCTCCAATACAATCTAACCACTTCTCTTCTTTTCTATTTCGCAGAATAAGGACTTCAAAAAAGACTTGGTTGGCCAAGTCAACCCACCCAAATACGAGAAAGCTGAGGACATGTCCAACTTGACCTACCTCAATGACGCGTCTGTCTTGTATAACCTTAAGCAGAGATACTATCATAAGTTGATTTACGTAAGTTAGGAATTGCCCCGAGTTAGTTCGCATGGAGAAGGAATGGAATGGACGGAATGGAAAACCCAGTGATTGCCTGTTCCCGAACCGACAAGGCAGAGTGTTGTTCTGTTTTGATTGTTCTTACCAGCAGAAAGCCTGCCAGCCATCAATCCAGGCCCAGTGTTTTACCCCATCCGGTGTTTTTATTTTAATTTTTTTCGTCCAGCTCTTCGTGTTACAAGACGCACGTTGAGCTGTATTTGTTTTATAAAACGATGATATGAAATTGCATCGTTTCCTCGAGATAACACTCAAGCCCAAACTCTTCAATTAATCACTTCCGACAGTCCTCTGCATGGAACCCCTACTTGGAAAAACCTTACCAACTACCTCCTTGTTGTTTTATTATCGTTTTCACCCGCACTATGGTAACTAATCAAAATTAAACATATTACAAATAATTGCCACTGACAGTACGTCTCTTTGACCTCAACAGACCTACTCTGGCCTCTTCTGCGTTGCTATCAACCCCTACAAGAGGTTCCCCGTATATACCCTCCGTTGCGCCAAATTATACAGAGGCAAGAGGAGGAATGAAGTGCCACCTCACATTTTTGCCATTTCTGACGGTGCCTATGTCAACATGCTTACCAGTAAGTTCCAACATTGAAGATAATGGAAATATAAATAATCTTGGATTCTATGTGTCAATGAAAAAAATATAGTTCATTTGATGTACGACAAGAGTGTGGTCTAATTGACGAATCCCTGCTTGTTCACAGACAAAGAAAACCAGTCTATGTTGATCACGTGAGTATCAAAGTTATATTGTGAAATTATTAGTTAGAAATTCCTCTTTCCTTAAAAAAAAAAAAAATAAATAAATAAATAGACCCTATTTTGCTCTCTTGATTACGGTCGTAATGCATGATCATGTTTCATTCGTCCTGTCGTTCAAAATCTTGAATCAGACGCGGAAACCTTGGCATTTGTTTGTTCTTTTATCAACTTTCTCGTAATTGTCCTACAGTGGTGAGTCTGGTGCCGGAAAGACTGAGAACACGAAGAAGGTAATTGCCTACTTCGCCACCGTCGGTGGTGGTGGAAAGAAAGACGAAGCTTCTGAAAAGAAGGTAAATACTAATCATGAGAATTCACCTAAAAAATATAAATCATGAATTAACAGACAAGAAGGTTAAATTGGGAAGTTCTTAAATCTATATTAGTCGACTGGGAAATCTGTTCTCGTATCATGCTATAAATCTGGCTGACTTAATTTTCTTCTCTGTTAGGGATCCCTGGAAGATCAAGTCGTACAGACTAACCCGGTACTTGAAGCTTTCGGTAACGCTAAGACCGTGCGTAATGACAACTCGTCTCGTTTCGTAAGTACCTAAATCTTTATATATATCTAAATACCTCAGTAATGCAAACGATAAATCCGACTTCAGGAAGTTCTTCAGCTACACATTGGTATCCTTGTTTAATTATTTTATTTCTTATCCTTCAGGGTAAATTCATCCGTATTCACTTCGGCCCCTCAGGAAAACTGGCCGGAGCTGACATTGAGACTTGTAAGTTGACATGAAAAATGAATCATATTTAAGATCTTGAAATACCTACCTACAAATTAAAACTGAACAATTTGAGGAATCGTTAGGATTACCTGTTTTGTAAAGACATTTGCTATTCTATTCTAGTGAATAGCAGTATAATGAATGCTCTACTTCCTCTAAAGCTTTTATGGCTTTTCGAATCAACTGCCTTAAAAAAGTGAAAATTGAATTTACGGTTTCTCTCGTGCTAAGTTGGGATTCATCCTTATTACAGACCTGCTGGAGAAGGCCCGTGTCATTTCCCAACAGTCTCTGGAAAGGTCATACCACATCTTCTACCAGATGATGTCCGGCGCTGTTCCTGGTGTCAAGGGTAAGCATAACTTTCTTCTCCACGGGCGAGGAATATCGTTAATACCAATAACGTTATTGGGTTACTTTGTTCACCTATTGATTTTAAGGGAAGTTGCAAGTTTCAAATTTCTCTCAAACTTGTTCATTAGTTATTGGTTGTGGGAAAAGTTTATGTTCCCACATCGTTCCATGTTTTGAATCAATATTATCGATCGATTTCGTAAATCAAAATAAACCGACATAGATACCTCCTTTCATATGATTGGAAATATGGAATAGAATTCTATTTCAATATGACTTGTAAAATCAAAATGCGCTATGCGGGTAACTTTGGTATACATTTGACTAGATATGAAGGTCGTTCCCGACCCTGCCGTTTCGAAGTATGATTTTTATTATACCGTAAAACTATGTATATGTGTGGGTTTCATTATCTTCTCATTGCATACATCTCATTTGGCATCCTACGTGCAATAACCAGCATAAATTATTTTTAACAGCTGGGTACTTAAAGCCAGCAACTTATAGGGATTTATTCGCGAACCCTCATACGACGAATGAGGATGAAATCATTGAATTATGTCAACAATCTTCGTTACTTATACATAAGTTCATGACACATCGTGCATTTTCATTGATGCGCACGCATTTCAGTCTTGTTGCCTCATCCGGGTTTCCCCCTTGTTGCCTTTTAGAGCTATGCTTGCTTTCCAATGACATCTATGACTACAACTTCGTAGCCCAGGGTAAAGTTTCCATTAACGGCGTCGATGACGGAGAGGAAATGACGCTGACTGATGTAAGGGCCGAAAGAACGATTGGAAAGGCGTTGTATTCCATTCGAAGATTTTTTTTGTGTTGTTGGTAAAAAGCCCTATGATGAGAGGCTGATGGAAGCTCTTGGGTCATATCTGTTGCTTTCCTCCTTTTTGGTAGATAAGTTGAACTAACCCGGAATTCATTCCAAATATACCCATCCTACCCGAGCTAACGTGCTGAAATCATACTGGGACTGTATTCAAACGTCAGCCGCTAGTTTTTTTGGGAAAGGTTGGGTTTCTTCAAGGGCGAATATGAGTGTATTTCAAACTTCAGAAGAGACACTTTGGAACAGAGGCATAATTGCCTAATTTGTTGCAGTCGTTATCTTAACCCGATTTCACTTCTTACGTGAAATTTAGTTCTTGTCATGACTTAATCCTCTTTTTCGCTGTGAATCATATATTTATATCAGAAGCAGATAGCAGCCATCGTTATCATCTTTCCATTTCACGATTACTTAGTGCTGCTCTCTCCATTTATGAATAATCTTTATTGGTATACCTAACTATCACGGTCATACACGTAATAATATAACTTATCACTTATAATCGCCCAGATCCTTATGAGTTATTAGAATAGAAGTCGTCATGTGTTCGTGAACCACTGATCGACGGCAGTATCATATTTATGTGTAGTTGCGGTAATAAATGTTCATGTGACAACATTACGACCGATACAGAGAATATATTCTCTTGGTCTCCCACCAATGAGAAACATGTTTCTCGCAAAACATCAAAGAAAACCATCTAGACTGGTCCTCTATGTTACCTAATGGTTTGCCTGTGTGTGTTGGGTACATTGTAGAAATAGGCCTCCTGTCAAACAACATCAACGACTATAACTTCGTCTCACAAGGAAAGACTTCCATTCCTGGAGTCGATGATGGCGAGGAATTCCAGATCACCGACGTAAGTTCTTTAAAACACGACCGAATGAATCCAACGAATCGAGGCTTTATTTCCTAGGTTCTTCGAACAACAACGCTTTTTAGTAAATACTCACCGGGGCTCGTCTTTGGCTTTTACTACCTCATCATCCACATCTACTCTTATCACTTTTCTTTGCATCCCGCAGTCTCACAAAGGATCGTCAATGCCGCTGCTCAACATCTCAGTTAAATTCCATCGATTTGTCTCACAGAAACTCTTTCTTTTTTGTATCTTAGACTCTAATATTTAATCCACTGCATCATGTTCTGCAGAAATGACTATGTTGAGTAACAGAATATCGGACTATAACTATATTAATCAGGGCAAAACGAGGATTCCAGGAGTTAATGACTACGAAGAATTCATTCAGACAGATGTAAGTTTTTACATGCCTCGATATCTATACTTAATAATTGCACTACTTTTATATAAGTACGAGATTTTTATGTACCTATCATTTCTGATTCTTTTTTTTTACGAATAGAGTATATACCCCATTCTAAATTCGTCTGAAAAATAGATGGGGTTTCGAAAATTCAAATGTCAAAAAATTATGATTTTTTTGTCAAAATAGGCTCATTTTTGGATTGATGCGTGTTAAGTACAGATATCAGGTGTTGCCCCTCTATCAAACTGTCACCACCATCACACTTGCAACAACATTGACGGACTAATGAGGACGCAAAATTGGTCATAGTTTATTTTTTCCAAGCTTGATTAGGAATCATCCGCTTTGTTCATTTTACGTTTCCCGAACCCATCCTGTTATTCCATGTTATTTGCCCTCAACTGGTCACTCGTTAATTTCGTGCAAAGAGAAGTGACGCTTCTATTATTTTTCTGTTGAACAGCTAAATGTATGCTCGGTGACGACATCTATGAATACAATTTCATATCTCAGGGTAAAACCACCATCCCTGGTGTAGATGATGCAGAGGAATTCGTAATGACTGATGTAAGCCCCCAGCTTTTCGTTCAAAACCTGAACTCTGTATCAAAGTCTATATCGAATGTTCCCAGTGTCTAAATTATTGTCCTATGTTTTAAGGATTGTCCTCCATCCAAGTTATAGTGTGCGTCCGTCATGAAATATTCCTGTGTCCGTTCAAGGAGTTAATTAAAATTGGGACTACCCTTGTGTATATTTTCATACATCTATTGTGATTGTATTCATGTTGCATTGAACTGAGTTTTAACGTCCTTCCAAGATCGTTTATCCCACTACTCAACCTTTGGAGGCTCGCCCTTCAGACAATATAACTCCGAAGTCATAACATACCTTACACATACTAATATCTTATATCTTCTTAAGCACACCCCTCTAACTGGACATTTTACTAACTAGAGAATCATTTACGCATCACATTTTACCAAGAACCAGGAACTGCTTAAAACCCGTTTTACTGCACTGCATCGATCAGAACCTTTTCGAGTTTTTTGCGTCGGTAAGTAATTTTTTTTTGTGGCCGATTTGATTTTTCCGGATATTTTTCTCAGTTTTTGTGGTTGTTGTATTTTTGGTATAATTTGTGGTAGAAACTAATCATCATACATAGGTTGTTATTGAAAATTGAAAAGATTTCTTAAAATCATGAACAGATAAAATTGAATCTCTAGTAATTTTGATGTATTGCGGATTGGATTTTTATTTCATCAACAAGAAAAAATAACAATCAGAGCGAAGATATTGCAAAATAAAGATGCTTTTTAAAAGACTCAGTTTTTCTTTTCACGGAAGAAAACCATTTCTTTCTAATTCGTTATCAAATACATACAATTTATGCCCTATAGCAAGCCTTCGACATCTTGGGTTTCACCAAGCAAGAGAAGGAAGACATCTACAAAATCACTGCCGCTGTCATGCACATGGGTACCATGAAATTCAAGCAAAGGGGTCGTGAAGAGCAGGCTGAACCCGATGGAACCGAGGTTAGGACTTCTCGTAAAAATAATTATTACCACATTTATGCAACATTGACGTTTACTAAAAAAATACTGACTGAGATCACTATTTTCTTCTATGAGGAAAAAAGCTCGCTCAATGTTGATTCCACTCGAATCATTACTTCTAAAAGCGTCAATATAAGGTTAATTCGTATTACTAGCATCACGCCTCATTCGTTTCAACAAATTTCTAATCGATTTCGTCTTGCAGGAAGGAGTCAAATGTGCCACTTTGCTCGGAATTGACGGTGATGATCTTTACAAGAACTTCTGTAAACCAAGGATAAAGGTCGGTAACGAATTCGTCACTCAGGGCAGGAGCGTCGGTCAGGTATGCATCATTCTCTAGTTTGTACTTTTTTTCCAATTGATATCATTTGAGCGTTCTTGACAATAATGACGGTTTTCTTCTCTTCTCATCTTCAGGTTGCGTACACCCTTGGTGCCATGTCCAAGGGTATGTTTGATCGTCTCTTCAAATTCTTGGTCAAGAAATGTAACGAAACTTTGGACACCAAACAAAAGAGGCAGCACTTCATTGGTGTACTAGATATTGCTGGTTTTGAAATTTTCGACGTAAGTATTTTTTTATACGCGGGTATCGTAAAAAAAAGAAAACTTTATAGACTATTATACGATATATTTAAAAACAAAGGTTGATTATTTAAGGAATAACCAACCAAAAGAATTAAACTTATTTTGATTAAAAATGAATAAACAATAAAGTAATGGAGAGGTCATTAAATTGAAAAATAAAATAAAATAAAAGTGCACTTTCCTCTAGGAATTGGAAATTATAAATAAAGTATAAATGAACTTGAAAAATGGAAACATGATGACAAATGAAAAAGGTTCGTCCAATGACTAGGTGTTATCTTGGCAAGTCAGCCCCGTGTTGGTTTGTCGATGAGAATAAATGTTACTTAGATTCATGCTGTCATAGCTTATTTGCTACTTTTTGTATTGGAAGAAACATTTTATTTGATATTGTTTATTGTCAATTTATTACACAGCGGGTGATATCAGTGAATGTCCCCCTCCCCAACCGTCGTACTTCTCAATTTTACTAACTTGTTTTTTTTTTTTTTTTTAAATTTTTTAAATCAAGATCTATACAAATTGTTTGTCTTTTTAACTCGTACAAAGAACGGATCGAGCTTTACCTTCCATTGATATCGCCTGTATGTGAGCATAATATTTACTCGGCCAGGCTGGGTCTAACTGCAGAATTTGACAGTGATATCGTATTCAATCGGTCCAAACCCATTCAAATAACTTTGCATGGTAGCTTTCCAAATACTGCCATGTGAGACATGGCGGAATATGTAAAGGTTCGGTGTATTCAAACCTCTCCTTGTGACATTTCTGTAATCAATTTGGAAAATTAAGTTGATGGCGCTGTGACCCCTTTCTACGCCTGTTACGCTACCTACATTTGAAAATGTATGAGTAGCGTATTAGCGACCAATTGATCGTATGAAAATGGCAATTGTCTCAGCTGTATGCTTTTTAATCCATCTTATCACGTTTTAGTTTAACCCTAGAACTCTTCGATATTACGTTTTCAATTATTGCTAACGCTTGTAATTTCGTTACCACAGTTCAACGGCTTTGAACAGCTTTGCATTAACTTCACTAATGAGAAATTGCAACAATTCTTCAACCACCACATGTTTGTGCTGGAACAAGAAGAATATAAGAAAGAAGGCATCAACTGGGCCTTCATTGACTTTGGAATGGACTTGCTCGCTTGTATTGAATTGATTGAAAAGGTGGGGTTTCAGAGATCTTTCACAAGACGATGACTCTGCATTTGTAATAGTCCCTATTTGTGTGCTCTAATCTTACTGAGGCATGTGCTAACGTTACTCGTTCAGATAGGGTGTTCGTCGATTGTCTTTGTTAAAACATGGACTTGCTCGTAAAACATCATGTTCTCTTCGTCACAGTACAACGGTTTTGAGCAACTGTGTATCAACTTCACCAATGAAAAGTTGCAACAGTTCTTCAACCACCACATGTTCGTTCTTGAGCAAGAAGAGTACAAGAGGGAAGGCATTAACTGGGCTTTCATTGATTTCGGAATGGACTTGCTCGCTTGCATTGAACTGATTGAAAAGGTAGGATCACTGGGTGATAGGACCTTGAATCACATTGGACGCACGAATTGAATATCGAACTTCACCTGATGGAATACACATCATGGCTAAAAATGAATCTTTAATTATTGTCTACTCGTTGATACAACAGAGATGGCATTCATAGACACCGCAGGATCGCTGTACGGAACTCTCATTATATCAGGTATAGGTATACCAACATTTAGACAAATGGTTTAACTTTGATAAATTTGTATTCATCATCGAAATTCACTCCACAATCCAAAGGCCGATGATCGAGTCGCTCAAATCTATTATTCACTCTATTTTCCATACATTTTACCTCTTTGATTCCTCAAACTTGGACTAACTACTCCATAACCCGCTTCTATGACGTCGACGCTCAACGAATTTCTGCGATTAAAACTGCTTTTCTAACAAATCCGCTTTTACTAGCTGCGTGCAGCACACGCGGGTAAACAACGAATAGAAGACAATTGTTGTTTTCAATCATCAATCGTCGGGAAATAGGGCTTCATAGAGGCTTAAACCTGACCTGTATGTCAGAACCTGCGTTCATTTGACGTGATCCCGTTTTAGTTCAACGGTTTCGAGCAACTGTGCATCAACTTTACCAATGAAAAGCTTCAACAGTTTTTCAATCATCACATGTTTGTCCTGGAACAAGAAGAGTACTCCCGCGAAGGTATCGAATGGGCTTTCATTGATTTCGGAATGGATTTACTCGCCTGCATTGAGCTCATTGAAAAGGTACATGGTTGGTGAACGAGGCTGGCGCTTTTTTCAGTCGAAAGCGCCACCTCGAAAAACATTTTGTTGTATGAAAGTTAGCTTTTGGTTGTTTCTGTTTGTTGCCACAGTCTAATGGGTTCGAACAGCTCTGTATTAACTTCACAAACGAAAAGCTACAACAGTTCTTCAACCACCACATGTTTGTTCTTGAGCAAGAAGAATACCAGACTCAAGGAATTGAATGGGCTTTTATTGACTTCGGAATGGATCTGCAAGCATGCATCGATTTAATTGAGAAGGTCAAAAGGCAAAAAATCGCCCTCCTTCGAGAGTTTTTTTCTTTTTGCTTTATTGGGGCTTTTTGAACTGCATTCCCGTATAAACTGATCGGGAACCGTACGCAATTACTCGTAAAGTCGCTTTGATTTTCCTACTAAACGGTTTGTCGGCATTCTCTCCAACACAGGTAATGTAGCTTGCTTACGAGTTCAGTTTGTTCCTTAGTATTAGTCAAGTTTTGTTCGTTTAGAATAATTCAATTCTACGATTACTACGTACAGTTTTAATTTTTGTCTGTCGATTTCAAAGTATATCAATTCATTATTTTGTTGTATTTCGTCTATTCCGAATGATTCTGTATAATAACAGTAGTCAGGTATACTAGTAGATGGTTCCTCGTTCAATCATACTAACCATTAAATCTGATTTCGTCACTTTTCTTGTGCCATTTTGGATTGATGACGACACCTTCCTGAAAGCCCAAGTGTCTGTCTATTGAATACGTGTTTTTTCTCTCACATGGTTCCAGGAAAAATCTTAATTACAAAAATAATTTACCTATTCCTGGAACAAATTGATTGAGTTTGGGGTTAGCTTAGAAACACCAGGATCCAGAGATTCATTCAGGGTTTCAGGAAGAGTTGCATTTTTCCACATGGCTCTTCAATATCGGGGTATACGTATAAGAAAAAGGCTCTGCTTAACCCTTACAGAGATGATAGAAAAGGCCGTCACGCTTTGATATGCCTACGGTGTACTTTACACCCATTTTCTGTAGCCAGATTGGGCGACAGTTTTATCTGAACCTGGTGTATTTTTGTTGGAGCTGTCGCCAACATTCTAAAATCAAATCTACTTATGAACCTACTCCTCTACGATTTATTATCTGTTCCTAAGAAAATGGAAAGCGTTTAACGCAGCTCGAAGACTATAAATGTGATTTAACTAACGTGAGCTGCTTTCGTGAATTATTCAATCAGTCAATAATTGAGTCAATTATGTGTTCAAACACCTTAGCTATCAATTTGCGTACCAAATTGCTCATCACTCGAGTTCACTCTATGAGTGAACATTATACCTTGTTTTAGTTGAACGATCCATTGAAGAGCCATGCTCGGTTCCTGCTTTTGTTGTTTTTGTTTTCAGAAATCTTTCAATGCTGCGCATGAAACAAAGCTATTTTTCAATTTTACAGCCCATGGGTATCTTGTCCATCCTTGAGGAAGAGTCTATGTTCCCCAAAGCTACTGACAAGACCTTTGAGGACAAGCTGACCACCAACCATTTGGGTAAATCTCCCAACTTCAGGAAGCCTGCCACACCCAAGCCTGGTCAAGTTGCTGGCCATTTCGCCATTGCTCACTACGCTGGCTGCGTACGTATGATCTTGATGCTCATTGAGTGTTTTAATGAATAATTATTTGGATAAGATAAACTTTTCATAATTCTTGTTCATTTCTCCGTGAAGGTATCCTACAACATTACTGGATGGCTTGAGAAGAACAAGGATCCCTTGAACGACAGTATCGTCGACCAGTACAAGAAGGGCAAGAACGCTCTGTTGGTTGAAATCTTCGCTGATCATCCTGGCCAGTCTGCTGCTCCTGGTGGTGACGGTGGTGGCAAAGGTATAAGAGACAGCAAGTTCCTTCTGTTTTCCCGTTTTTCAAAAACTCAAACGGTTTATGGAATGACTTATTCCTTTTATTAGTCGATCTCATATCAGGAGGTACTTGATTCAATAAATTAATATAGAACAGTTCTATAATAATAATGGAATACATAAGATAGTTATATTGTCTTATGTATTCAATTTTCTTTGAAATCATACTTTTACGCGTTTATACTTCACGTATTAGTGATCATATTCCATTAGTTAAGTGCAATTTTATGCCTGCATACGATTGGAAATGTAGGGTGGGAGAGGAGACGACCAAATAAACATATGTATACAATAATCATGGGGATAGTAGGAAAACGTCATTTAATCTTTTGCATTTAAGATCTTGGGGAAATCTTGCCAACGAGAACTAGAATTAGATTTCATTGAGTCTATACATGTTTTGGGATCAGCAACAGTCACCACGATTATTATTCTTCCAAGGGTGAGAACTCGTTATTTAACGATGTTATTTAATTTATAATAAGAATGTTACAGTATTCTGATTTTGATTTTCTTGAATTACCATTTTGAAATATTCTACAGCTTCCTATGTCTTTTGAATATGCTTGAATGCTTCCTGTGCTCAAAGAGTGTGCGTGCTTCCTAATCATTATTTCTCTATATCTGTTTCTTCTTTCTGCTTCTTGCTTACCTTCGTCCTCTTTTAGTCGCTTGTCTTTTGACAGCCAATTCAGCTGCTTCTATGGTTTTCCCCATGAAATGAACCTTCTTCCAAACAGTCTTCTGCGTGAAATGGAAGTACCTAAGTAAAATTTTTAAAAGAAGTTTTTTAAAATATTATCTCAAACCTCCTAAACGTATTATTTGGATGGATCATAATGGGTCATCTCAAATAGAACTCATAACAAACTACTCATTTTCTTTTTTTTTTTTTCAATATCTTGCAAAAACCGGACCAATATCGTTACAACGGTCAACGTTGGAGTGAGTACCTACTCACCCTGAAATCGCTGAATTTCATGACAAGAGTTTCTAATCAGTAGTTTTTGAAAATTATTTTGCCGATATCCGTTCAAGCTACATTAATGAAATAATAAGTAGCTCGACGTCACTTATTTCCCAAACTGCTTTCGTGAATCTTTCGACCTGGTATCTCCGCTCGTTAAGTTCATCGGCTCATCCTGCATACTGCGTATTTTCCTTTTTCCGAGCGAATAACTTCGACAACTCATGCAAGTATCCGCAAGTCTGTTCAGCTCCGCTATCCGTGTGGCGTCAATGTTTCGTTAGAAACCGACCTGTTTAAAATGCCGTTGATTTGCAGGAGCAAAGAGAACGAAGGGATCAGCATTCATGACAGTCTCTGCCCTTTATAAAGTAAGTGCCACTGAATGGCCAGCCCCATCGATGGGCAGGTCTCGGTACAATTCCTCTCCCTCCCATCCTTTCTTCCTCACCTTCCAAAGTATGAATGAGTGAACGAAAGCGGCGTAGGGCAACTTGAACCTGACGAAAGCTGAGAGTTTTGTCTGAGCATTGGGATTTCTGTTACACTAGGTGGTCGTGGAAAGAAGGGTGGTGGCTTCGCCACTGTGTCATCTTCCTACAAGGTATTTTCCTGGTGATGGTGTATATTCTTGTGTGAAGAAACCTTCTCGAATGTGTAGGACTCGTGGGTTTCTCGTCGTATTCCATTAACCCGTTTCATTAAGAATACAACTTGTCTCAAATTCGGACAAGATACCAGCATGCTCACGCCTTTTCCTCCATCCAATTTTATGATTTTCTGCATCAAACAAAGACAATGAATACATCCTTCAAGTGACAAAATCGGAACAACCGAGGACACTTGTATGATATTCTGACCGAACGTCGAGGGAAAGTTTGTTTTTGCCATTCATCAAATCAGAACTCAACGATTCTGCAATCACATTTTTGAAGATAAAAAAGTGTAAATAAATTTGAATTCATACGACACTGGTGCCAGACAAGGGCCAGCCCACCTGGAATGACGCATGCCACCATGCAACCTATGCCAATATAATACAACGTGAAATCCCATTCAAGTCGTCATAAACTCGAGTCCATCATCACAACCAAGCATTCGGCATGAACAATACTGCACGCACGAAATTATAAGTATACATAGCAGTGTATTTTTTGTATTCCTCTGTTGAATGAATGTCTTATCGGTACCGTTTGGATCCTATTATGTTACCGTAGGGGTTCTTATCGTAAACATCATTAATATGTGGTGGGTATCGTTCCAGCAGCGTTCAATACTTACATTCCCGTGTGAGCTTGCATTGCTCCATGTAAATACTCTTCTGACCATGATCGTAATCATCGAAAACAAAATGTTGGAACGATACACATCTAGAAGTGTTTTTGTCTAGAATTGATGTAAAATTTACAGTGCATAGTAAGATTTCTCGTAGTGTCAATGCCGATGTGACCAATCAGTTCAATTTAGTACAGTCTTTCTTCAATAGAAACTTACATAAAAGTTTCACAATTGAAAAGATTTTATGTCTAACGAGAGATTTCCACCCCACCAGGAACAATTGAACAACTTGATGACCACCTTGAAGAGCACTCAGCCTCACTTCGTCCGTTGTATCATTCCCAACGAATTGAAACAGCCTGGTAAGTGAGCCTACTTTAAATTGAACACCTTTTCAAAAATGTTAATCTTTTCCGAAGAGCTGCGATGATTTCTATAAATGTAGGTCGCACATTTTCAGAAAAGTATTCAACTTTTTTGCTCTAATAAGTCTGACTAAAATAAAACAAGGAACTTGGTTGTTTGCCAGTACCACCTACAGTTTCAGGATCAACAAAAAATAGATAACGCCAACATCCTCTTACGTTCTAAATTCTGGATGATTGTTTGTTTGCTTTCAGGTGTTATTGATTCTCACTTGGTTATGCACCAGCTCACTTGTAACGGTGTGCTTGAAGGTATCCGTATTTGCCGTAAAGGTTTCCCCAACAGGATGAACTACCCTGACTTCAAACTCCGGTAAGTCAACTATTTAAATCTTCAACTTTACTTTAATAAAAACTTTTCTTTCTTTTCCAAAAATATTTCGGTAGTTATATCATCATGAGTCACTTTGTAAACCGAAATGAGAGAGCAACAAGATGATGAAATTATTTTTATAAAAATATTTCCCCATAGGAGTTTTCAAAATCTACATAGGTTTCTTCCTTTCCTCCATGAAAGCACTTGATATAGGTAACTTTTAAACGCGCCTATGTCTGATAAATTTTATGAACGACTGAAGTTCCATATAGATGAACACTCATTTGTGAATTAAATGAAGATAAATTATTAATAAGCTTGGTACCAATGGTACTAATTATGCACATCTGATGGATTTGCATTCCCAATAATTCAATTATTGAATTAAATCGAAAACTGTTTATTATGATCACTATTCCGCAATATTAACACGGATTTACGTTGAAGTTACATGATTTTGGCCCCGGCAACCATGGCCAAGGAAGCTGATCCCAAAAATGCAGCTGACAAATGTTTGAAAGAAGTCCAATTGGACCCGGAGAGCTACAGAATCGGTCACACAAAGGCTAGTTGGATTCAATCGTCCTTGTGACGAGAAGCCGATTGATTTGAAGTATCCCGAGAATGCTGAATGCCCTTGTTCGTTAGGTTGAATCCGTGCACTCCACAATCAGTTAGTCTCTGGCTTGTGTACATGCATTCATGTTCCACCCACTTCCCTCTTTGTTGAGTCCCATGTCTTTGGTGAGGTGTTGTATCTTTGAGGTAGTGTTGATTATTGCACCATTCGTAGATTCGTTTCTGTAAAGAGTAGTTCTCGTGGAATTGTCTCCCTTATCCCTGTCCTCCTATTCGCATGGAAATTGGTACGATACAATGTTCATACGTTGATATTACGGAGGGATAAAACATTTTGCTTCTACCTTCCCGAATTTGTAATGGGAAATTTCAGATAAACACTGGAAGTGCTCTCTCATTCATTTTGTTTAACGGCCACTCAGGTACCCAGCATATTCCATCTTAACGATCGAGTCACCATTTCAATTATTTCTTAACTTTGACTTATTGATGTAGGAAATGTAACGTGAACATGCAACATGGTTAATCCTTCGCAACCATATTCCATCCTTAACGAGCGAGCCACTTTTTAATTATTTTTCATTCTTCACTAATTGATGTAGGAAATGTAACGCGAACATTAAACATGGTTAATCCTCCAAAACCCTTTGTAACATTATCCAAAAACGTTCCATGTGTACGACCATTTGTACTAAAGTACCCTCACCAGTTACCTTCCTCTCACTAAGGGCAGTGATGAGTGTATTTTCCCTTCGAGTATCAATTTTTGCACCAGTAGTTATGAACGTATGTTTGATCCCGAATGATGTGCATTAGATACAAGATCCTAAACCCAGCCGCTGTGGACAAAGAGCCTGATCCAATTAAGTCTGCTGCTCTCGTACTTGAATCAACTGGACTCGACCCCGATATGTACCGTACTGGCCACACCAAGGCATGTTGATAAGTAGTTAGGGAAATGGTTTTTTTGATCATTTCGTCAAAATTTGATGGAAATGAGAACAAAATTGACTGCCAGTACTCTGTAGACCAGTAGACGCCACCGCTTTCAACACGGAATGGTAGTCTTCGTTTTACCACCCTCTTAATTCTTGTAACGTGTGAGCGAAACCACAGTATCCTCAGCAAAGCAGCTTGAAGCTGTGTGGAGTAGTAGGCTCACTCAATTTTTCTTAATAATTTGTTGTTTTGTTGCATGTTTTTCCCTTTGTATATGTTTCGTTGTTTGTCTATACTTCACGGAACACATTATCCAGATACAAAATCCTGTACGCAAAAGGAGTCAAGGACAACATGAAACCCGAAGAGGTGGCGAGGGTTATTCTCGAAGGAGCAGGCGTCGACCCAGAGCAATGGAGGCTGGGTCATACAAAGGTAGCAAAACAAGGAGAGAAAAAAAATCGGGGAAGGGGCTTCAGTTAGCTTCAATTAAAACATTCTCACTATCCTACCTACATGTTATTCCAAACTGTTTATTTGATTTGCAAAGGATAATCGCTTTTTTGGAGCTCTATCTCAAAATGAGTATTGTCTGCCTCCTCCTTAAAACTTTTGATAGAGTTTTTTGTAGCTTCTATTTTTTCCTCTTTTTTCAGAGGATCGCTCGTTCAAAGCTTTTGGCAATTTATTTTTCCAGTTACTATCACCTCATTGATTCTTTTGACAAATTTCTTTTCTTTTCGCTACATAAAACGGCTGCTCTACGGATTAGAAATCCTCTCTTCGACCGCCAATTTATTAGTGACATGCTTATTATTTTTAATTTTCTAACTTTTGCATTTAGTGTTTTACTTCCGTGCTAATCACATTGATGTTTAACGCCAAAATCCAGTATGCAAATTGGTTATAACTGGGCGGTACCGACTTCGCACTAAGTTGATTCATTCACTCGTGACAATAATCAGAAAATAAGAACAAAGTCCGTGTTGTATTTTTCGTGTTGCACCTTGTCATTTTTATCAAGAATGCGTTTTACTGGCATGGGAATTGAGTGACACATAGTAATAGTTCTGTGTATTTTATACGTGAATCGTGTATGTTAAACGTTGAAGGCTCATTCCTTTTGTAGATTCAGGTATAATAAGTAGTCTAGTTTGTGTGTATTAGTAAGTGCTAGAAGTAGCCTGACATGTTACTTCTCATATGAGATTAACCATTGCAATTTTTCAATGCAGGCACATTCAAACTTGTAGATAGGTAATTGAAGGAGAATTTCACAAAATTATATTTAACCAGTCGTCGAAAATTCGAGTTAATATTTTACACTCCTTGTTTCGAATGGACGTAATGTAACTGAGATTCTTTGATGAGAGGAAACGATTCCTCAAATCGTCAACCCGGATTATTAATGAAAGATACAGGTGGCCTGTGCCCCTCGGTTGTAGAGCTGACCCGTCTAAATTTACCCCAAGCAACTAATTCTGTGCAAACACCGCTTAAATGTGTGCCGACAGTTGGTCTCATGTGTTCGAGAGAAACCTCAAAAACCCACTCAATATAAATACGATGACGACGTATTTTTAATTCTGGGCCTTTTCGTCTCCTTGCGGTTGGCCATCAATACGGCGAGAGTAGATAAATCGAGGAACAGGGAAGATAGTATTTCTCCCAGCGACGAATTTTCTCAATTACCTGTTTGACGTTTTAGTCCGTAACCCTTCTTCATTACCCATAGATTTATTGGGAGAAAATTGTCGTGAGTGTGGCATGGTCATTTTTCTCAAACGCCGTTGTAAAATATGATTTGTTGTTCCCCTATTTAGGTATTCTTCAGGGCTGGAGTTCTGGGTCAGCTTGAAGAAATGCGTGACGACAGGCTGAGCAGAATCATCGGATGGATGCAAGCCTTTATCCGGGGTTACCTCGTCAGGAAGGAGTACAAGAAGCTCCAGGAACAGAGGTACTTAGACTATTTTCTTCAATCAACGGAAAAAAAATATGTTGACTTTCACAGATTTATTTATACATTGCACAAATACAATAAAACGATTAAGAGTTGTCCGGCTTACTGTCATGTATGATGTCCAGATAGTATCAGATTCAAAGCTCTGTGGTTAGGAAGTCAACATATTGAACTTGAATGTAGTATTAACAAATTTCTGGAGATGTAGTAAGTAGCAAGTTTATATATACACACACACACACACACACACACACACACACGTACTTACACAAAACCACAATCCCGGAAAAATATTAAGACGTTTTGTCTGACTTGGGAAATTAATCGATACTCTATGCTCTTTACCTCCGTCATCGTATGCGGGACATAATATAATTAAATATAAATTTAACATTTAAATAAGCATGATAAATTTCATCATGACGGATCCATGATCCATTTGGTGAATCCACGTTTTACTACTCCCCGTTTTACAGATCAAATGTTAAGGTATTGTTTAAAAAAAAAAAAAAAAAAAAGCTGGGTTGATGCAGAAGCTAGGTTTTTTTCGTGAAACCGCGTGGAACCCTGAGTGGTGGGTCTAATATTAGCATTCCAGGACGATCTCTTTCCAAAAAAAGTCTTGGTATCTCCCCAAGCAAGAAGGGTGATTCACTCTACGGAGCCCGACCCTCATGCGCCACATATTTTTAGAGTAAATCTCCGTCTTTCCTTTCAAAATTTTTCTTCACGGGTGGTGAAAGTTAATTCGTCTTGTCAGAAGAGTTGACGAGTTGACGTTACTCCGGGCTGGGTGGCCCATTCAGTCTCTTCAACTTGCTTTGGAAACATCAACCCGCTGGCTATGGGTGAAACTCCGCAGTGTCGAAATGAGTGCGTTTTTACGGTTTTTCTTGTCACACAAGAATTGGGGCGAGCAGTTTTACAAAGTGAATTCAAGTGTTCAAACCAGCTTCTTGATTCGTGTCGATAGTGTCTGTGCCAAAATTTATAGTTCCAAACCTTTGCCAAATCGTGATAAGTGCCGAAGGATGATTTGAGAAACGGGTTAATAGTCATGAATGTGAATCTCATTATTCAAATTAATCCATCTGATTTCCTTCCTTCCATTTTTCCTCAAAAAAACGTTGTCGGAAACCCTTAAAAAACCTTTTTTTATAATATTAAATGTCATCGTCGTCTTTCTATCTTTCCACAATGATGTTGATTGGGTTTTGAATATAGGTACCATACTCGGTCATGATTTTTCAAGAGGTGCTCGAAAGGGATGTAGAAAATTTAAAGAGGTCGTTTTTGAGTCAACACATTCAAAAATTAAAATCTTTGAGATCCTTCTTCCGGTTGGGAAGAGGGGGATTAGCGTTGAACCTACCTGTAATATGTATCAACTATAGAAAGAACTACAAACTCTTTCATACCTTTTGATCAGTTAACTTGGTGAAATCGTGTTTAATCTTCTTCACCTCCAACACCGGCACTCATCTGCTTCTACTCCGAGTTATTTTTCGATGGTTGACGTTTCGTGGATAACTGCAGTTAGAATCCATCTTCAGGGACAAAATCATAGTCATTTTGCGTTCATTTCTCTCACCTACGACATCTGATGACATTTTTTTACCGTTAGAATCCAAATAAGAACTTAACAAAGTCTCAGCACCCATAATTATTTTCGATTTTGGTTTCGATTTTAGTTTTTCCTATTATTTATTTACTCATCGTTTATTTTTCGTTTTTTTCCAGGTTAGCCCTCCAAGTTGTCCAGCGCAACTTGAGAAAGTACCTCCAACTGAGGACCTGGCCCTGGTGGAAGATGTGGTCGAGGGTCAAGCCCCTTCTCAACGTCGCCAACGTGGAAGAGGAGATGCGGGTGGGTGTTGGAGAATGACTATATTTAGTGAAGACATCGTGAAGCGCCTCTGGGGATGTAAATGCTTGGAGGGTGTAGGCGGAAGGGTTGCGAGGCTTGGACGTAGGATGGGTGTCGTGGTGGGGTGACTCCACCCTCTCGAGCCGCCTCCTGGTCCACTCTGTGACCCTCCGCTAACCGATCAACATGGAGTCCCCTGAGGCCGAGGAAGCTTGTCTATTTCTTGATCTTGATGGAGTTGATGAAAATGCCTCCGACGACTTGCAGAAACTCGAGGAGTTGGTTGCCGCCACCCAAGCCGCTCTGGAGAAGGAAGAGAAACTCAGGAAGGAAGCCGAAGCCCTTAACGCCAAGCTTATCCAAGAGAAGACGGATCTGTTGAGGAACTTGGAAGGTGAGAAAGGCTCCATGTCCAGCATCCAGGAAAGGGCCGCCAAACTTGCTGCCCAAAAAGCCGATCTTGAATCCCAGCTCATGGTAAGACCTTATAACCTCCATCTACATTATACGCGAATTATGCTGACGTAGTTCATGTCCTCCGCTTATTTTTTAGTTCCATGCAATTTGAACCCGCTAACATATACCTATCCTATTTCCCGAACGGTACAGCTGTATAATCTATCGCCTAGTAAATTTATATGCGACCCGTAATAATATTATCAGAGTGACCGTAGCTAATTGGGAAAAAGGGCAAGATGAGTTGGATTGTTTCACTGCCAGACCCTAAATCCATACAAGCGAAAATATTACATGTTTAAAATGATCAATAAAACAGCCTGCTAGTCCTTCCAAATCCAACCTAGAGGCAACGGCGGGGAATAACGGGAAACTTTGCAAGAGAGCTATTTATGAGTTCCAGAAATTCTAGAGAAACGTGAGCTGTACAACAACACGGCTAGGCTTATTTCTGTCGATGACTAAATTACTTCTTTTCGGGCGCCGTTAAGAAAGAGCATTTTTCCAGAGGAAGGAGTATAAAAAACGCTACGTCTAATTTATTCGACACAATGTAATTTTATCTCCACGAACGTCACACAAAGAAGAACTTCGGCTTACCAGCAATTTTCTTAAATGGGATCTCCGTGGGAAAGAACTTGAAGAGGATTTGCCAAATTACTTCTTACAAAATAAGTTACCTTCAGGTCATTATCAGGCTACAAGAGTCGTTCCTTTTAAGGAATGCCTGTTTATACTCGGTGAATGTAAAAGGATCTCTCGTTTAGGAGGAACCCCGCTGATAGTAACATCAATGTAAATTCAACTTTGTAAATTAATCGGATTCTCAGACGAACTTACTAATTTTAGCTTCAGCCTTCCAACGAAAGCAGGTTTGTTGCTCGGCTGTCTTGCCGTAAAAACCGTGTTGTTTTCAGCCCGTTGATCGTCATTGATCTGGAAAATGGGAAGATGTACGAGTATAACGAATATTTTTAATGTTCGGTGAAATATTAATCTTTTGGAGGGTGTTGTTAGATGAACGGGAGGTACTGTTTAGAGTGTAGCGGCAGGATGCCTTCGCGAATCCTCAAAAACCCGTTCGTGATTGATTAGCGTTGACTCGTTTGAAAGGACACGTGTCAAACGTTCACCTTATAATGCCACATTCAACTCGGAGACTCGCGGATAGCAAGGCCCCGATTTTCCCGAAATACGTAAATCGAGATGAAGTTATATTAAAAAAAGTATCTTCAGCTAAATCGGTAGCACGGCCACCAGGTGTTATGAGGGGGAGTGGGGAATGGTGATAAGTCGGTTGGACCAATGCCAAATAAGAGCGCCACCCCTTCACTAAATAAGCGAGAGCATCCTCATTTGACATGATCCCCAAATATCTCGACCGTGTAACGTATCAAATATTCAGAAGGATGAATCACCCGACCGTTGAGTGACACTGTCTGTTGATTAACAACTCCGTTTTCCAAACTCAATAGGACACCCAAGACCGACTCCAGAATGAGGAAGATGCTAGGAACCAAGTCTTCCAACAAAAGAAGAAACTGGAACAAGAAAACGCTGCCCTCAAGAAGGACATTGAAGATCTCGAACTCTCCAACCAAAAGGTACGTTACCTGTTTGAACCATACCACTTTGCTTTACTGCATTTTATTTCAGATTGATTTGACTGATATAATTATTGACCCTCATTTCATCATTTTTAGACTGACCAAGACAAGGCCAGCAAAGAACATCAAATCAGGAACCTCAACGATGAGATCGCCCACCAGGACGAGATCATCAACAAACTCAACAAAGAAAAGAAGGTCCAGAGTGAGATGAACCAAAAGACTGCCGAAGAACTTCAAGCCGCTGAAGACAAAATAAACCACCTTACTAAGGTCAAAGTCAAGTTGGAACAGACCTTGGATGAGCTCGAAGACACCCTCGAACGTGAGAAGAAACTCCGGTTAGTGATACGATAATATTGATCAACTTTATTATTCAATACAGCTGGATCGTGGAAGTATATACCTAACTGTTTGCATAATTATTCCTTTTGTTTCTCGGCAGAGGTGATGTTGAGAAGGCCAAGAGGAAGACTGAAGGTGACCTCAAACTTACCCAGGAAGCCGTTGCCGATCTCGAAAGAAACAAGAAGGAGCTCGAACAGACCATCCAGAGGAAAGACAAAGAAATCGCTTCCCTTACCGCTAAGCTCGAAGATGAGCAATCCATTGTTAACAAGACTGGCAAACAAATCAAGGAGCTCCAAAGCAGAATCGAAGAGCTTGAGGAGGAAGTCGAAGCTGAGAGGCAAGCCAGAGGCAAAGCCGAGAAACAACGTGCCGACCTCGCCCGTGAACTTGAGGAACTCGGCGAGAGGTTAGAGGAAGCTGGTGGTGCTACCTCTGCCCAGATCGAGCTCAACAAGAAGCGCGAAGCCGAGATGAGCAAACTCAGGAGGGACTTGGAAGAAGCCAACATTCAACACGAAGGCACCCTCGCCAATCTCCGCAAGAAGCACAACGATGCTGTTAGCGAAATGGGAGACCAAATCGACCAGCTCAACAAACTCAAGACCAAGTAAGAGAAAAATTCAATACAAATGATCAATTTGATGCAAATCAACCAACTGGCAAGACGTTCAGTCGCATAATAAGGAACAAGGTCCAACGTGAAATCACTCCATTGATTTTATAATATCTTCATTAGGGTTCAGGAGGAACATGAATTACTTTCAACACTATTGGCCCATAACCTTGATCAACCACATGAGATGTCCGACGAACACTCGGTTGAAGGAAGAATAATAATTTCTGTTGGACCTTATTCCAAATTGTTAAATTGAAAACAAATTATCTACGGCCGCCGCGAAATTCTACGCTGTGTTCTTAACGCTGTCCCATCCTCTCGTTCTATCAAATTTGAGTAGTTGCTCTACGGGGATGAATTTAACATCGAAGTTCATAATGGGTGATAGCGGACATACAAATAATCATCATGGACGAGAAAATAAGTTCATTAATCATATGAAAATAAATAATATTTAATCCCCACAGGGCTGAACACGAACGTAATCACTCTAACAACGAACTGAACAACACCAGGGCCACATTGGATCAAATGTGCCGCGAAAAGGTACATGTGCTGTTGTGCACGGTACCCATCGTACCTCGTTCTCATGTGACCCCCTTCCTTTTGTTCTATCCTGAAACTTACCCGGAACAGAATCCCTATTATCGACTGATTGAAATTTCCCTCGATGTGTGTCGTCTTTACCATGAACGTCCCGACCCGTGTCTGTAAGAAATGTCGTTGTCCTATTATAGGGTTGAAAAGGAGAAGTCTCAATACCTCGGAGAACTCAACGACGTCCGTGCCTCCATTGATCACTTGACCAACGAGAAGGTTTGTCGCTTGACGACAAAACGTTTCGTTTTAAAGAGTTCTGCTTACTTAAAAAACTTTTTTAGTTTATCAACAAATTTTTTTGACCAGAAAAAATCATACTAATATTGAAGCATTGCCTAATGAGCAGACCGATGCTTCTCTCACAACCCGTATTCGTTCTTATTCGTGAACCAATTTTACTCAATTTAACTTTTGATTCGCTAATTTGTTGTTGTACTAACTAATTGTGTACCTTCTGAAGACGTACCTCATATATTTCAAATGTTCCCCCCCCCCACCCTTATTCTTTGCCATGAAATGCTGGACTGTAGTACATTTTATTATGAAATAAACCATTTTTCCATGGTATTTATAAGGCAGACGAAATAATGGCTTTCTCATATTCTTAACCGCCTTTATCTGCTTGTGTTAAACTCAGAATTCACTGAGCGTTTGTGGGAGTTCCGGCTTTTCTCGTTACGTTCTACTTGTAATTAAGGGGAATGAGCTAATTGATTCTTCCACCAATTCCAGGCTGCCACCGAAAAAGTTGCCAAACAACTGCAGCACCAAATCAACGAAACTCAGGGTAAACTTGATGAAGCAAACAGGACCCTCAACGATTTCGACGCTGCCAAGAAGAAGTTGTCCATTGAAAACTCCGACCTTCTCAGGCAGCTTGAGGAAGCCGAAAGCCAAGTGTCCCAACTTAGCAAGATCAAGATCTCACTCACCACCCAGCTTGAAGATACCAAGCGTCTTGCAGATGAGGAAGCCAGGGAACGTGCCACTCTTCTTGGCAAATTCCGCAACTTGGAACACGACCTGGATAACTTGAGGGAACAGGTTGAGGAGGAAGCCGAAGCCAAGGCTGACATCCAACGTCAACTTAGCAAGGCCAACGCTGAGTGTCAATTGTGGCGTAGCAAGTACGAGAGCGAAGGTGTTGCCCGCGCTGAGGAACTCGAAGAAGCCAAGAGGAAGCTCCAGGCTCGTCTTGCCGAGGCTGAGGAGACCATCGAGTCCCTCAACCAGAAGGTTATTGCTCTTGAGAAGACCAAACAGCGCCTTGCTACTGAAGTAGAAGACTTGCAGCTTGAGGTCGACCGTGCCAACGCCATTGCCAACGCAGCTGAGAAGAAGGCCAAGGCTATTGACAAGATCATTGGTGAATGGAAACTTAAGGTTGACGACCTCGCTGCTGAACTTGATGCCAGCCAGAAGGAATGCAGGAACTACTCCACTGAACTCTTCAGGCTCAAGGGAGCTTACGAGGAAGGCCAGGAACAACTCGAAGCCGTCCGCAGGGAGAACAAGAATCTTGCCGGTGAGTTCTTGTTCGTAACAATGTCTCCCTCGGCATTCCTATCTTAGTCTGTATTGTATCACCTAAAAATCATCTGTTTATCTTGTGTAGATGAAGTCAAGGACTTGCTCGACCAGATCGGTGAGGGTGGCCGCAACATCCACGAAATCGAGAAGCAACGCAAGAGGTTGGAAGTTGAGAAGGACGAACTCCAAGCCGCCCTTGAGGAAGCTGAAGCTGCCCTTGAACAGGAAGAGAACAAAGTGCTCAGGGCTCAACTTGAGCTTAGCCAGGTCAGACAAGAAATTGACCGCCGCATCCAAGAGAAGGAGGAAGAGTTTGAAAACACCAGGTGAAATAACATTACTTCCTATTGTGAACGCAACTGAGTAAATTGAATACCGTTATTTTTTTAATGGGGTTTCATGTGCATTAAGTATTACTAAAAATGTTTTGCGAGCTAAGTTGAACAGAAATCGTGCGGCATCTGATGATTGTGATTCTTTTTTCCTATGCAGGAAGAACCACCAACGGGCACTCGACTCCATGCAAGCCAGTTTGGAAGCCGAAGCCAAGGGTAAGGCTGAGGCTCTTCGCATGAAGAAGAAGCTTGAAGCCGACATCAACGAACTCGAAATCGCCCTGGACCACGCTAACAAGGCTAACGCTGAAGCCCAAAAGACGATCAAGAAATACCAGCAACAACTCAAGGACGTTCAGACCGCTCTTGAAGAAGAACAGAGAGCGCGTGACGATGCCCGTGAACAGCTCGGAATCGCTGAAAGGAGGGCGAACGCTCTTGGAAACGAGCTTGAAGAATCCCGTACTCTTCTCGAACAGGCCGACAGGGGCAGGCGTCAAGCCGAACAGGAATTGGGAGACGCCCATGAACAGATCAACGAACTGGCTGCCCAAGCTACCAGCGCCTCAGCTGCCAAACGCAAGCTTGAAGGAGAGTTGCAGACACTTCATGTAAGTATGAGTGTTATTCGTAAAATTTACGTATTACGTGTATTTACCCTTTTGATCAGGATATTAATAAGATAGGCTTCGTTCGTGAGGCAGTCCCTGATTCTCGCTATTTTTGCAGGCTGACCTCGATGAACTTCTCAACGAAGCTAAGAACTCCGAAGAGAAAGCAAAGAAGGCCATGGTTGATGCCGCTAGGTTAGCCGACGAACTCAGGGCAGAACAAGACCACGCACAGACCCAGGAGAAACTCCGCAAAGCCCTTGAAACCCAGATCAAGGAACTTCAAGTCAGGTTAGACGAGGCCGAAAACAACGCTCTCAAAGGAGGCAAGAAGGCTATCGCCAAGTTGGAACAACGCGTCCGGGAACTCGAAAACGAGCTTGATGGAGAACAGAGGAGGCACGCCGACGCCCAGAAGAATCTCCGCAAATCCGAGCGTAGGATCAAGGAGCTCAGCTTCCAGTCCGACGAAGACCGCAAGAACCATGAACGCATGCAAGACCTTGTAGATAAACTCCAACAGAAGATCAAGACTTACAAGAGGCAAATTGAGGAAGCCGTAAGTAAACCATGTTCTCATTTCAAGCGTCTACGGTGAAAGCAGCCAAAATATACCAACGGAAACCTCTTGAATACAATTTTTTTATTTAACCAAGTACTGAATTTGATGTTGCAGGAAGAAATCGCTGCTCTCAACCTCGCTAAATTCCGCAAGGCACAACAAGAACTCGAAGAAGCAGAAGAACGTGCCGACCTCGCTGAGCAAGCTGTATCCAAATTCAGGACGAAGGGCGGACGCGCGGGATCTGCTGCCAGAGCGATGAGCCCAGTCGTAAGTGTCTGACAAAATACTATGTCCATAGCAGTATTCTTCTATTTCAAGACATTACCTATGAATTGGAGAAGCCGAGTCCGTAAATACATTATAAGCTCATTCTACGCGCCTCAATCAATTTTTGATCTGAAAAGATCCCTTCTTCTGCACGAAACTACCAATTTCCAATTTATCGTCAAGCAATATTAATTACACTGCGCATTGATGACGCTTGCTTCAAATACCTTTTTTTCGCCTATCTTGATTCTTTTCCATAGCTTATTTAACTGGCTTATTCTTATTAACAGGCCCAGAAGGGAAGGAACTTGGAATAAACACTCTACCTCGTAAGGAGTTAATTTCTTGTAGAGAGCGAATTGAACTCCCATAGAACCGGAGTGATCCGCTAGTTTTAATAATGATTAACAGATGGGGCCATCAGAAACTGACCACCATTCTATTTCGAAATAATAATTTTGAAAATTATACTAATACATCATCCAGCTTGATATTTCTGTGACAGAATTCACGGAGAATACACATTTCAAGTACTTAGCTGGAATCATCTCCCGTTATTTCATACTAGCTGTTTGAATTTTATCACCTCTCTTCATTCGAAAACCGCGTTGGATATTTAATACAGTGACGGCCTCTAACCCGTGTCCATCATCTCATCATCATTATTTATTAATATTTTTCCACAGCAATCCGCACAATCAAAAAATTTGATTCGTTCCACGAGCTTTGAACTCAGAAACACTACCGATGCTCAGACGTTTTTCCGTTGAGTAGTAAGTGCATACGAGGACTTCAATTGAAAGTGCACTGATGAAATTATTTTCCCTTAGCACTCCCTTTCTCCTGAGAGGTTTATTTGCTATTCCTGTCCATGGTGTGTTGTGTTCCCCAATTATTCTGCAAGGGTTTTTGATAGATTTACTGATAGATATCTTTTCATTTGCACTATGTCATTTCCGAAGTAAAGTTTGACCGTAGAGTGGACAAACGGGTACAAATAGCGATGATTGTCTCACTCTTCATCACCTAAGCGATCCCACAATCAACTTCCTCTAATTTCATCATTCCTTTGCATGATTTTCGCGCAGTAGGAAACATGTGAAAAGCACCGAGTATATTTTCCATTTGTAATAATTTTTCTATTTTGCAGGCACACAAACCCGCCAGACCGCAATTTGACGGACAAGCCTTCCCACCACGATTCGATCTACATCCCGACGATTTTTAACATCTTTGATAGCAACGCAAAAACATCTAATGCAAAAACTTTCAATTTTATGTATTTATTTTGAACTATTTTATTAAGTTATTGTTAATACAAACATAATTCCATGAGCTGGAAATTCTAGCCAACGAACTACACATATTCACGATTGTTCGAACTATACGACTATAGAAGCAATTATTTGTACAGCTGGACCATTTACAAAATATTTTTGCTTCGAATAATGAATAAAGAGTTTATATCGTGATGTTCCTCTTACATTATTTGTCTCCATTAGGAAATCTGTGTCGGCTGCAAGTCCAAAATGATTTCAAAGGAACCTACTCCTATGTAATTAAAGGTCTACCTCACCATCAAGACTTCCCCGTCATGTGGGTCTCGCTCACTCTGGCAGTGCATTGGTTACAGCATAGTGGTTTTGTAAGGAGATTTTCTTTATGTAAAAAATAATGCAGACCAAAACAATCCAGCTTATTATTTACAACTGTTTACTATCACATAATTGTTTTGGACCTAGAATAGACTTTGCGAAAACCAAGGGCTAGATATACAATGGATTAAGCAGTCTTGCCATAAGATTTTCTCCTACCAAAGCGTTCCACCCAGAAATAAAAAGAAAGAACGGGGTTTCTGTTAATAAACCCCAATCCGCTAGAAGTAATTACTCTCTAGAATTGATTCTCAAGAGTGGGGCACAACATTAGTCGAGCATTGGCCAATGCCAATTGGCCCAGGAATAATGTAGACATAAAAAACACTTTCAGAGACCAATAGAGGACCATCAAAAACAATAATTGAACGATTCGGTGGAGGATATGAAACCTGAAACAGTTAAAAATGATACAGTTAGTATGATTGAGCGGATGCTCAAAGAAACATGCATTTTTTTTAATTAGCTTAACTTTTAAAAAGCGGTTCGGAAAATAGGCATGTCCTATGATTTGAGGAAACAAGTAAAAATTAGAATTCGGACTTTTGGCCAAATCCCCATTTAAGAGGGCATCCTAAACATCCTCCTGACTGTGTTGCCGTCTGTAAGTTGCCCACGGTAGACCCAATACAAATAATGTAAGCCCCTCTCAGACGAATATAAGATGAAGCATTTGGCGTGATGCGCAACTCATGGGCTTTAACCACAGAAGGAATCCAAGTTCTCACATAAAAGTTCTCATTACTAGTAAGATGCTGATATTAAACAAATTAATGTTTACAGGAAACCTTGAACTTGAGGGAAATAGAACGTAAATGAGTGCAGGGTAGATGTCCAAATTGCTGAAATTCAACCTAAAAAGTTTTAGTTTTACCGCGTTCTTTCTCAAAATGGGTAGCTTAAATGGATGACAAAAGAAATAGATCAAAAACATTAAAAACCTGAGAAATATGCCTTTTTTAGGAGATGGTGGGTGCTACATTACCCCCATAATGAGTCTTGTCCAACGAAGGAATTTCCTAATGACCTCCCCCCCCCCTCCTACGGCGTTTCGTGCTGGTGAGATGGCTCTGCAGAAGATAAGCATTCTTTATCACAATCACTCACCAAAATTGTTTCCTTTTTGTTGATTCGGTAGATTTAGTTAAATCGATTTTTAATAAGTAGAAAGTCGCTCCATGAGTAGCAGAGACGATAATTTCTCTCCAGTTAACGTTAGAAGCTGACAAATCGAAGTCAAACATCTTCCGATCTGTTTCGCTAAGACTCTCTTTCAACCGTAGGAGGTTCTTGTTACCGAAAGTCCACGATTGCGTTGAAACGAATGACACTGAGTCCAGAAAATAGTGTGCTCTTCTGTAAAGTTCGAGCGCTCTGAAAAAAAAAAAAATCGTTTTATTGCGGGTTAGATGGATAGGTGGAAAAAAAGTCTTATTCGTGTTATAAAAAAATAGGAAATGTTTTGATTAACATCGTTTATACCACACTACAGTGCTGTACAATGAGTGCTCACTTGGGTTTCTTGCCCCTCAATTGGCGGTAGCCATCAATTAAAGCCGCCGGGAATAAATGGACCAAATACATGGCTATCAGATACAGAAGGCGATTTTTTATTATCGTATGAGTGAGGTACCACATCATCGTATGGGGTGGATTTTCGTGACCCACGGCCATCGAAATTTGGTTGAACTCCCTGTATGTAATAGGATTTTCCGGATCAGTGGTAAGGTGGTACACCGTGACATCATTCACGTCCCTGGAACATCATTCAAAGTATTTTTAATCCGATTTGACGTTCCGACGCTTTATTTACAACAAACATGCGGATGAGGAAATTTGATTTTCCGTTGCCGCTTTATTGCCAGATAGCCAGATAGACCTTTTCGGGTATTGTAATCCGTTATTTCTGAAGAAATCAGATGGTTTTTGAGGATCTGAAGCGACAATAATCAAGCTCCGATATCTTTCAACTTGCTCTAAATGATAATTGCTTTACATACTTAATCTAACCTTATTGTTCCTAGGTGACCTAAATCTAATAGTTTCACGAGTATAATGCAGCCACTCATACCTTTGCGTTCCAGTTCTACACCCAGCTGCAATCATGGTGCTCACAACCATATCTGCCGGCACAAATTCTGTTTTTGCCTCGGGGTCGACGTTCGAAACTCGAAGCAAACCAGCAGCCGTTCCCGTGATGAAACCTATGGGACCGTACATGTTGTCTATCCATCCCTTGATAGGGTCGCTTTTCGTAGAAATAACTGAAAGATATACATAATTTATATCGGTTGAGTATTACGGGAAGATGATCAGAAATCCATCGGAATCGCCAACAGCCGTATCTTGATAATTTGACTCAAGTAGATAATAACGGTAAAATTAAAAAAAAAAAAAAAAAAAAAAAAAACTGGTGTTTACTTAGTCCTGGTCTAACGATGCACATACGCATGACGCCCGAATATGATTTTAGTACGTTCTCTGCTGCTGCTTTCGTGAAACAGTACGTATTAGGCCATTCCCCAATCAAGCTATCAGAAAAAATAGTGAGAAATAAAGAGGTGTTGCTTCGACCAAAACCATAATATTCGCTATAATTGGACGTGCTCCAGCTAACTGGCTCGTGTATCCTCACTCACTTTGCCGTAATCCCACTGATTTGTTCTTCAGACAAGCTCTCTGATATTCTTATCAAATTGTCTGGAGTGATGGGAGTTTCGTAGATCACTTCGTCAATTTCATTTCGGTGCGCATTTGAATATGCAGTAGAGACGTGGACAAAAGCCTGGACCGTGAATGTACAAAATCCTCACTACGACTTTTAATTCAAGCAGTTGAAGTATCTCAACGGGGGCTTGAACTGGTTCAAGCGAAGAATATAGTAATTAAAGAAATAACCAACCTCCAAATTACGGAATTTCGAAGATAGCCGGCATAGTTCTTTTGTTCCTCTAACATTTACAAACGTTGCAACTTTGAGATTCTCATTGAGTTTCACAGTTGCAGCGGCGTTGAATACAATATTCACTTCATCACACAGAATTGTCCGATAGAATTCGTCAATCCCAAGGTCATCTTTCATAATATCACCTCTGATAAAGTGGATTAGTTCGATAAAGTTGGGATTGCAAGTTTTCAATTTTTCAAATAGCTGAAAATTAAAGAAGAGCAGAAAGATGGTATCACAATTGTGGAATAGGGTTGCTTTCTTCACAATTAAAGTTACGTATAAAATATAAGTATTAATATAAATACAAGTATGTAAAAAAGTAAATGACGCCAAAAAAATAAATAAATAAAATAAAAATAAAGGCATTCACGTTTTTTAAGTTTTTTAAAAATTCTGATTTTTGAGTTGGCACACGTTCGTCGCAAGGATACGTTACTCAGATGCGAATCAATTGACAAAAATCTATTTTAAATTTAATTTTTTAATTAACTTTTTTTTTTTTGAGGAAATTATTTTTAGACAGCCACACACTCGCGGTAACGTTACACAGGTTCACATATAAATGAAGATATCACATTACCGGCACGTTGAATGTAGACTCCTTTCTGTCTTCTACGTCCACACCTTTCTTCTTTCTTACGAGAATATAAATTTTCCGGACGCCACATTTTCTAAGCAAATGCTCAACCAACACTCTCCCGACAAACCCTGTGCCGCCTGTGATGAGAATGGTTTTGTCCCGATAGAAATTGACTATCTCGGAGTTATTCGTGTCTCCGTTCATAGCTGCAAAATTCCTGTAAGTGAGAAGATTAGTAGAAGAATATGGGCCGAGATGAAGGAACTATACGAACGTGATGTAAAATTGACAAGAACCAGAACAACTCTATGATGCATCCTCACCTCGAAATCCCGCGTAATATAATAAGTCCTCAGATATAATGTTTCAAGTATCATGTATTTCAAGAGAAACGATGCGCGATAACTTTTAATGCCGGCTACAAATATGGATAACGTCAATCACTTGGAGTAGCGAATACTTTTGCAACGTTTGGACCACTCACGGAGCTGGCAGACGACAAATGGGAACAAAAGTACTACAGGCCTGTCTCAATCTTGAACTTCCAACATGAGATGGTTCGAATTTCACCAGGAGGGACCTTACGTCAGCTAACTAAACGGGAAATCAAATCTCGTTCAATATTAATAAACTAATTTATGAATATTAACGATGAGAGCGCTGCGGGAATATTGTGACTCATTTTTTTGTTTCGTCTTCCCAATCAAACCTTTGTTAAACCTTTCTAAATGGAAAGGTAGGTGGTATCTGTATGAGAATCAGCCGTGTAGCCGTCATACCTTCAAGGGTGCCAGTTTGGAAATGTCCATCCATCCTGTTAAATTAAATGTGTAAATAGAATGGTAAGTGGGCACTAAGCTATTATTGGTTATGCCTGCGCTAGATCGGGCTCATCGAACCTTCCCAAATGATGAGGGGTGTTGAAGAGAAGACAGGACCTAGAGTCTACCTCATCCAAATAGGTATTGACTAATGCAAGGTCGTGGTTCTCGAGCGTCTTCAAGACCCCAAAAATTAGACACTTGCAAAAATCTAGAAAACCGGTTCTAGCATAAGAGAATTAAATATTTAATTAGGCATCAAGATTGATTTTTATTCACCAACATTGATATCAGTAATTAACTTCAGTGGTTCGTAACTGTAGCCTGAAAAGTTATGACTGCGCGTTACTGGCAAAGAAGTGTGAACAGATTAACGTTCACACGTGCACTGATCTTACCTTCGATTTCACTCTGATTAATGTAGCTCGGGACCTTATCCGCACCATCCCTAAAAGTCTGATCGGAAAGATCATGGAGTTATGACTGTACGACGGCAAAGTGATAATCACGTCGATCGCAATGAAACTGATAGGGGACCGAACGACGGTGAACCCTCTTGGCCTGAAATTTTTATTGCAATTATCATTATTGCGTATGTTATCACTGTTACAAGCAATGATGGACAGACGGACAGGCGGGAGGACGGACAGGAAACTAAATTTTTTCAGATAACCAGAAACGTAAGACGCGTGTGGCTGAAATTTTCATTTTTGCAAAAATTGTGTTTCATTTTATATGTTTCTGCTGTCACGCAGTCGGAGACAATGTTGTAATCGTGCAAAATTATGTTAAGTATCAAATAAGAATTTTTCTCAAAAGCTAGTTATGCTTGTCCACGTCTGAACATTAAACAAAAACTGAATTATAGGGCTGACAAAATTGTATGACAGTCAGCTTCTCAGTTCTGTGTTATCTATCAATTTTGCGAAACAAGGATCACGTTCATAGACATGGAACATCAATATTGAAATTTGATAACTTCGTACTTACACAATAGTATTATGGGGAGTCCGTTTTTTTTTTTTTTTTTTTTTTTTTTTTTTTTTACTTTTTTTTTAACAGGGAACCTAATCTTTTAACGAGCTGCAAACACTGTCATTTGTTGCGTAACAAGATTCCCTCTTCTCTCCAGTGAACTCCCTGAATGAAGGCCTCGGGTAAACAACTGTAATGTGCTAACAAGAAGGATGAATTTAATATAAGTCCGAGTATTTAACTATAATGATTAAAAAGGGACATCTAATTGGGTTCTATTGCTTTAGGTAAATTTAATGGGAAATATTCACCCCCCTCCCTTCTCAGGCCTAAACTAATAGAGGCTCTAATAACCTTCCCACAATGGATACAATGTCTGGTAGGTCACTTAAGAAAGGTACATTCATTCAGTGACACATCAACACATGAGTTGAGTCTCGGAGGGAGAACCTCTCATAGGGGAGAATCCATCCGAACAGCCCCAGGCAGATATGGGAACTGGAAGGGAAGAACAGAGCAATGACTCACATTCAAATGACAATTAGAGATTGAATTTTGATTCTCGATCGGTGACGTCGCATTAAGTCAATGCCCGCGCTTGTTGTTTTGAGTGGCCGTGGGAATTAGGTCGAACTGCCCCTCTTGGAGAGGATTCGTGGCATCAAACGAATTACATAAAACTACTTATAATAAATTAGTACGCACACTATGGGAGGAGCATCCCGAAATTGCACTGATTCAAACTCCGTTTGAATCCATGACTACCTATCACTTGAATAGAAGAGAAGAGCCGTATAGAACAAGAACGGACAAACTCGGACTTTTTGCGAAACGTGCAATAAACTAAACTATCTTAATCCTAGTGCTTGACGACAATCAAGTTTGATCGGAATTATTTTCAAGGTAATAAAAATATTAGCAATCTTTTCACCTGCCTTCCCCATCAAACGGCTCACATGATGAGTAATTTTGAATGAATGTGTAGAAAGCGCATTCTCCCTTTGTTTTCGCATAACACGCTTTGGCAGAGGTCCACGATCTTCTTCATGATAAGTAATAGGTTGCGCTTTAATTTTTATAAAGTCCCTTTAAAAAATGTTTTCCTATAAGTAGGTACCTAGGTATTAATTAATATTATTATATTAACTAAACTTGTGTTAAGAACAAACTATTTTAGCCAAACAAAACTTGAAAAAAAAACCTTGCAAATTATACTACTATGGTTTATTATTGTAGATGCAGCTTGATGGTGTGGGAATGCGTATCTTCGAGGTCTCCGTGGTATGAAAAAAAAATATTGAAATTACAAGAATATTACCCACTTCCGCTGTGCGACAATTTGCCCGGAACTCATGTGAATCAATTCAGTGGTCAGAAGTTGAAGATGGCTCCCCACTCGCTTAGCCCCCCCCCCCCCCCTTCTGCGCAAATCCTTTCTCTTCAGTCCCAGCCTGTTTTGTGTTATTGGGTGAAAATGAGTGAGACTCTAATTAAGACACAACAACAAATAAGACCCAATGGAGTCTGGGTTCAAAATTTCTAAATTTTTTGGAAGGCGGAAGAAGAAGAAAATAAATCCAAGTGTGGGGTAAATTTAATATTTATTTATTTGGCCTTTTTAAAGTATTATTTTATTACATAAATATTTCACCGATTTCCGATAATGCCACAAATGTAACGTGATTCCCGATGTAACGTATTAACTTTATGAATGTAGTGTAGGTAATCGTATTTACGTTCACGATGGTATTCATAATCAGAAAATAACAATACTTATGATTTTTTTTGTACATACAGTCATAAGATAATTTCAAGTTTTATGAATTGGGCCAAAGTCTCCAAACAAAACATAGAGGTCACTCATATTTGATTTTCACATCGAGGCGATCACCGCTACCTACCTCTATACACCCAGTTCATAGTTGGTTACATGAATACCGCTCTTCTCCCGACATTGTGATAATTTTAATAACACAAAGAATTAAAAAAATCTGCAAATTCTTACACACGGGTTGGTTGTTCCTCGAACCAGGCGCATGGAGACTAGTTTGAACCTCGGACCAGGCGCATGGAGATTCATTTCTTCAACATGGGGGAAATGGGGAAGCAGCGGGTGTGGCGGGTCCCGGACCCATTCAAATCGATTCAGGGCCCAAAATTTAGTGGAAAAGATACCCCACACGCCTAGGTACCAGAAATGGGTAATAAATACTCAATTTGACCCATAAATTCTTCCAATGGGTGCCAATCGTTCTGGGACTTATTAAATTGGATTCAGCGTCCATTTAGCGAGAATTTAATGGAAAATGATACTCCACTCACCTGGATTGCGAAAAATCTCAAAAATCCATTTTTCGAAATTCACATTTTGATCCCTACCCGACCCAAATTTGGTTCCAACGGGCTGAAAAGTTTCGAGGACCGACCTAGGCCGAGAACAGGCACCTGATCCAAATTTCAGATTTTTAGAAAATTGTCTAGGTACTACCGAAAACGGCGCTGACAATGGAGGCGAACGACGTACGGTGTATGGCGGACGGCGGACGGACATTGATTTTGATCTAGACACCATGAAACGTCCAGAAAATTTTTTTGAGCCGAATCAGAGAAGTTGGCCTTTTGCATGAAAACATAGGTTGATAATTCAAGGAATAACCAACCTACATCCTGCAATGAACACTCTAAAACGGTTCATCTTATTAACAAAATATCGGAATGTTGAAGGAGTTCGGATAAAGACGCTTGAAAAAAGTTAGGGACCACCTACACGCATGTTACCTTGCCTGGGTGTCTAAAATCTAATCGTATCAGACTTTTTCTAGGAGGGGGGATCACTTTCCGTCCGCTGATTCATGCCTCCCTCTCCATCACTCACAAAACCACGTTCCAACTGAGTGAACCGGAAGGAGGTGTCAATCAGAAGGCACGATCTAATTTGCCGAAATTGAACATTTCCAACTCCGTTGAGAAGATACTGTTCTCAAAGGACCGACTGCCAACGGAAACCCACGATCGCAATTCCGAGTTAATAGTTATATAAAAGTAGCGATTGTCCGAACGACTGAGTTCAATTTGTGGAGTTAATTTTAACACATCATGAGGCCTGTCGTCGCGTTTTTGGTACTGACTGTCATCGTCGGTACGCTGGCACTACCGCACGCCCACTATTCACAGCAAGGAACGCCATTCGGAGGCGATGAGGCCTTTCGTCATTTATGCAGAAATCTGGGTGAAATTGTGAGTTTTTTAAAAAATGTATGGAGGAGCATGAGGGGGGAGTTTGTGACTGATTCTAATCCAAATTAATTCGAATTCTTTCAATTCCGCACTTAGTGTACTCACAATTTTTTGTGCGGTTTTGGTTGGTTATTCCTTGAATAATCAACCTATGTTTTCATGCAAAAAGTCTATCTCACTGATTCGGCCCAAAAATTATTTCTGGGCGTTTCAAGGTGTCTAGATCAAAATTAGCAAATGTCCGCCGTACGCCATCCACACCGACTTTGGTAGCGGAAATTATTCTAAAATTCTGAAATTTTGGTCAGGGGTCCGTTCATGGCTCTAGTTAGTCCTCAAAACTTTTCAACCCGATCGGACCAAATTTGGGTGGGGTAGCGGTCAGTATATAAATTTCGAAAAATGGATTTTTGAGATTTTTTGCAATCTAGGTGTGTGGGTTATAATTTTCCACTAAATTCTGGACGCTGAATCCAATAAAAAGGGTCCCAGAACGATTGGCACACAAAACGAAAACACACGACGGGCACACGATGGGTCAAAATGGTCATCTATTACCCATTTTGAATATATGTATGTGTTTTCGGGATTTCTGCTACCTAGGCGTGTGGGGTATAGTTTTCCACTAAATTTTGGACGCTAAACTTAATTAAATGGGTCCCAGAACGATTGGCACCCACTGGCTGAGATTACGATTCGAAATGGGTACCTATCTACTAATTTCGAATGTCTGTTTTCGAGATCTCTGGTACCTAGGCGTGTGGGGTATCATTTTCCACTAAATTTTGTACCCTGAATCGATTGGAATGGATACAGGACCTGCCACACCCACTGTTTCCCCCATGTTGAAGAAATGAATCTCCATGCGCCTAGTCCGAGGTTTAAATGAGTCTCCACGCGCCTGGTTCGAGGAATAACCAACCCCTGGGTAAGAATTTGCAGCGTTTTATGCATAATATTCATACATTGCTTGAGTTGGCGACGTACGCCTCTAAAATTCCTTCATTCCTTGGCCGTCGGATACCATTGTATATGCGCATAGCGTAACCGTTTTAACCAATACCTAGTTCGGTATTCCTACAGCATTTTTTTCCATTTTTTATAGTTGGTTTGACTCAATTTGTGCTATTTAGTAACAATAGTATTATTTGTTTCAGTGCAGAAATGATTTCGATTGTTGTGGAGCTCGAACTATCTGCCGCGTGCGTCCGGGTTTGGAGGGACCCTTTAGCATGACGTTCACATGTGGCTATAGAGGTTTCAGACTCTTCCGATGATCGTCGGCAAATTTTTTTTCCTTCTCCTCCTTGTTCTTACCTTGGCCCGCATGGCTGCTACCTTTCATGGAAGTAACACCCTCATGTGCCAGAACATGGATCAAAAATACCTGCAGCAGCTCCAGCGGCCACGACAGGAGATAGAAAGGACGCACGATGAAGGCTTACTCCTCCTTTACTAGGGTATCTACGTTTTAGAACCATAATTTTGTATACAAACGTGTTGGAGTTTTTATAAATAATACTGTTAATTGGTTGACGGTTCGAAAACGGTAAGGCTGAAATTGTAAAAACACCATAATAACAGTTAACAGTTTCATTGTTGAGATCTATTCCCAGAGAGGTGGGTCGAATGATGATTTTGGACTACAGAGTCTGCCAAGCGAATAACATGATTTTCATTTATCTCGTTAGTCTCACTAAATATTTTTTGAATTCATTTCCATTTCGCATTAGTATAAATAACCGCTTATTACCATACTATTGAATCCTTTCAAGTAAAATGCTAAACCATTTTCAAGAAAAGATGAATCATTATACGACCAGCACGTTCTTATACGATAATGCACGCGTTCGAGCAGGGTTTCAGCATATGCAGCGTACTCTATGTTTTTACACTCGCAGTAGGCTATTTATAAATAAAAACAAAATGGGGTTCAAGGGCACAAAGTCAAGAAACTTCCCGATTCAAGGACAATCATATTATTATTCAAATGATAGGGCGTCATGGTTTTTCATGGATTCAGCAGGTTACAACTTAATGCAAACACTGTGCTATAAAGATAAATGTAGATTAGGAACTACACTAATAAATGATCAAAGCCAATTATGAACGCTATAAATTTTGGCTCAATTGATAAATTGAGAAAGATAAGAAGGTCCTAACCAGCAGCACAATACAACAAAAATTACTAAAAAATATTTTTGCGGAGTCCACAAAGTGGAGGCTCTCCTTGACTAGATTGGCTCGGCGATAGGCGATTTTGACAGTATTATGAAACCGTTATCTAAAGTCAAGGGGACGAGTTGAGTAGTTTCTTCGTTTCGGTTTTGAATATAATTAGTTACATCTCCTGCATGGCTCTTGTCGTCAATCCAAAAATAATGCATTTTATTGAAGAACCTGAAGTAATTTAATCTTATTAATAAATATATAAAACTGAATGTCTAGTTGTGCATTTGTTTTGTTCCAACATCACGGCCAAACGGCTGCACAGATTTTCATGTGGGTGGGCGCAAATTGACCTGCAAATGATTTAATTACTTCATCGAGAAAATGGCCTCTCTGGGGACGCCACCCCGGTAAGCAACTTTGTAACTGAGAAAACACTTGACATGAGTCCCACTTTTCACGTCCAAATTTGGATGGGGTGGGATCAATCGTGAAGAACTTACGATTACGAATTCAACCAAGAACAAATTCCCAAACAAATTCTGGTGGTTCCAGCCAATCAGCTTTTATGTACAAAAATAGATCTTCGAAAATTGATATTAAAAATATCTTCATTGCGGCAGTGTCGGTCGGGAAGGGTACTTAACCAAGGTAACTGTAATACTTAGCGTTAAAATTCTGCATTTCGAAAAATGCCGTCGAACAAACGGTTAGAGCCACTTGCCTCAACCACCTGCGGTAATCAAGAATCCACACGGGGTGTTAGCTCTGTTCTTTACCTTAATTTGTAACTAGACTAGTTGGTCTTCACGTCCTCGTAACTGATCAGAAATGAACCTCGCCCATATTGATACTCACGGCTAAGGTGACCTACGAGTTTCATCTAATTCTATGTTAACAGGTTGGTAATTATTAATGTAATACAAACGTCAGTGACGGCTAACGGAACAATTTTTATCAGCTCAACAAAGAACAAATGAACCGTGCTCTGGCGTTAAAATGTGGGAAGGCACCTTGTTGCATAATCCGTGAATAAACGCAGTTGTAAAACCTCATAACGCAATTCAACAAGTTGACTGCGGCAAAGATGACAGTGAATTATAATGTGTAACGCTGAGGTTGTAAAATTTTACTACTCTTGTCTAATTTCTGTCTAACGTGTTCCGCGAGTGATAAAAGTAATAAAAGAACACGACTTCAAGGATATGGATGCTAGATTAACGAAGTTGTTACAGTTACGAGGAACCTTGTTATACTGTACGCGTTCTATACGGTTTGTTCATTCGGAATAACACTTCTTCAATTATTCCAGTAATCCAGGGTATTAGTGAGTATCAGTATTTTGAAAATTATCAACATTTTTCGGGACCTTGACGCGTGGGGTAGGTATTATTTTCGTCTCAATTGTCGAGTCGGTAACGCTGTGGGCATTTGAAACCGATTTCCACACGTGAAGGCAGTATGGGGTGAAATGGGGCTTTTTGAAAGTGATACTTGGTCGGAAAAAAATGTTTCAAACACGGTTTTACAATTAGTACGAAATACTCAGGAGACTTTGATAAAGCACTTTCTCACAAGAGCAAGATCCATCTGGAAAATCCATAACTAAGCATGTGGAATCATTGTTTCTTTGTGTCGGATGTCGCCGTTGTTTCTCTTGATGGTGACTGTGATTGGATGTGCGTCCTGGCCCTTCAGATCCTCCTGAAACAGGCGAGGTCCCAATTTTTCGGCATGTACCGACTGATAAATGAATGGTTATGTGCAAATCTGGCTGCGTTTAGGCGTGTATGAGTGGTGAGAAAGGATACTCCTTATTAGCAATAACTAAATACGAGGAATTTTTAGAATAACCACATTTTATCTCAGCCGATAAAATGAATCATCGTAGTTTTGCTAAGAGCTACTGCAAGAGCTCCTTGAACAACTCGTAAAAAAAATGTTCCAACCACTTAAATGAAAACCACAACCACAGAGTTAATTTTGTTCAGGAAATGAATGAATAAGCGTCAGGTTGTTGACGTTAATATAGCATGACTTTGCAGTAGATCAATTCAACAAAAAAGTGCAGCTTGAGGATTACATTCTCACTCTTTCATTCCTTTCACCACGGTAAACCGACAAGGAAATGGTTCAGGTAGGTAATCTCCTTGGCTCACAAGAAAAAGACACTCCTACCACTTTAGACCTTATCGGAAGTTTAAGAAGGCTCGGGAAATCCAACTGCCACAATGTCATCTAGGAATATTTCATCATTTATATTAAATTAATAGTGTTCTGTAGTGTACATCTCCCACGCTTTTTTTCGAATCCTCACCGATCGTAAGCAAAAATACAGGAATAAATACTCGCCTAGATCGCCCGAAATCTCGAAAAATCCATTTTTTAAAAAACACATTATGACCCCTACCCCGCCCAAATGAGATCCTGCTTTTGAAATAAGTAGAAACGATCGAGGAAAACGGAAACTCAAGGCAATCATTTCAGGATACAGGATGAAAGCTACGTAGGTACGTATACGTTACGTTGTTAATTTATGACAGTAGGATAGAATTCACAACGATCGTTTTCGAACTAAAAATTTTGATTATGGCAATTCGATTGAGGTTTAAAATACCTACATGATTCATGTAAATATTTATTTACTGTATACGTACTTATTAATTGTATCAATTACAAATAATTTATTGACTAAAAGTAGAGTGAATGTTATTCTTCCTATAGATAATCTTAATAGATAATTGTCACATTTCTGTAAAACATTTTAACGTAAATTTTTATAATTACGGGTTGTTCTGCCATTGGACTAGATGGCACAAGTAAGCAACACCCAAGTTTCATGATACTGACAGTATGTGTTGAAACACTGGATCGAGGGAGAAATAACCAACAAATATTAGGTATCATACAGAACCACTGTATCCAGTGGTATCAACGTTACGATGGACAATCGAGACATTCCTGTTTTCGAAGAGCCTCAAGATGCGTAGAGATGAACTCATGAATTTGGAGATGTATCAGCATGCCTATAAAGAGAGCAACTCCATGACAGTGAAACTCACTTGTACTGTCGACGGATAGCTCTCTTGATAGTACATGCCTTTGTGATGAAGCCCTTCAGGCTTGACGGCTGTTGTGATGTCCTCTTCTTTTTTCTAGATGTTAACAATACCTAGTAGCTACCTAATTCCTCTTACTACCTAGGTACTAATAAATGATACCAGGAACATGTTACTTTTTAATTATTTTATTTTACCTACAATAAACTGGTAAACAGTTATAAGGATCACACGGGTTTTAATCTGCTTTCAAATATCAAATAACCAATGCACTTGTATGTTTCTCACGACCATCAAAGTCTTCTCAGTTCTCCTCATAGCGTTTGACGAGATTTAGATCATACAAAGATAAATATGAGCTCTCTTCGGTTATACTTTTGTAATCACGATAAACGGACCTCCCTACGTTGGAATGTTCCCAATCGATTGTGAGATAGTTTTGTCGCAGTTTTTCTGAATTTCATCAGTGCCTCAATGAAGAAAATACGCCTACGATTGAGTTTAAATGACTACGAGTAGTAAGACACGTAACTTCCTTGAGCAGTAAACAGCGCAATTAACAGTGTCGCACTAACTGCAATGCGATTTTTTCACAGCCAGCATCTGTGAAAGAAGCAATTAGAAACTCACTTTCAGTTTCACGAGCGAAGAAATAGTTGAGGATAGAACTCCACGTTGAAAATCATCTTCAGGTTTTGATTTCTCCTCACGAACCAGCAATTAACGGTTAACAAAAATGGAGGTTACAACTCTTTTGAATGACAAAGAGAGTCGCTCCTGCTGGTATCTAGGTATTGTGAAGGTAACCTGCCTCGTTACTGAAATGGCTAAAGATTCTCATTGCTCATTCTCAGGCCAGTTCACTTCAAGGCTACAAGGAGAACATTTGAGTGAAGTTTAAGAATTCAATAAAATAATTCGGGAGCGGTTACTTGTTAATTATTTACATGTTTATAAGTCTAGAATGAATGCTGAATCCTAAGTTGTTGGTTTATCGTATTTTACGAGTTTTTTTTTCCTCCTCAAGCCTAGCGAGAAAAACGGACTTTTCATTATCTAATCAACAAAGGTGAGGGCGCAGCCACTTCCAAGTGATCGTGGGAAGCCGCTTATCGGAGTCGTACCCAAGTCACCCGTTTCACTTGTATCAAAATGTGTAATGTAGGGTGACCTTGTACCATGATATGACTAACTCGCTCAACAACAAAAATAACGTGCCACCAATGTTTCCTCCAAAGCCATTACCAAGAATAGCGGTACTACGATATAAAGATAACTTGGGTCATTCTAATGATTTCATTGGGAAAGCTTTTATTGTTTGATCTCACCCACATCGCAGGAGCTTACCAATCTATGGATAAGAATATGCACAGACTTTGAAAACAATAATTTGTGATCTCACCCACATCGCAGGAGCTTACCAATCTATGGATAAGAATATGCACAGACTTTGAAAACAATAATTTGTGGTCTGTTTTTAGTTTTCCTTCTAAATAGCGAACTTCTCTAAATACCTCGAACATACTCCACATGAGCAACAAGAAGAGAGGTTTCCTAGATTAATAACAAGCAGGAACGATTTGCGGCCTTTTATAATCTAGGCCAAACATCAATATTATATCGTATGAAATCGGCGGAATGTTAATTAAGTGAGGCTTTCTTCTTCAAACTAGTGTTGTTATGAAGTTTTAATCATCACAATTAGTATTCTTGTGCCTGTCACGGTAAACGTGTAAGCCTGTTGTAAGCTAGTTGAACGAAACCGAACGGTGACGGCTGAAAGCAACTAGAGCTGAGCCCCCAATGCCTATTGAATCGCAACAAGAGCGGATTTTTTTATGGTTAAATTTAATGAGAAGTCTTCTGCTTGCTATTGTTGCTAGAAGCGGGGAACCGTTGTGCTTTGTGCGTTATCTCGTGTAGGCACCTACCTTCGAGCGGTATTAAACCTATCTCGCTCCGACGTATTACGGGTTACAGCACGTCGCGGCAGTTCTAAATAAATACGAAATGAGCAAACAAAGGTGAGGTTTGCCTTGTTATCGGCCTATCCGCCTGATCAAGCAAGAAGATAATACGTACAAAATATTCATGCCTTTTCACTTCTACCTATATTAGCCGCTCCGCAGTTGCTCAGAAAGAAAGTGGTTTTAGCAGGTTTTAACACAAGACGAGAGAATACTCCGTATAGGAAATAATGCTCATAAATAAATTAATAGATCCCTCATGAATATTATCTTTGGAAAATATGATACTGTATTGGTGACTACCAATAATAATCGCTACTGATGGGAAAACTCAACAAGTATTGTATCGTCCTCACTTCCTCTCTGAGACATAAGTTCCTCCCACGGCCTATTAGGATACTGTTCTGCGTGATCTCGCTGTAATTTCGACAGTTTTTGCGGAGAGAATCAATAAGGCGGGTATAAATATGGTGCCTACGCATGTGTGTTATAGGTACTGAATGAGATGTGTAGTAACAGTAAAATCAAATCGTTCACGTGTTTGGTGACAAAATGGGAAAAACTCAGCGTCAGCTTCCTTGTTATCTTATCCTTTGCTCCGACGGCTCTTATCGAACCTCTCCCATTTTCTGGCAATTCGATCGCCGACTCATTAATCTTGTCATAGTATTTGGCCGGTAGTTTAATTTTGACGGCCACAGTCATCTTATTTTGGTATTAAAATGTACCCGTCTCTCTCCTGAAGCGTTAATTTCTAAACGTTATGTCGATTATTTCTTGAACACATTGTTCTTATTCCTCAAGCATCAAGGTTGTAGTGCATATTTTGTACTATGTATTGTATTGTATTTTTTGGCAATTTAATGAAGATGGTTCGTACCTAACTGATGGCGAATTGAATATTATACATAGAGTCAAGTACACACTGATCATATTATATGTATCACAATACCATTATGATTGAAAATAAGACAGGTGGTTCAGTGAAGATTTCCCTCAATGCGTTAAGTAGAAAAAAATCTGCAAATTCTTACACACGAGTTGGTTATTCCTCGAATGGGGAAAACAGTGGGTGTGGCGGGTCCCAGACCCAATCCAATCAATTCAGGGTCCAAATTTAGTGGAAAATGATACCCCACACGCCTAGGCACCAGAAATCCCGAAAACACATATTCAAAATGGGTAATATATACCAATTTGACCCATGACTTCTTCCAGTGGATGCCAATCGCTCTGGGCCCGTTTCATTGGATTCATCAGCGTCCAAATTTAGTGGAAAATGACACCCTACTCGCCTAAATCGCCCAAATCTCGAAAATCCATTTTTCAATAAACACATTTTGACCCCTACCCTACCCCCCCCCCCCCAACCGATCGGGCTGAAAGTTTAGAGGACCCGTCTCGGCCGGGGGAACAGACCCATGACCCAAATTTCAGATTTTTAGAAAATTTTGTACTACCAAAAACGGCGCGGACGATGGACGGCGGACGGACATTGACCTTTTTTGATCAGGACATCATGAAACGTCAGAAAAAAATGTTGAGCCGAATCGGAGAGGTTGACCATTATCATGAAAACATAGGTTGATTATTCAAGGAATAACCAACCAAAAGAAAAAAAATCCTACATACACGAGAACGCAAAGGTGCTTCCATATGATTTGACGATATGGTTAGTTACAACAACATGAGTAAAGGTAAATTTTAGGATATGGTATTAGAGAGAAATAAAAATGAAATTGGATACTTATCGAGTTACACTTGCCGCACTTGAGGGTACAGGGGTGGTTACACTGACATCAAATGAACCAGTACAGTGAAGCACCTGTTGGTTTTGTCGCTTGGTGGCAGGTCCCCACCCACGAGGCAAGTTGAACGTCACCTGTATCTCACCCACTGCCGCACCAACGGCCCCCGCCTTCCTAGCCTGTGGTTCTGAAACGCCTTCAAGTTGTGCAATTTGTCCCTACCTTAGTGGACAGTTGGAGTCTTCGAAAGGTGGGAAGGTACAAGAGGAGGGAGCGAGATACCGGGAAGAATGGCTCGTAATGAGGCGCCATTCTTGTGAATAATTATAAGAACAGCGGAACTGGACGTCTCAACTGGTAAAGGAAGGCGGTGGAGGGGGGTGGTAGGCTTTCTGGAGACCCACGACAACTTCACCCACGCAGAGGATAAAATAGTTCAAGAAGTATTTTTACGACTTATACGAGGTAGATTGGATGCATGGATCAATTGGAACCATCTCAATTTTCACCCAATCAAATATTAGCGTTTGAAATTGAGTGAGAAAAGATAACTACATACACCGCCCCTTTGTTAGGTTGAATTTTTCTACGGCTAAAACATATACATGACGCTTTTGGTTGGTTATTCTTTAAATAACCAACCTATATTTTCATGCAAAGGGTCAATCTCTCTGATTTGGCCCAAAATGTTTTCTGGGCGTTTAAGGTGTCTAGATCAAAACAGGCAACTGTCCGTCCGACATACACGCCGACTTTGGCAGTAGACAATTTTCTAAAAATCTGGTTTTTGGTCGGGGACCCGTTTCCGGCTTTTGTTGGTCCTAGAAACTATTCAGCCGGATCCGACAGAATGGGGGGGGGGGGTAAATGTGTATTGCGAAAATGGGTTTTTGACATTTTCGGTAATCTAGGCGAGTGAGTTACATACTTTCCATTCAATTTTGGATGCTGAATCGATTGAATTGAGTCTCCATGCACCTGGTTCGAGGAATAACCAACCCCTGTGAAAGAATTTGTAGCGTTTTTGGTTGGTTTTCCTCGAATAATCAACCTATTTTCATGATAATGGTCAACCTCTCCGATTTGGCTCAAAATTTTTTTCTGGACGTTTCATGATGTCCTGATCAAAAAAGGTCAATGTCCGTCCGCCGTACGCCGTACGCCGTCCATGTTCCGCGCCGTTTTTGGTAGTAGAAAATTTTCTAAAATCTGAAATTGGGTCAGGGGTCTGTTCCCAGTCGAGATGGGTCCTCGAAACTTTCAGCCCGATCGGACCAAATTTGGGGGGGGGTAGGGGTCAAAATGTGTTTTTTGAAAAATGGATTTTCGAGGTTTTGGGCAATCTAGGCGAGTAGGGTGTCATTTTCCACTAATTTTGGACGCTGAATTCAATGAAACGGGTCCCAGAACGATTGGCACCCACTGGAGAAAGTTGATGGAATATCTTATACATTCCATGTAACATACGAAACTACATATTGCTCTCCTTAGACTGTTAGTGGTCATGAGGGTTTGCAGCTCTGTTCATTTAAGTCTCAGTCACTCCTTCTTCTAGAGTTGTAAGAAAGTGAGTACAAAAATATATTGTTCAAATTGTGATCCGCGAGTTTATAATTCCCATTTTCTCACCAAGAAAGTTGAAGAGAAGTATGCCAAGAAACAAACTGCCAAATTGCGAATTCTAAAGAAGTTTAAGTCTAAAAGGAATAGTGCATCAATTTTTCAAGTTTATTTAAAGTAACCATCTTGGTCCAGTAATGCCATCGGTCTAAAACTCATTTCAACTAATTCACCATCCAATTTTTCGAGAAAAATGACGTCCTACACACTTCCCCAAAAATTTCGAAAACGCTTTATAAAAGTTCCCATATTCACCCAAAATCTGCCTCCAATTTGCTGTCACGGGACTGAGAATGAGTCTGGCACAACTTGGGACCTAATGATGGGTTTTAGTTGTAGAATAGAGGAAATTTCAACATTTTCGAAGCATCGACTTGAAAATAACGCTAATGTTTTTTTTTCTCTTTTTTTCGATTTATATGGTAAAGCTGTATCGAAAAAAGTAGTAACCACATCGGGTTCAGCCCTCCTAACTAATTTAAAAACGTTGCGAATTCATTCACAGGGGTTCGCTATTCCTCATACCTCGATTATTAGGAGCATGGGAAAAATGGGAAAATGAGGAGAGCAGTGGGTGTGGATAGCTCTTGACCCATTCCAATCGATTCAGCATCGAAAAGTTAGTGGAAAATAATACCCCACACGCCTAGGTACTAGAAATCTCGAAAATCCGCTTTTGGTTGGTTATTCCTTGAATAATCAACCTATGTTTTCATGATAATGGTCAACCTCTCCGAATTGGCTCAAAATTTTTTTCTGGACGTTTCATGATGTCCTGATCAAAAAAGGTCAATGTCCGTCCGCCGTACGCCGTACGCCGTACGCCGTCCATCGTCTGCGCCGTTTTTGGTAGCAGATAATTTTCTAAAAATCTGAAATTTGGGTCAGGGGTCTGTGTCAGGGGTCCCAGCCGAGATGGGTCCTCGAAACGTTTCAGCCCGATCGAACCAAATTTGGAGGGGGTAGGGGTCAAAATGTGTTTTTTGAAAAATGGATTTTCGAGATTTTGGGTGATTTAGGCGAGTGGGGTGTCATTTTCCACTAAATTTTGGACGCGTAATCCAATAAAATGGGTCCCAGAACGATTGGCGCCCACTAAAAGAAGTAATGGGTCAAATTGGGTATTTATTACCCAATTTGATTATGTGTTTTCGGGATTTCTGCTACCTAGGCGTGTGGGGTATCATATTCCACTAAATTTTGGACCCTGAATCGATTGGAATGGGTCTGGGACCCGCCACTCCCACTGTTTCCCCTAATTCGAGGAATAACCAACCCGTGTGTAAGAATTTGCAGATTTTTGAGATAGGTAGACAGATGCCAATTTTGACCCATAACTTCTTCCGGTGGGCGTCAATCGTTCTGGGACCCGTCCCTTGTTTTAAGCGTCCAAAATTTAGTAGAAAATGATACCCCACAAGCCTAGATTGCTGGAAATCTCGAAAACACGTTTTCACCCCCAATCCCCCTAATTTGTTCCGATTGGGCTGAAAAGTTTCGAGGACCAACTAGAGTAAAGTAGAGCTTGTTGAGCATCGTAGACCAATTCCAATTTCGTGTAGTTCTGACTTTAACTCACCCCTCCAAAAATTTGGTGCTGCTTCTTGTTTGTCTTGATCCTTCAAAAATGTTCTGAACGATAAAAATTTCGCTCTTCAGCAAAAGAAAAGTGATTCTTTCGGAATGCACGCTGGTTTGATACCGCATGATATTGCCTTCTACCACCCCCCAACGCTTTGATATACTTAACTCTGTGGGACGTAGGCAGTTTAGGTTTCACGGTTTGAGCTCGAACGAGGCTCTTGATTGAGCAATCTATCAATAACCCGAACCCGTCATAAGTAATCGTCCAACTTGGCTTATCGCCGACTTATCGGTCGGGAGGGTTTGGAAGGGATTTCGCTTCTGGACCCGTGCAGCTGTTCATCGGTCGTGTGTCTGACGTTAGTCACCATTCGGAGATTTCCCGCTAGACAAGAGCACGCCTGTGTACAGATTCATATCGAGCAAAAGCTGATGATTCCCCTCACGGAGATGTTTGCCAGACGTAAACACTATCACCCTCTCGATATCCGAAAA
>CM033998.1:12259759-12375945 GCA_019603395.1 Cyrtorhinus lividipennis | reverse complement strand
TCTCCTGATTTACGCTCATAACACGGCTCGATAAAGGCTGAAATTGAAAAAAAGCTGTGAATTCTTCCTTAATAGTTTATTGTCCTCGGGTGAAATGTGCTCGTGGAGGGGATAGTGCCTTCCGAATTGCATCAGTCATGTTTGCGAAAACCATCTGTTTTTGTTTTTGTTTATTATTCCATGAATTATGAACTTATATTCTTAGGCCAAAAGTTAAAGCTAGAATTGACTATATTTTCAAGATCCAAAACCTAAAATACCCGTTAATTGTACACCGTCTGTTTCTTTAAAAACATGAAATTTCGTTCAATGGTTCTTTTATCGGGGTCCGGTCTATTCCACCGATTTTCAGGTCAATTCCGCTCCTTCAATGAGAAAGTCCCACCGGCGGAATCGACATGCTAACCAACGTAGCCAAATGTCAATTCCGCCGAGCATTTCTTAAAATTTAAGAGACTTACCTCATAACGTGCGTATGGAGTGTCATGGTCAGAGAAAGGTTTATTCAACGCTGCTACGTTTGATACATAATCCGCGCGCGCGATTTTACCGTTGACCTAGTCTTGAATAAGGTTTTCGATTTGAGCCAACTTGTCAACAACTTTTTTACGCGGCTTAACTGGGACACCTACACTATTCATTGACACCACGCTGTCAATCTGAATGTCGTGCATTCCGCATTGCCCACATGATCGGAGGAAACGTTGGTTGAGGCTGTAAGTAAGTTTTTTTGAGGTAGTTTGCGAACTTTCGGGTTACGTTCGGGCACGGGGAAGTCGTTGGCGAGGCTTTCTTCAACTTCGAAAAATCCCAAGTAAGGTAGGCCAAAAACCTTACGCAGAAACTGTCCGACCAGAGTACTGCGTTTATAATCGCTGGCCAGTCCACATTCTTGTATTTTTCGCCACCAACTCTGCGTAAGATGAAATTTGCAGCCTTGAAGACTGCGAGGTGGATTGCAAGCTCCAAGTCAGTGACTAACGTCTTCCACGCCAATTCAAATTTTGAGCACTTATCCTTGAGTAATTGAAAAGACTTTACATAAGTATATTTTTTCTTGTCGGCAAGTAGGAAAAATACTAGTGGTGTGTAGTGGCCGTTTTTAAAAGAATGCACTGAAAACAACTGCCTAAATACTTGGCACTGCACTTGAACGTCCCATCTACGTAAAGAATGGTTGCGCGGGCCAAAAACTGCAAGTTCTGTTCGGTCGAGAACATTATAAGACCATCAGCTGCACTGTTATGTAGCAAAAAATTTTCGGCGTTGCTTGTCTTTACACTAATTTTGTCAACGCACTCACGGACTTCCAACGTTCTTCCATCGGCGGAATAGACCTGCAACCCTTTTATCGGCTTGGGCCTTCAAAATTTTATAGACAAGTCCGCTCACAAAGTAAAAATTTGTATTTGAATTTCGAGATTTTCGAGGACCTGTGTGAAATCATTCCTGTACTAAAGCTATGGACGCCGAAACCAATCGAAATACGTCCAGAAACTATTGCCGAATGTTTACAAAATAGTTTACAATCTATTAAAAAACGCTTGACCAATTATATCCTCTCTTCTAAATGGGTACTGATGTATATACTCCGGTGAGCTCACTGATACTCTTTAAAATCAGAGCTGACCAAAGCATGAAGTGGCTTTTCATTACAACCCTGACAATTTTCCGGCGATTAACACATCAATTGCTATGATGAAATGGAAATGATAGTTTACCAAAGCCTGAAACATCATCAATTGCAGCACATATCACACGAATACAGATATTCTGATGGAATATTATTGATCGTCTATTGCTATGATTATCTATTAGTGTAATATAATATGTGCAACTCCGACTAGCACGCAACCCAATATGGCATTTTAGAGCTTATCAGGACCTTATTGCCGTTTGAATTAGTGTATGAATTATAAACTGCGAAGGTCGATCCGTATTTCCGTCAATTGCGAACCGATTTCGACTAATTCAGATTAACTGGATCCGAATATACCTCGGATTTATCAGGTGTCTTCTTCCGTGACCTCACCCCAACTAATTACAATGATTGACAACCTCCCTCGCACACCGATCATAAATGACAGGGTGTTCTCAGTTGGGTTGATTATGATGGATAGCTCAATTCAACCCCCAAACATCTCCGACTGTTACTGCGCCGACATTATCTTTCCTGTTGATAAAGCGACGTGCCGCGTCCGGCCAGCCACGTGGGGGAGAAAAGATTATGTGTTAGGCTTTGAATCGTATGCCGATTACTATGCTAGAAATTACAGAATGGGGGTGTTTTCCGGTTCATTCATTAGTGCGTCTTGGGGTGGGAATGATTATTTCTGCTCTGTTTCATAACTGGCCGAAATGTTTCGAAGTAGTAGTTTCGAGGGCCTTCCTCACTCACCAGAATATAGTCCTCACGTGAAGTTAATACCGAGAAATAACCAGAGGTTTATCAATTTCTGTTGGTTATTCCTTGAATAAACAACCTATGTCTTCATGCAAAATAGTAATCTCTCCGATTCGGCCCAAAAAAATTTTCTGGGCGTTTCAAAATGTCCTACCAAAGTCAAATGTCCGTCCGCCGTCCATGCCGACTTTGGTAGTATCAAATTTTCTAAAAATCTGAATTTTAGACAGGGAACTGTTTTTCGGATTTAGTTGGCCCTAGAAAATTGTCAGCCCGATCGAACCAAATTTGGGCAGGGTAGGGGTCAAAATGTGTTTTTCGAAAAATGGATTTTCGAGATTTTTGACGATCCAGGCGTGTGGGGTATTATTTTGCACTAAATTTCGGACGCTGAATCCAATGAAAAGGGTTCCAGAACGATTGGTGCCCTCTGGAAGAGGTTATGAGTCATGCTTGTTTTCGAGATTTCCGGTACCTGGGCGTGTGGGGTATCATTTTTCACTAAATTTTGGACGCTGAATCGATTGGAGTGAGTCCCCATGCTTCTGGTCCGAGGAATAACCAATCCCTGTGAATGGATTGACCTTCTGGTCAGACTGCGGAGAGTAGAGCAGTCCAGATCTCCCTTTTCCTTCTTCATTAAAAACAAAAATCAATTCAATTAGGACGGAACAACTCTTTCAATACAGTCAATGAAGGACGTCCTGGGCAAGCTTTTCTCGGACCATCTTGAGCTATTTGTCTTCAGCGAGCGGTCCTGGTGTATTGTCAGCCATAAAACTCGCGGCTATACTGATGAGTCCTATCTGCAACTTGTATGAATACCTGAGATCCATCTTATAGCGTTATCCCCTAGGTCACTCCAATTGCATGGAGTTGAGCATCGATAAACGTGATTCACACCCAGCCTTGACGTTCTTTTTCACGTTGAAAACGGTAGACCATCTAAGAGGGCAGCAAGGTGGCAACACTATGTTTCAGCCCAGTTAGAATGTCACGGAGATCCAACTCGTGACTTGCAAATGAATATGTATCATGGGTCTCCAGCGTTCAGTTTTCCGTGAGGTGACGCTTCTTTTTGCCGGAACTTTTCGGAAACAGTGCTCCCCAAGACGGTAAATCGCCAGAGCGTGAGGAGCAAAAGGCGGTGCAAAGGACTGTTCGGACGATTAAGACTTTTTGAGATCTCAACAGGTTCAAGGAGCACAGATTCGCCAAGCAAAAGAAAAAGGCGTGATGATTTAAGAAGGAGGGGATCGTAAGAACGAACAATAACAGGGAATGGTGAGTTTAAGCTCAAAGGATAGAGACAATGGGGCACGTATTACCGTGCTGTCGTGGAGTATAAACATGGTCGGCTCTTAGCAGATTAATATGTTACCACCCCCACCGCGACTGTTCGTGACCCCTTAGCTTCCATCGCCTTATACGGCCCTCGAGGGGCCCCTCACACTCGAGGGCCCCCTTCGTCCAATACGTGAAATTGATAACGTGGTGAGATACTCGCTGTTTTCATTTAGACCTCCGACCGCTACATCAAGATTCTCACGGACGATATCTCGCCAAATAACTTTGCCCGTAACATTTACACAACATCACACCCGTTGGAAAAAAATTGAAATTATTGGCTTGTTCGAAATCTCATGGACACAATGGGTATAAACTTTATTTCGTGAGTTCGATAACATCTGACCGGTATATTCTTCCGTGAATACAAAACTACCACCGGACTCCACCAGAAGTGTCTAATCGAATTCACGGTGAGCTTAAAGGTGGGTCTACACGGGGACATTTTATTGCGGTAGAGCGAGAGCTAGAGCACTCTAGAGAAGTGTGGACGGCCCTGCAACTGCTCTCGGCATCAGTCTCGAGAAGTTTCATGGGTGAAACAAGTTGCTACAGCGATGGCGAGTTTGAGTCGTCTGTCCACACTCGAATGGGAATATTTTTTTTTATCAATAATTTTTTTTTCTCATAATGAAACAAGCAATTATTAATATAATTGAAATAAATGCTGCTATTATTGATGAATTCGGGTATAATATTTTAATTATTACTTTTTCTCATAAACAAGGACCGAAACTGGAGAGCAGTTTCTACCGCTGCTCTGGCAAATGAATATGCCACAGATGCAAAAGAAATCGGGAGGAAAAAAAATTGGCACTTTCATGTAAATGTCTATTTTAATAAATACAATATTATACATTTCTCAACATAACTTTTTCGCGAGTATTAATTACATTTACCTGAAGTCAAAAATCTGAGCGTTACTGCTAATCTTTCTCCTGGTTGTATCGACTCCCTCATCACAGTATCCTCTTTTCTGATGAGTGGGGAAATCTTGGTCAGTAGCTCCTGAAAATTAGTGGCCGACAATCGCAGGAAATTTGCGTCCAAACACGTCGTTTTTTCTCCTTTTTAACGAATGAATTAACGAAATGATTAACGAATCACAAGTGCCCCGCGAGCTATGCTGGACGAACTCATATCGAATCACACGAATCCGACAGCAGGGAAGTTAGAATGAGACTGAGTGAACGAAGACGAATCTCTCTCTAGCGCAACTGCAAGAAAGCGGGTCGTGTAGACACTCTCGCAACCGCTCTAGCGAGATCACTGGCGAGAGCGGTCTCAGAGACTCACTCTAGCGCTCTCAGGGCTCATGGTGTAGACGCGGCTGACACTGATAACGTTATCAGTCTCGCTCTAGCTCTCTCCCGTGTAGACCCACCTTGAAGGACTAATTCTTGAACCTCATGTTGGTGGTGGACAAATGTTGTACTTTAACAAAAACTCTGAAACGAACTCTGTAGAGAAATTTTGGTTGTTTATTCCTTTAATAATCAACCTATGTATTCATGCAAAAGCCAATCTCTCCCGTTCTGCTCAAAATGTTTTTCTGGGTGTTTCAAGGTGTCTTGATCAAAATACGCTAATACCCGTCCACCGTACGCCGTTCGCCGTCCACGCCGACTTCGGTAGTAGACAATTTTCTAAAAATCTGAGATTTGAGTCAGGGATCCGTTTCCTGCTCTAGTTGGTCCTCGAAACCTTTCAGCTTGATCGGGCCATATAGGGAGGGAGGGGGAAGCAGGGGTCAAAATGTGTATCTCAAAATCGCATGCTCCTCCTGGTTCGAGAGATAAACAACCCCTGTGTATGAATATGCAGCGTTTTCTTGGAGGATCTCCGAACGTTTCTCCGAGCCCTCCAGAGTAGGTATATAGGAGACAAAAATTTGAAAATTGGACAAATGAGCCACAAATGAGTACGTTTGGGGGAAACCCATACGGAGTGCAATGTTAGGTAGTGCAAAGTCAGAACCTCAAATTGTTAGCGGGTAAGCATGATTCATCAGATTACTAAAATTTACTCTTCATAAGATCATTAAGCACGAAAAAAGATGGGTAGATTGTTTTTATAAGAATATTTCGAGGAAAAGAAAACAGGGAACTTCAAAAACATGTCTACATGGGTTTTCAATTAGAGGACAATAGAGTCACCAGAGAAATACCGCCTTCTCTTGAATTTTGAAACCTTGAAAAATGACAAGCTAACTCACACCATCGAATGTTAAATAACTATGCATAATAAATGCATATAATAATGCATAATGCATAATAATTAATAAATACGCACAAATATTCATGGCTAGATGACACAAGTTTACCAGACTTAGCATGAGTTGGTACCCCTGAGCTGCTCAAAACCAATGATAAGTCCGCCGTCATGACGTCATTGGAGTCTCGTTGAGTAGGTAGCAGAGTGGGCAAAAATATTTCAACAGGTATATGATCGTACACCATCAAGCAGCAACACAGATTCAGATCAATCACAGACCCATGAAGCAACCGCTCAGTTTCCTCATTGCAACTTCTTAAATTATATCTATCTCTTTTTGGTTGGTTATTTCTTAAATAATCGAAAAATGGATTTATGATATTATCGGCAAACTAGGCGTGTGGGGTATCATTTTCGACCTAATTTTGGCAGAGTATAGGTCATGTTCATTCACTTCTTTTCAAACTAACAAAAATGTCCCTGCGAGTGATGTGGTGGTTGCAAAGCTTGTCTGCATTGTACCGTCGTCAAAATGAAAATCTTACGTGTCCGAATCAAATTTCGCGAACAATTCATTTCTATAACTCCTCGACAGAGCGCGTTGTTCCCATTCAGCTGCCTCTGTCGATTCGACTCACCGACCTGAAACGACCCTGGAAATATGAAAGAATAGAGCGAATCCAATTTCCCAACATGTTGACGCACGTAAAATATGTGACTTGCCAGAGGGAACGCATGGAGACTCCCCGGTTAGGAAATCAATAGGGAGGGGGAGCCAGTTAAGGGCAGTTAAGGGGTGTCAAGTCCTTAGGGGCTGTCCATTATGATGACGCTGAAGAGAAGTGGAAGTCAATGATGAACCCTCCGTTGTCGAGGGTAGTTACTGGGAACATCCCTTCGGGTTTAGGGGTTGATTTGATATACTAAAGATTTAACCAGCTGTAAAAGATCGTTCTCTAAACGGTGGGAGCCGGTTGTCCTTTTTTTAAATAACTCCCTTTATTTTATCATGGAGTGCGCTAGGGTGGTTTTTTCCTTGTTCATCCCCTCCATTTTGAGATTGTTAAATTTTTTTTCAAACAGATGATAACTCGCCCGAGCCTCTTTGTCGTCCACCTTGATCCTCTTATCTCTCGACTTTTGGCTTTACGAAGCAAAGAAAATAACATGACTCCCTCAACTACGTCAACAGGAATCGTTAAACAAAACCATTTCTTCCTTTCCATTTTTTTTAATCGAGCCAGGGGAGCAAAACCGATATGGGACGAGAAAATACTTGATCCCCGGAGACATACATAGTGGGGCCTGATCACAATTATTTTAATACACGGTTTAAAGGGAAAACTTTACTCCGATCAAGAAACATATATGCTCTGAACCTAATTTTTTAACAAATTCCATTTAGCTATTGTTTATAATTTGTTCATTCTTATCCACGATTTATGATTTGTTCTTGGATTTGATATTCTAAAAGTAACTGTAACTTCTTCCTCATTTTCTCTGAAAATGAAACAATTTCTTGAATTTTATTAGAAGAACCTAGAATCAACGTGGTGTCAATCGGCTAAAAAATTTATAAAGATTAGTAATCATCACAATTTACTTCAGTCTGTGGAAATATAAACCATACCTGATGTTATAAATCCAATTCAATATCCTCGATTTTTTCTGGAAAAATATTTTTCACAAACGGCTTATTATTAATTTCTGGGGTGAGAAAAGCGTATCTTTGAGGTATAAGTGAAAAGAAACTTTTTTTTCGAAATTTTCGCAATGAATTACTGTACGTAGAATAAATTGATTGATTTTCTTTTCAAATTAGAATGTTTGAAAGTTGAGTTTTTAAATCATTTAGGGTTACAATGGGAAGAAATCTAGTGAAGTGACTAACGCTTTAAAACTATCGAAGAACCAAGAACCTTTGAAACTTGACTAGCTTTAATCTTCAGGTTAATTTGGCCCTCGACATGATCCTTGTGGTTTGTGTAAAATATTAATTTGAATTGCCAAAAGTTTTCTTCAATTTTGGAAAACTGGACGAAGTAGTAATTGCCATTTGCAGCGTATAGTTCAAATTATTAAATTGCGAATAATTTCTAGTATAAAACAGCTTTTGAAGTTGACAATCGTAGTTGTGTCATAATTTTGCTGCGTATTCGCACAACTGGCATTTTTCGATATGACATCCTGAGCCTACAGGTCGTGTTAGGACAAGGGGCGTTTCTTTCAACCACTCTACAGCTAAAAGGATTGTTCATTATGTTTCTTCGATCGCGAACTTGAAACGGGCCAACTCCGCACCGACAGCGATTTTCAAAGGGAGCGAGAACCCGGATAGTAAAACTTTACTTCCGCTACATTAGAGGCGGGTTTTTACTGCCGTCGTAAACTTCTTTCCCGGGAGGAAATTTCCTTCATTTAACCTTATCTATTGTGGGGTAATTAAGAAATGAAGTTTGAGGGCAGGGCGGTAGGGCGAAGAAAAAGTCGTTATGGACGTACAACCTGGGCGGTTCTTAAATTCCTTTTTCAGGTTGGCCTCTGATGCAAATTGTGAAGTTTGGCTGCAAAAAACGCAGGTTATTATTAGGAAAGTGAATAAATACGAGGCTTATCTTATCCTTTTTGGTTGATGGGCTCATTACCAACGGATGGACGATGGGAAAATGGTTTAAGAGGGAGATAACGTACGTATATGCTGGAGAAGGTGCTCCACGTGCAAAAAATGGTCAGCTTAATTAGTATTCTGATTCAATAATCATCTGAATAATTCCGTACGCTCCGAAATCCTCGGTCAGGTTCGCTTATTAAAATAGTATTCATGACGTACGCCCAGTATGACACAACCACAATCACGATCGCGTATTTCTAAAATCTTTTGCCAAATTTCCCATTTGTAACTATTGATGGAATTGTATTCTTCCTTAAGCCACAAAATTTGCCTGTTTTTTGTTTGGCTACTCCTTGAATAATCCTTCATAATCATGCCAGAGGTCTGCCTCTTTGCACCATTTGACAATATTATGCGTTTCATGATGTCTAGATCAAAAACTCAAATGTCCGTTCACCGTACACTGCCACGTCGCTTTCGGAAGTAGACGGTTTTCGAAAGTCGTAAAATGTTAGTTGGTTTTTCGACGATTATCCGGCTTGTTGATTTCCACAAAAGATCGGCAGTTCAGACTGGAAAAAAAAAAAAAAACTTCTTAATGCCATTTTTTTTTAATTTTTCCTTAAAACCCGTAGAGGGGCGATAAGGCACCTGTCATAATTTATTTAACACTGCATCATTGAGTTGTCCAATTCATTCGTTTATGACCTGAAGATTTATGTTTCTATGTTCTCATGTAAGATGTCAATCTCTCCGATTTGGCCCAAAATTTTTTTTTGGGCATTTCGAGGTGTCTTGATCAAAATAAACAAGTGTCCATACGCAGTACGCCGATTTGGGAGAAGAACATTTTCCGAAAATCTGAAATTCGGGTCAGGGACCCCTTTTCAGCTCTAGTTGGTCCTCGAAGCCTGATCGGTCCAAATTTGGAGGGGAGTAGCGGTCAAAATGTATATTTTGAATAATGAATTTTCGGCAATCCAGGCGTGTGGGGTATTATTTTCGACTAAATTTTGGACGCTGAATCCAATGAAACCGGTCTTGAAACGATTGGCGCCCACTGGAAGAGGTTATGGGTTAAAACAGGTATATATCTATCCAATTTAAACGTGTTTTCGAGATTTCTTGTACCTAGGCGTGTGTGGTATCACTTTCCACTAATTTGAGGACGCTGAATCGATTAGAATGAGTCTCTGAGGTGGTCTGAGAATTTTTTCTTCCTTCTGACCCAAAACTGTGGATGTATTTTTATAAGTTACCGACACTCAATTTCATTACGATTCACGAACAACAGAGAAATATGTACGTTGTCTATCTCATGAATTTCTGTTCTTAAAAAATTAAAAAAAAAATTTTTTTTTTTTGGTTTTATTGAGTGCCACATTTGCACACGCTCTATGAGGATGAGATGGGAAGGCGGAAAGATCTACGGAGGAGAAATGCTCAGAATTTCCGAGTTGCAACGCTTCGTGAGGCGTGGACGGCTTCATAAATCATTGCAATACTCGATGTAACAAGGCAAACGCGTTTTTATTCATCGAATCAGGTCGCCTTTGTTTGCGGCCATTAGCTAAAAATGACAGTTCTCGCCGCACGAGTACAGAAAAGGAAAAAAGAGGGAGAAGAAAAGAAAACGGGGGATCGTGGAAAGAGCACTCACCGACAAAATGTAGGATTGTTAGTGTCAAGGTGATTACGCGGGCACAATGTTCGTGTGAGTGTCGTGGAGGGGGTTGGAAAGGAAGACGAACACGAAGAAGTGAAGAAAGGGGGTAGGGGTGAATTTATCGCCTCATTACCCATTCCATCTGTCGCAACCCTCCTTCCCCCCCACTGTGGGGACACCTTCACAGTCTGGCCCTTCCCCCGGATCCCCTGGTCGACCAATCGGCCGTAGGAGGGAGGAGCTCCGCCGGCTGGAGTGGGAGGACGCCATGCCGCCCTTCCTCTTTCCCCTCCACGCTCCCACCACCGGCAACACCGACGCACGAGTCAATGAGAGCAGTCTGAACTCAATTAACCCCGCGCCGCCTGCACGAAGGGGAAACTATTCTCAGATAATGAGGCCTAATTCTAGACGTGTTGTACAACATATTACCCATTTTTCTCGTCTATACGCTGCCTTTGCGTGTCTCCCTCTCTTCGGTCTTAATAAAAATGTTTGTCTAACGTGTTTTGTTCAACGGTAATTAATCTTGATTACATTCGCACTTGATAACTAAATCGTTCCCCTTTGCATTTTAATTACTAATTGAATTATTTATTATACACTTCCTTCTCTCTCAACAGTTAGTAAAGGTTAGAAAGGTGCTCGAGTCCACTATTTCGCGAGAATCTAGACCAATATTCAGAGATGCAAAATTTTAATTTTTTTTATATTTATTTTATTGTGAATTTTTCGCCTCATTACCCATTCCATCTGTCGCAACCCTCCTTCCCCCCTTCCCCATTCGTAAACTTTTAACAATATTATTACCTACACGTTATCAATTACATCCGAAGTAAGTTACATTAATAAGTATATCATTAAACACAAATTTAATTAAGAGTAAGTAATATTTTTAAATGAGTCAGTTATAACATAACAATTATAAATTAACCATTTAGAATTAATTTATTTTAGTATGAGTACATGCAAAAAAATTGTTATTTTTCACCTAAAAATTTACTTATGATTAATGGAAAACGCTAAAAATTCTATCACAGAGGTTGGTTATACCTCCGACCAGGAGCATGGAGACTCATTCCGATTCAGCGCTCCAAAAATTTGTAGAAAACAATACTCCACGCGCCTAAATCATCAAAAATGCCACAAAAGTACCACGGCGCATTTGTTCTACACTTAAGTACACAGTGCTGAATCCTCTGTATGGATCAGTCAGCTGGTTGAAGACGTACAGCCACAGCTGCGCTCCATAGGCCCACGCTGGCCTGAGCACTTGGTTATACTGGAGTAGTTTGTTCTGAATGGTCATTGTAAAAAAAAGTAAAATGTAAAGTAAGCAAGGACTTTCACCTTGGATTTTCGTCCGACTGTCAGGTGTCGTGGACGTCGTCAGCCGTCCTCCATAGAGAATCGCAAATTGATCTGACGATTTCGCTCACGACTACTTATTGCCTCACCCAGTGAAGAGGAAGAAGAATTTGGTAATCCGAGTGACCAGGGTTCAAATCCTGGATAGAGCAATTTAATTGTTTGTCTTAACCCCCGTATTCGTCCTGGTCATTTTTGATCCACGTCAAATCAACCAGAACCTCTTTCTGAGTTTCCCTTTTTTAATTTTTTTACTGCGTCATGCCTAAATACAAGTACTTGGCTTGATTCGCACAAGGTTAGTGAACTCATTCATCCTGATTTTCCGCTCAGCCCTCCATTAACATATTTCAGCAATTTAATTGGATACTGGTATGTCCCTAAACTCAAATATAACTGTGTTATGAGCTAAAGTAGCAGTGACGCTACCATCGGCTTCTGGGAGATCACTGGTGTAGGACAGGAGTGGACCTAGTACACTACCTTGTGGTATACCCGGGTTGATTTGTTTTGGGACTGAGAATGCATCTAGCTATCGGTATTTTTGTTTTGGGTGTTCGTTTGCCTTCGCCAACATCGTCATCATGAAGCGAATCGGGCCACGTTTTCATGGAAGACTCTTCTTCGGACCACAATGAACTATAATCCCTCTGCCAGATTTACTATGTCGTCTGCAAACAGTCAGAATCTGCTCATTCAACGTCTATTAACTGGAAATTGACCTACTTGAGCGCCTTTTCCTATCAACAAACAAGTGTTTACATCTTGTAAGGATGACAAAATTCAATAATAAAGAAGGATCGAGGATCGTGTGGGGCCAGAGTTTAGGGAAAAATTGAGGAAAATCTGTGTATTGCTGCAAACTTCTTAGAAAACTGTGCTCCAGAATTAAAGGTTTTTTAAAATGTTATCAACACCCATAATTGAACCCATTGACCTATATACGCCTTCGAGAACTGCCGCCAAATATTATTGTGCGGGTTGTCATGAACCAACAAGTTTCTAGTTGACACGCGAATTAATTCACTAACAGACCATTCAAGGATTGTACAGAGAATCTCTACTTTAATTGGCTCGAGGTAATTGGCCACTGATAATTGCTCAGTTGTAGGTAGTTAGTCAACAAATGAAAGAACCTCGTTCCTTTGATGGCATAAGCTCAGTCCTTCTCAAGAGAGGATTTCCTCCATAAAAACTAATCTTCACTTCGTTTCTCTTCCATAACTCTGTAATGCTGAAGATAATTGATCGTTTGTAACTTCTTAAGTGATTGATTCTCTCGACGGAGTCAGCCGCTTTTAATTGGAATTCAACTCGGAAAAAAACTTGCAAAACGAACTGTCCCAGTGGACTCGAAGCAATGTAATTTTTTAAATTCAAAGAAAAGGTAAAGGAATTATTGAAAAAAATGTGATGAGTAGGTTCAAGAATAAATCCATCTAGGATAATTAACCAGTTAGTAGTAATTTTGCAGCGTTCAACTTCGAAAATTGTTTTACCGTAATGAACATGATTTTTCGACGATTTCACCCAAAAAAATATCTATAAGTTGGATTTACTAAATAGCACTTCACGAATTTTCACTCGTTTTCTTGACTTGCAGAAGGACAGGGAAATTCGAACTAGATTTGCTTTTAAATTTAGACTATAATAAAGGAACAATAGATAAATTCATCCCATTCGAAGGAACTGTTGATAACTGTTCAAGATACAGTGGAATTCAGAAACAATTACAAAATCGCATTTTTAGGACTTTGGTAACAGTGACTTGTAATACTATAAGGCACGTTGTAAAACATTTAGAAGACTAGTAAAATCCTAAAAAACGCTGCAAGTTCTTTCACAGGGGTTGGTCATTACTCCGACCAGCACCACGAGGACTCAGTCCAATCGATTCAGCCCAAAATTTAGTGGAAAATTATACCCCACACGCTTAGGTACCAGAAATATCGAAAATAGACGTTCAAAATGGGTAGATGGATACCAACTTTGACCCATAATCTCTTCCACTGGGCGCCAATCACATCCAAAATTTAGCCGAAAATGACACCCCACACGCCAAGAAGCCGAAAATCTCGATAATCCATTTTTCGAAAAACCAATTTGACCCGAACAAAATGAATAATTTTCATTGAAACTATTTCCTAAGTCCATGACTCCAAAATTGTCTCAATTTCTAATGTAGCTCACTTATCTGAATGTCGTTGTCTGGAAACACATCCACTTTGCTCGATTCTAAAGCCTAGGGCTTAGTAGTGTTAGCTTAACTAACTAACGTACGGCAACAAAGGCAGTCTGGTGAGTATTCCTATTGTATAACTCGCATAATAGTTTAATGCGAAGGCTGTTTCAGTAACCAAACAGTCCCGCCTCTGAGACGCAGCTGCTATAATTGCCCTCGCCAAGGAAAGGGACGCAGTTTGTCCTGTTCACCCCCGTGGATGTTTGCCCGCCACGCTAATAAGACCTCTATTTAAATACAATCGATCTGGACTCACGTCTTTTTTTACCCACGTCCAGAGTTTGCTCCCCTCCCTTCGGAGCCCTACATAATGCATAAGATTTAAATTTGAATCTTCCCGAAAAAGGATTTTCTGTCTCGCCCCCTCCCATCTTTGGCTGCCACTGGTCCTACCTGACTGTTTCGCTTGCGGCGAATGCCTTGCTAATGGGCAACAAAGGCATCTGGAGTTGTAACAAGTGTTCTTCTTTTAAATCATCAAAAGGGGGGAGAAGAATCCTCCATATGGTAGGACCGGAGTATGGTGGAATTTCGCAATTGGTGGGAAAATTCGACGATAATAAAAGTCCGTGACAATTTGAAGTCGCCATAGCTTTGGAGAATGGCCATAGCCTGATAAGCAATAATTAAACCATGCATTTGTTTTTAATATTGCCACAAAAATATACTTATAAGGGCTTTTGTGAGAAAAATTAATGTTTTTTTTTTTTCTTAAAAATGTTGGGTCAGTACCAGGGAGATCCTGGTATTCCATATAATGAATAACGTACTATGGGAGCCATACAATACCTATAATTGTTCTAAAAAGTTCATCAGGAACAGTATTTCAGGCAGGATGAATTCAAGAAACCCCTCAACTCACCACGACATTGCAATGAAGTACTGTGAAGTAACATCATGTTGGCGATCCTCCGCCGTTTCAAATTCAAGAGACCACTCAACTCACCACGACATTGCAAGAGAGCACATTGAAGAGCACATCTAGTCGGCAATCCTCCGCCGTTTTCAATTTAAGAAATCCCTCAACTCATCTCGACTTTGCAAAGGAGCACATTGTGGAAGAACATCTCGTCAGCATTCCTCCGCCGTTTCAAATTTGAGAAATCCTTAAACTCGTCTCGACATAGCAATGGAGCACATTGTGGAGGAACATCATGTCAGCAATCCTCCGCCGTTTCAAATTCAAGAGACCCCTTAACTCACCAGGGCATTGCAAGGAAGCACATGAGAGCCATCTAGTCGGCAATCCTCCGCCGTTTCATTCAATAGACCCTAAATCACCTCGACATCGCAACGGAGCACATTGTGAGGAACATCATGTCAGCAATCATCCGCCGTTTCAAAGATAATAAAACCACTCAACTCACCTCAACATTGCAATGAAGCACTGTGGAACATCATGTCCTCGCCGGTTTCAATCAGAGACTCCCCTCTCGACATCGTCCCTTGGGAGGAACCATGTATATCCTCGCCGTTTCAAGCCCTGCCACTATGTAAAAGACTACAATCAGTAATCCTCTTTGCAAATAGGCTCAACTCCCAAGTCATTATGCCTTTCAGAATCTAGAAAACATTTATTTAAAAAATCTGACATTTCTTACACACGGGTTGGTTATTCCTCGAATCAGGCGCATGGAGCTGATTAAAAACCTCTCGCCTGGGCATGGAAATTCATTTCTTGGGAAAAAATGGGGGGAAACAGTGGAGTGTGGCGGTCCCGCCCATCAATCGATTCAGGATCCAAAATTTAGTGGAATATGATACCCTACTCGCCTAGATCGCCCAAAATCTCGAAAAATCCATTTTTCAAAAAACACATTTTGACCCGTACCCCACCCAAATTTGGTCCGATCGGGCTGAAAAGTTTGGAGGATTGTCCTAGGCCGGGAACAGACCCCTGACCCAAATTTCGGATTTTTAGAAAATTTTCTACTACTAAAAACGGCGCGGACGGCGGACGGTGGACGGTGGACGGCGGACGGCGTACGGCGGACGGACATTGACCTTTTGGTTGGTTATGGACATGGACCTTTTCCATGAAAACATAGGTTGATTATTCAAGGAATAACTAACCAAAACGGGAACCGAATAACAAAGTACTCTTGGTCACTAAAAGAATCCATATGTCTTGTGTCTCCCAACAAAGTTCAATTAAATCAAATTCAGTTCCAGTTTACAACCAATATTGTGAACAACTCTAACTATTGAAGGAATGAAGGGGTAAAGCTACTGTTGAAAGCTACGAATACTTTGGGCCCACGTACCCTATGACCACTAGCAGTGGACGATATCGGCAGGTTAGACAACGTTTGCAAGTCTAAAACACGTAAAATCCTCGGACAAATAAGTGCAGATCAGTTGAAATTTCATATTATGCACGCTCACACGATAAACTGGAAAGGGGGATAACATTGAAAATTGTAGTCTGTCGCCAACGCTTGTTTACCCTATTTCCACCCCCTTCCCATGTCAGACCACTCTTCTGATTCAATCAGGAGTGGAGTTCCTATATCAACTTTTTGCTTGTAAGAAAGAATTTCTCCGATTAAAACTCCTGAAAGTGGTTAGGTGAGGAAAATGTTTGATTTATTTCCACTGTGGCAAATTAATCACGGAAATGTGGTTCTTCATACGTTTGACAGTTGATGTTTAATTTTTAAAGCGAGTATGGCACGGATGATTCTTTGTTTTTCAATACAAAGACTTCCAACGAACGCCAAACACTGCGAGAAAATCTCATGCGGCTGCCGAAGCGCTAAATACGGCGGAACTTGCGGCTTTTTGCCGGTCATGATTGCCGGAGCTCTTAACAACCACTCAAAAGGAGAGACCTCCCATTAAAATATTGCTCAACACATGAGCCCCGCGGAGATAATTGGAAGCGATAAATCACAATTGAAAAAGATACCTAGTAGGAGGGGAACTTGACGATGCCGAAAGAATGACGACGTCCTAAGTGGTCACGAGGTGGAAGGCCACTTCTGTGGAAGGACTCGACTCGAGAGCCGATTTGAGTCCGGAAGGTTTCAAAGGCTTCCAAAGAAAGAAGAAATTCCAGATTCTGAAATAAACGAGAAAAACCCGAATTTAAAAAGAAAAAACCAAACGAGTATACCTCAGTTGCTAGAATCCCAAGGATCTGACTCCAATTAGAGGTTCCTGAGCGCTCCCTATTAGTGTTTTTTTATGGCGACCTGAATGTTTGATATTCCCCTGATTGGAAGCTACTACTGCCCACAATTGAGTGGCACACCTCAATTTGTTCGGATTTCTTACAAATCGGCCCCTTCGTTTGACATAATTTAGATTCGAAAATGCACTAATCAGCCGTTTTTAATGTAGCCAATGTTCAACGGGTGAAAATGATAAGTGAGAATTTACCTCTCGCAGTGACGTTGCTTTATATCATTCTGACTACTAAAACATTACTTTTGTCTCTATTACTTCCAAATACTACTTTTTTTCTTGCAATCTTGATGGTATTTTGGCTGCTCATAAAAGCAGACTTTTGCACGAAAACAGATGAGATCAAGTCTTAGGCCGGCGCTAAGCGATGCGTCGAATGTTGGGCGAAACGTTTGATCGCACTCGACAAGTGACTACTCGACTTCGATGCTCAACAGGCTTTTGACCGTGTTTGGCATGTTGGCCTTCTCCGGAAGATCAAACCTCACCTCCCATCGATGCTTGCCAGCTATCTTGCCAATAGGACCTTCACTGTTGACATACAGAATGAGCTCTCCTCCACCCGCTCTATAGAAGCTTCAGTCCCTCAGGGAAGCATTCTAGGGCCGTACCTTTTTACCATCTTCTGCCACGACATTCCTCTACCAACAAATCCGGACTTTTCCGGACACTACGCGGATGACTTGGTGTACGCTGTCAGTCGACCAGATCCCCTAGAAGCAGCGCAGGTCCTGCAAAACTATATTGAGCAGCTTGGCCAGTGGTGACCAAATGGCGCCTGAAAATCAACCCGGGTAGATCAATCTCTGTCACTTTCTCCTATCGGAGGAACTTCCCCGATCTCTCCGTGCATTATTGCGGTACCACCCTCCCCAGTGCCTCTCACTGCAAATACCTCGGTGTTATTCTCGACCGTCGCCTCACTTACCACGAACACATCTCTGACCTCATCAAAAGAACCAGAATCCGGACATGCCAACTTAAGCCTCTTCTCTCCAACCCACATGTGTCACTTGCCAACAAGGTTCTCCTTCACAAAACCCTTATTCGACCCTTATGGACTTACGCTCCTCCTATATGGGGAACCTGCTCTGACTCACAGTTCAAACGACTTGAGAGCAGCCAAAATGCAATCCTACAACACTCCATAGTCCGCGCCCCCCCATTCGTCAGAAATGAAACCCTGTATAACGACTTCTCATTGGATTCTCCAACTTCGACCCGCCAGGCTTTTATGAAAAAATTTGTAGCTGCATACTCCGACCACTTCAACCAACTCGCGGCTGGAGGTTTTGCCCTGCTCTCATCCCAGCGACTCCGACGCCCAAGACACATCCTGCAAATCATCCCCACCATTCCAGACTGAACTCCGACTTAATGCATTTAAACAAAGACCTGTAACCGTGCCATGTTAACAATACCAGTACCGTATCCACCCAGTGCAGACACTTAACATTAAGGTATATTACTATTGTAATGGGCTTAAACCAAATAAAAGAGAGAAATAAGCTCTACGATGTTGTCGGAGGTGGCAAGTGTCCAGTGCGATCCAGGTCAAACCATTTGAAGGGTCTCCAAGCCTCCAACCCCCTCCCCCCTATCACACTGGACACTTCTTTCCTTTGACTTGGGTGCGAAGACTGCTCTCTAACGCCAACATTGGACGCTGGACGTTCGAAGGTCGGCTACACGGTGCTAGTAGCATTATGAATGAATGAATGATGAATGAGGAGTTTATTCCGAAATAAAAATGAATACATGGTCTTCTATAAATAACATGGAATATACCTCCACAGCCATAGGGTGTGACCCTGTGCGGCTGGGGGGAGTTGCTATTTCATAAACTAAATGATATTGCCAATTGACAAATGAATTAATTCAAATACCATCGAGTCAAAACCGAGACTCAGGATACATATATGCTAGAGATAATTCCATTACATTTTTCATAACCCACTGATATTAGCCAAGAAAATATTTTTTTCTTGAAAGCAGAGCGGGAGAAGTTTGAAGGTAGTCTCATATCTTCAGGCAAAGAACGAGTCAATAGAGGCATTCAGTAGAATATGTGTTTGGATGTGCTCCATAGACGGGTTTTGAGCGTGGGGACAACGGCTTGGGAAGTTAGTCGGAAATGGTAAGGAGTACTCATAGAAAAGTTGAAGAATTGGGGATGTTTATGGAAAAATGAAAGGCCAGATTTAAGGTACAATTGCTGGACAGAAAATACTTTAGCGCAGCTATACAACGCATGAGTAGGGAACCTGCGAAATTTCCTTAAGATTATTTTTAAAATTGACTTTTGCAGAACATTTAGTGGGTTCAGAACTGCTTGAGCGGCGCCTCCCCACAAAATTATTCCAAATCCAATGACGCTTTGTACTTGTGCCTTGTAAACTATAATTAAACTATCCTTACTAAGACATCCTCTAAGTTTATGAAATAAATCTAGAAACTTTTTTAGTTTTTTAGTTAGTTCTAGAACATGGCAATCTCACTTGAGATCCTCATCTGAAGTAACCCCCAAGTATCTCGTGGATTGGACCCGTTTGGACGGTGACCATTTGCTTCCGATCCTTAAAATAATTAGTGAACCACTCCAGTTCAGGTCCTACAATCCCATTGCTTGGTAATAATTTAAGCAGAAGGCCTCTATCGATAGAATCAAAAGCTTTTTGCTTACCATTATGCTACCAGTCACCAGTCACAGTCCAACAAGGATGGAGTGGATAGCATCGTGTAGTGCCGGCTGTAAGCGTACCTACTGAAGCATACTCTTGGTCGCACTTTACTATGGACATTGAGCCAAGGATTATTTATCAGAGGATTGCAGCGTTGTTGCCTTTCTGCTGATTATCCAATCATTTCCTACAGAACTGGGTCAGGCTAGAGTGTCCCTGTGCTATTTCTTTTATAACTGCAGGCTCCAGGTAAGATCAGACTGGGGGGTGCTGCATTTAGAACCCGTCCCCACCATCTGAGGCATCTCGTTTTTAACATACTCGCGCTCACACTCGATTCCTGTAACTGGGTAGCAAACAGAGTTCACGCGCATGCGCCCATGTAGGAGGGGAAATGGCCTAGTACTGAAATTGGGGGTTTTCATAATGAACTTTATGCTTTCTGTCATAAGCGAATTTTTCAATGAGTGGTAGAAACATATTTCATTTAATGAATGCTAAAACCAAAGATTGGTGTCCACATGGCCACAGGCGCCAGTAGTATAAAGATGGTTAACCTCACGTTACACGCATTAATGTTCACAGCCACATGAGAACATATACACACATACTTCTGGGGCTTCAACTGGTAGATGAGATTAGACAACTGGAGTTGATGATTTTTTCTAGTTGCAGCCATAATTCTAACAAAGAGCATTTATAATGATCCCCGTTCAACTGTAAGGATGATTTGGTACTGTAACGATTTATATTCTTAGTTAATAATTTATTATAATCGTTCACTTGAATACACTGTTCTCATTCACGCACAAATACAGTCACAAAGCACAATTCACTGTAACGGTTGTTGCACTAATTTATAATACTATTTATAACACAGCATAATTTATAACACGCATCTATATTTGGACTCCAAATTGAACTGAACTCGCGGCGTTCCTGGGTCCCTTTTATACTGGCTGCCTCTCGGTCGAGTACCTTCTTGAACCTTCCCTGGTTCTGGGAACTCGACGTGTTGTCTCGAGCGAACGGGAAGGTTCCAGCCAATTTGATACGACACACGAATGTTCAAGAGCGTCCCTTAGCCCTCCACAGGTCGTTGACCCTGCAACCCCAGCTGGCACCTGTGGGCGCAGGTGCCAGCTCGCAACAGTACGGTCAAAGATGACTGTGCACTTATGATAGTGTACTGATAACGTGAGAGAAAGACTGATAGGGACTACTGATCAGGTATGTTGCAAATATGAGAAACATCTGAGTTTGGATGGTGTCTGTACAAGTATTGAAGGGTTTTTGAATTTATGAGGGAGAATACAATAAACCCGGTAGGTATGAAGGTACCTAAGTAATTACTCGAGATAACGGAAAATAGAAAATTAGGCCACCTTTCGACCAAATACACGGAAGCGAAAGATGCAGTGCAAGGAAAGGTGTTCAGTATTAATAACGACCATAAACGGTAGTGATTTGAATATTTATCGACCGTTTGAAATATTAGAAACACCACACCAAATATCTAATGGTTTTCATTTAAAATTCATAGCACGGTGCTGGTAGGAGCGTGAACGAGGCGTCGGTCTGGAAGATGAGAAGGCATCTCACTTATAAATCATCATCTTGCCCCTTCAGCCCCTCTATAAACTTATCTTTGTTAATTAGTTTTAAATTAAATTATAAATCAATCCAGGCTCCTACGAGCGGAAGGCCACACCCCCTCGGGACAGGGCCGTGCCTATTAGCTTTACGAAGCCCCGTTGTGCTTCTCTCTGATACCTTTGGCGGCCTATTTGTCCATTTATTGCCTATAATTGCCTTAGCGCTGGTTCAGCCTACCAGTGTTTGACTTATGGGCCTTTACCGCCTCAGCGCGATTTACAGTCGCCAGGGGCTCAGTCCAATTTATATTCATATTGAAAGCTTCTCCCAATAACTCCTGATTGAAAACATGCTCAGGACGGTAGGATTTGAGACGAGGTCTTTGATGAGAAGAATATTAGGTAATCGGGGTGAAAGCACTCAGATTGTTTTCAGCGAAGTCAGTGTGAAAATGAAAAACTACGATCGATAAGCAGCAATCAAGCGCATGCTTTTAAGTACTTGATGAAGTTCATGCAAAACGTGTACTTGCACACGTAAAATAAATTAATAGTGTCAACATTTCGCTCGAATCGATCCTCGTTTTCATTCTTTCTTTCTTTCTTGTTGGAATAATATACATATTCGGTATCGCCCAGGAAAAACGCTGCAAATTCATTCACAGGGGTGGGTTATTCTTGGGGATTCACTCCAATCAATTTTAGCGTCCAAATTCAGTGGAAAAAGATACCACACACGCCTAGGTACCAGAAATCTCGAAAACGCACATTCGAAATGGGTAGATAGATACCCTTTTTGACCCATAACCTCTTCCGGTCGTAATGAAACAGGCCAATACAGCTTCAATAAAACTCATCAGCAACTACTCAGAGCAATCTCTTGCTATCTATATGCTGATTTGTCGCCTCCAGGTGAAGGAATTTGCCAACGACGCCATTAATAAACAAACCGTCCTTCACAATCATCGATAGACCCCATAACCTGCTATTTGGGCTACAAATTTACCGATAAGGGCAAACGCAATGCGCCCACAAATTAAGAATGATTGAAGAAGTAGGCTTATTTTCAATTTCAATCGATTTTGAGTTGTGATAGATCGTAGGATTTTTTGTTTGCCTAAATTTAAACCAAATAATAATCAGAAAACTACTGAATTCATCTACAAAATCACCGCTAGGATAACACGTACAAATCGCTCTGCCTGTATCAGAGAAGCGAAGTAGAATCGATCGATAAATTATTAATTCCGTCCAATTAGTTTTCCTTCCGAGATGAATGAAAACGATTAGAGCCGCTTTATTGTTTCTTGAAGTTTTATTTGAACCGGCCTCAAGTCACCGGCCGCTTTGACCTTCCGACTTTCCTTTAATCGATTTCAGCGGCGGTTAGGTTCTTACGGTCTTGTCGGTTAGACTCAGATAAGCCTTGTGCACTTGTAAATGAGAGTTAATTAGTTGAATCCAATCGGTTTCGATTAGTTCTACGGATAAATATGGGTCGCAGCGCCTATTCAAATAGAAATCTAACTGACAAACTGAGCTAAATGCGCGATAAAATCCATTGACGTTTGGCGTGTAAGGAGCAAAAAAACAAGGAATAAGTTTGTTATTACACTTTTGGAGGACATGTGAATCTAAAGCAGAAAAGAAGGTCTAAAAATTGATTTTCCTCATAATTTTTTGGCAAAATGAGCTGAGTAGGTACTCATTTAATGAATGATGGTTGAAAAAACTGAAGACAAACGCCTTCCTATTCGTGATGTCTGAGGATTGAAGACACAAATGTTTTGGATGTGATGAGCAGAAAATGTAGAAGAAAGTCTGGAGTCCGGAGATTGGAGCAGTAGGTACAGATTTTACAAAACATTTCTGCTGTCTGGAACGGCTATGGCGGACAGACATTCCCGTTTTTTAATCGATATATCTCGAGAGGCAAAATATTTGGACAAATCGAAAAGATTGACCTCAGGCATGATAACATAGAGATTATTATCGTAAAAATTAACCAAAAATAGTAGATCCCCTCAAGCTCCAGTTGAAAAGAATGAAACCGATGATGATAAAAGCTCCATTGAGAAGACATTTGGCACATAGAAGGGAAAATCTGCGAGTCATGCAGAAGATTTCCACTGCTTCCCAACCGTTGTTCCATTGAATCTTTCTACGAAATACGTATTCATACATCATTGAAAGTTATAATTAGAAAAATTCCAAAAAGTATAGCCATTTCGAAGCTAAACCATTCGAAAAATGCACATTTTACAGGAAAAAATTATTCGGGTTTTGAAAATGTGTTCAAAACACGAGGAAAAAAGTCAAGCTGAATCATTTTTGTTAATTCTTCGTAAACGACTTTAATATCAATGCATTAAAGAGTTTCGTATTTCGATATCGTATCATTTTCTTCTAAATTTTGGGCGCTGAATCCATCGATATGAGTCGCAGATCAATTGGTGCCCAACGGAGGCGGGTATGAGTCAACCTACCTATTTCGAATATTTCGAGATTATTGGGTGGCGTAACATTTTCTACTAAATGTTGGACGCTGAATCGATTTGAACAAATCCAGGACACTTCGCACTCACTGTTTCTCCCATAATTTTTCTCCAAGGAGAAAATAAACCATTGTGGAAGAACTTGCAGCGTTTTGGTTGGTTATTCCTTGAATAATCAACCAATGTTTTCATGATAATGGTCAACCTCTCCGATTCGGCTCAAAATTTTTTTCTGGACGTTTCATGATGTCCTGATCAAAAAAGGTCTATGTCCGTCCGACGTCCGCCGTACGCCGTCCGCCGTCCGCCGTCCGCCGTCCATTGTCCACGCCGTTTTTGGTAGTAGAAAATTTTCTAAAAATCTGAAATTTCGGTCAGGGGTCTGTTCCCAGCCGAGATGGGTCCTCGAAACTTTTCAGCCCGATCGGACCAAATTTGGAGGGGGTAGGGGTTTTTTGAAAAATGGATTTTCGAGATTTTGGGTAATTTAGGCGAGTGGGGTGTCATTTTCCACTAAATTTTGGACGCTGAATCCAATAAAATGGGTCCCAGAACCATTGGCACCCACCGGAAGAAGTTATGGGTCAAATTGGGTATTTATCACCCATTTTGAATATGTGTTTTCGGGATTTCTGCTACCTAGGCGTGTGGGGTATCATTTTCCACTAAATTTTGGACGCTGAATTCAATGATGTGTGTCCCAGAACAATAATTGGCACCCACCGGAAGAAGTTATGGGTCAAAATGGGTATGTATCCACCCATTTTGTATGTGTCAGGATTTCTGGTGCCTAGGCGTGTGGGGTATCATATTCCACTAAATTTTGGACCCTGAATCGATTGGAATGTCTGGGACCCGCCACACCCACTGTTTCCCCCATTCGAGGAATAACCAACCCGTGTGTAAGAATTTGCAGATTTTTTCATTGTTGTATGATCAAACAAAGATACAAAATAAAAATTGTGTATCTTTGCAGCAATCGTGGATGATCATCACTGGCGTAGATGGTACATGTTGTGATATGATAGAGGTTAGTGCATACGGCTGGTCGGTCATTCTGATCCAAAAACCTTCAGATGGATAATGGAAGTTCACACTGCAAACAAATACAGCGCGCTTGGAAAAAAAATTGTTTTTGTTCACCGTATTCAACATGTTGAGCAATTTTCTGTCCTTTCAGAGGTGAGATAGGTAAAAATAGAGCCAAGTTGTGAAATCGATTGGATGTGCTAGCAGGAAGTCGCCTTCGACTGTTAGATTCACCGTGATCTAGCAGCAAGCTCTGATAAGAGACTCGTTTGCCGACGGATTCGCTTTTTTTGTCAGCTTTTCTTCCTCGGTGCGGCACTAAAGGTAGACTCCGGAAAGAAACAGACTTCATAGCGCACTTGACGGGGGCCAAGAAACCTATTACGCCATCCCTGATGGGGCCTTTCCAGGAGCTCGCTATGGCCTTAGCGGCTTTTCGATGGGACCGGATCCGCTTCTTTTTTCCTTCGTATATATCCCACTTTCCGTTCAGTGTCTCAACGTATCATGTCCTCTTCAAAGACTTTCTATGGCGGGCTTTAGTACGATCCCCATGAACCGCTTTGTTACCGTGTCTCCACCATTCCACAAGAGACAAGGGTCTCCAGTCATATTTAATCATTTGCGATAACTGAATCTCAAAATGGATGATTACACAATGTAACTGTGGGTTGGACAATATTACCCGTGAAGATGCTTGCTTATTGAGGCTATTTCTTAAATAATCAGCGTGTGTAATTATGCTGGAAATGCCACCTCTCCGATTGGCCCAAAAATTTGACGATATACGTCTAGATAAGAAAACCAAAATTCCGTCCGCCGTCCACGAACATTTTGGTTGGTTATTCCTTGAATAATCAACCTGTTTTCATGATAATGGTCAACCTCTCCGATTTGGCTCAAAATTTTTTTCTGGACGTTTGATGATGTCCTGATCAAAAAAGGTCGATGTCCGTCCGCCGTACGCCGTACGCCGTACGGCCGTCATCGTCTGCGCCGTTTTTGGTAGTAGAAAATTTTCTAAAAATCTGAAATTTGGGTCAGGGGTCTGTTCCCAGCCGAGATGGGTCCTCGAAATTTTTCAGCCCGATCGGAACCAAATTTAGGAGGGGGTAGGGGTCTATTGGGTATTTATTACCCATTTTGAATATGTGTTTTCGGGATTTCTGCTACCTAGGCGTGTGGGGTATAGTTTTCCACTAAAGTTTGGACGCTGAATCCAATAAAATGGGTCCCAGAACGATTGGCACCCATTGGAAGAAGTAATGGGTCAAATTGGGTAATTATTACCCAATTTGATTATGTGTTTTCGGGATTTCTGCTACCTAGGCGTGTGGGGTATCATTTTCCACTAAATTTTGGACACTGAATTCAATGATGTGTGTCCCAGAACAATTGGCACCCATCAGAAGAAGATATGGGTCAAAATGGGTATGTATCCACCCATTTTGTATGTGTCAGGATTTCTGGTGCCTAGGCGTGTGGGGTATCATATATTCCACTAAATTTTGGATCCTGAATCGATTGGAATGGGTCTGGGACCCGCCACATCCACTGTTTCCCCCATTCGAGGAATAACCAACCCGTGAGTAAGAATTTGCAGATTTTTTTTTTTTTTTTTTCTGGAAATCTAAACATTTTGGTCAGGGATTTCCATCTGGCTCTAGTTATTCTTGAAACTTTCCACTTTTGAAACACGATTTTCGGGGCTTTTTGGGTACCTAGGCGTGTGTGGTATTATTTTCCTATAAATTTTTGACGCTGAATCGATTGGAATGACCGGGACCCGCCACACCCACTGTTTCCCCCATTTTCTCCACCCTTTTTTGTTTTCCCATACCCTTGCTCCCAGGAATAATCAACCATTGTGAATAATTTGCAGGGTCAATCAGGAACAAGGGGGTGACTTGCTGTCCGTGCGTTTGATTATGATTAGGTTACGACATCCAAATAGTCCGAAAAATATATTAATTCTGTGTACATTCTCAAGCGTCTAGTGTGAAAAAAACTCAATTAATTGCTGTTTCATTTAAATTTATCCTACGGAAAAAATTTTCATTGGTGTTAGCACGTTTTTGGGACCTGGACGTGTTGAATATTATTTTCAACGTATACGTACAAACCCGATAGGAAATGCGGATTAGTTTCGGCTAATCACCGCGTCTAGTTATGGCAACGCAACGTGATTCCATCCGGAACAGGACTTGTTGTGTGCTAAAGACCGACAACTAGTTATTAAATTACTGCCCAGCTTGATTGCTTGAACCAGTTTTCAAGATACGACCCACTCACAGAAAAGTGGTACCTTCGCAAACGAACATGATTAATGTGCGCCATAATCGATGAGATTTCTCCGTTGAAATTGATTGAGCTTGTTTGAATTGGATGAAGATAGTTTCCATTCACATATTTATGAGACCGATCAAAGTCCACCACGTAACACAACTAGCCCATATAAGTTGAACGGATAGCAATTGAAAGATCACAATCTTCGGTCCTGCCCTGCGATGAGACGCATTCCAAGATATAACGACGAGTGTTGAACATCGTCATGAAGGAACCCGATTCGACATGTCTTCTCGGTGATAACTATTCCTTCGGAAAGGACTCTAATTATATCGAAGATCCTCTGAGCCCCCACTCCGGGATAGGAATTCAACCTATTCATCACAGAATGTGTTGATCAGATGTTTCGTCGGTCGGAATTCGTCCTAATTGGGAACTATCTCGCTTTGACCAACACGCTCTTCAAATATGATATGATGCAATGGTTTTCATATGGTGACTCACTGAATTCCATGTCGAAAATGAGATCGATGTAATTATGATTCGAGAGGGGCAGGTTTGATTAGATAGTGTGAATGTGCAAGAAAACTCAAACTGTTCCACGATGGTTTATTATTCTAAAATGAACACCGCTTGAGGGTAATAGCGTATATTCCTTAGATATCCCAATGCCACCCATAATCCTTTAATTTCTTTTTTGAAATCATACGCAATGCCATCTGGGGAACCGCACAATACGCCACCTGCAGTAACAGATACAAGGACCGGTTGCAAGAGTGGTTCAGGTGGAGCAGTTCACTAATGTGAGAGTGGTAGGCAGGTAACCGTTCATTTACGAGGTAACATAACACATACGAGTAATTTACAGAAATATGATTGTCGGAGGGTTACAACAACAAGAAATCTCATGGTTATCTCAACTTCGTTCTTTCCCTCAATGTTTTCACTGAGTCAACTTCGTCTATCTACCCCCATTTATATCCTAGCAGCAATTCGCGAATCTGAAGTTCTCATTTACTAGGCCGTCAGTCATGAGTTTTCCCACGCTCCAGCGCTTCCACCTTCGAGTATCTATATGCATTTTTTTTAAGGGCTTCGAAAACCTTCCAAATGCAAGGTTTTGAAAGTAAAAGGGAATTGTTGTGCGTTGAAGGACTCCGCGCCGTTTGTGATGTGAGGTTTGCCTAAGTCGCTGACAACCGACATCTCAGGTGGAAAGGGACAAAGAACGATATAGTTTGAAAGAAGATAGTTGGGAAATAACTACCGACTAATGAAGAAAGGTGGCAGAGTGCTTGTTAGCTTGATGGCATTGCGATTGATTCATTAATCTATCGTCAACAATGGGTAAGTAGAATAGCGATGAACACCGCCGCCGAGTATATAATTATTTTTTTTTAAATACTGCAAATTCTTTGCTAGGGGTTGGATATATCACGGACCAGGAGAATGGGGATTCACTTCATCAATTCAGGGGAAAATGATACCCTACTCGCCTAGGTACCAGAAATCTAAAAAACACATTCGAAATGGGTAATAGATACCCATTTTGATCCATAACCTCTTCCGGTAGACGCCAATCGTTCCGGGACTCCTATCATTGGATTCAGCGTACAAAATTTAGTCGAATATGATACCTCACACGCCTAGATCACCGAAAACCTTGAAAATCCATTCTTTGAAAAATACATTTTGACCCCTACCCACCATAAATTTGGTCCGATCGGGCTGAAACCTGTTTCGAGGACCAACTAGAGCCGGAAACGATTCCCTGACCCGAATATAAGATTTTTAGATAAATGTTCTACTACCAAAATAGGCGTGGACGGCGGACGGACATTTGCTTATATTGATCTAGACACCTTGAAACAGCACAGGAAAAATTTTGGGCCAAATCGGAGTGATTGACTTTTCAAGGAATAACCAAAAACCTACCAAAAATCTAATTTTTTATAATGAACCCATTTATACCCTCATCCTCTTTTAGAAATGAGCTGGAACCAACTGGGACCCGAATAACGTCTATGTGCAAAATTAGTCCACTAATTTTTTTAAATCTTATTTTATATCATTTTTTTAGAGTACACGATTAGAATGTTCGTACATGGTGGACTTTTAGTAAACGTAATTGAACTTGTGATTATTGGTAATTGGCGAAAATTCAGTCTAATTACACATGGCTGTTCAGTATCTGCCCAAACAGAGTGTGGCCTGTGAGTGAAGAAGCTGATCAAGTTGGCTCGTTACCGCGTCATTTTAGTTGCCCTATTCAGTCCGTCCTACCTTTAAAAACAACCCAATTACCTCAAACAGGAGAGTAACGTATACCTCTACGGACACCTAAGGACGTTGGCCGACGCGGAGCGCTAAAGAGGGGATACCGTCTTGTGTCTTTTCTTTCGACGATCAAGATGGGAGTTCAGAAGTGGCCTATTAACAAGTCCTGCCCCTTCTACTAGCAACTGTAAAGGGGGACTCTGGCTTCTGGCCTCCCTCAGAGGAGCGCAGGCTACCGTGGCGAGAAGGATTTATTTTCTGCCAATTAGGAACAACGGACCCCGACATCCTCGCGAAGGGCCTTTCCGACCCTCGTGAACGGCAGGCCTCGCAAACGTGGGCCGCGAATTCTTCCATAATAGGTTTTTCTTTTTCCGTAGATCTTCCTCGTTGAGGCTGTAAATGTCGTTTCAATATCGGCACTAAATCCATCAAAGTCAACTCAACGCTCATAAATAATATGAAAAAAAAAAAAAAAAAATCTGCTGTTGAAGGATAATATTTGTTTGCGTCATATCCTGGAGGTGAGAAGCAGGGGATTGAGATTTGAAGCCGAAAGACACCATTCATTCAAAAGACTTGTTTCACTTCAGATTTTGAACAATTGTCACCCTTCGCGAGATCTAGGCACCTTAAAATCTTAACAACTATACATATAACTATGTTTCAGCCCCTTTGCTACACACAAAATTTTTTTAACTATTTTTTAGAGATTCTGCTGACCCTCACGCGTTTATTTATTTGCTTTAACGTAGGATCTAGTTTAGATAGTAATTTAAAGAAATTTGGGGTAAAACATGAGTCACAATCTCAAAAATGTTTTTGGTTGGTTATTCCTTGAATAATCAACCTATGTTTTCATGCAAAAAGTCAATCTCAAATTGTTTTCTGGACGTTTCAAGGTGTCTAGATCAAAATAAGCAAATGTCCGTCCGCCGTCCACTCCGAGTTTAGTAGTAGAATATTTTCTAAAAATCTGAAATCTCGGTCAAGGCCCGTTTCCGGTTTTAGTTGGTCCTTGAAACGTTTCAGCCCGATCGGACCGAGTTTAGGGGAGGGGGTAGGGGTCAAAATGTGTTTTTTGAAAAAATGGATTTTCGAGATTTTTGGCGACCCAGGCGTGTGGAGTATTATTCTCCACTGGATTTTGGACGCTTAATCCAAAGATATAGGTTTCGAAACGATTTTCTGCCCACCGGATGAGGTCATTCGTCAAAATGGGTTTCTATCTACCAATTTCGAATGTGTGTTTCGAGATTTCTGGTACCTAGGCATGTGGGGTATCATTTTCCTCTACATTTTGGACTCTGAATCGATTGGAGTGAATCCCCATGCTCCTAGTCCGAGGATTATCATCTATGCTCCACTCAAATCGACTGTTTCTTTGTTATATGAGATGTGATTCCCTCATAATTATAACTACTAATTTACTAAGACTAATTATTAAGCAATTATACCCAGCATTCATCATGGAAGCGATGCATGTTCTAATCGCCAATGGCTTTGTGTCTTCCTATGAGTGTACTAAGCCGCGAAGTCAATGTCCAACTTCAATTGTTTTTCTGTGTAAAACGAACGAAGGCTGACTGCAACTGTATCCTCAATGGCTTTAAAGCTAAGCCAGTATTAAACATTAAAAATGGTAAACATTTGAAGTGGTTCCCGTTCAGATAGATTTCTTTGTAACGGTTTCTCACTGGTTATCATACCACACCTCGGCTGTGCTCAAGTTAACTGTGGCAGCTAAAATTCCATAGAAACTGTTGAAAACGAGTTCATTTAAGTATGACGTTCTTACATGTAAAGCACGCTCAAGTGTTCAAATGAGGAATTTTCCGAAAAACGCAAAACAGCTTGCTCTAACTGTTGAAGGTAGGTTAATATTATAATAAATTATTGATTGATGCAAATTGGTTTATGTGCTATTTGATAAAATTGAGATGGAATTATAGTAGCTATAATTTTCATTACTTTACAATGATGCATGTGATCATGGTGCTGACTCATTACGTAATCTAGTCATCAACACTGTTAGTAAATAATAATGAATAAATCGGTAAATAATTTGCCTCATGAATTAACCAGAAAACCTGGATAAAGGATGACATCTCAGAGCTCTAACACTAGGTATATCCTGAAATTAGCAGATAATTTTCAGACCACTCCAGCCAAAATTAGGCTGTTTAGTCTTCTAATCGAACTCCACCCCCACCCCCCTTCCTTCCATGAATGTATCTGTCTATTTACTTATAAAAGCCCGATGAGCTCTAATACTCTTCCGGAAACAGGCATTCGTTTGCAAATGTAGGTAACATCGACAGTCTCCAAAAGTCTGATTTCCATTTGGATTTTATGCAGGAGGCAAAGGTAAACGAAGTACTAATTAAAATTTGCGTATTTTTGTGTAACGCAAACTACATTTTCAGTTGTTTTGAAGGTCTTCCGAGCTCTATGTGTCGTTTTCAGAATGTATGAGCTCTCAGAAAATCTTTAAACGTCCCACAAATCACCAATAGCACCAATGGCTCAGGAAACAGTATTTGGGTCTTGCCCAGCATGAAAATCTATGACAACTTCTCCAAGTAAAATTCCTGTTAATAAATTCGTTTGTTACTCAGGTTGCTTCAAATAAGACAGGCACGATATTCAGGCTCTTGGCAGTTAGGGCAAGATAAATCACTTTTGATGTAAATTTTGCCTGCTCAATGTTTGAAATTTGGTGATCTAGGATTTCCATGTCTCTTTTCTGGAAAGAAGGCAGTTGTGGACTTAATTGTTAGGTACCTATAATCAACATATGTGTCCGACGTTCTTGTACGTAGACTCTCTGTGAATTGTCATTGGTTCGCGGACTTGAAACGATTACTCTATGAGCGTCGAATATTGCGTTGTTGATCATTAAGAGGGGCGAAATTGGGAGAAGGTCGCTGCTTGGTACTGAAGAAATAACACTGGATCGTTATAACTGCAGTCTGATGAACTTTCCTTTAACGCTTGTTCTGTTCGGAGCCGTAGAATGATGGTTAATGTGGAGGAATCGCAACGCCGCAGCACGGAATCTGCCTTCTGCTGTCACACTTATCATCACATGGTGCTGTTGTTGAAGCTGATTATAGCCTCTACACACTTGCCACATTCCCTCGTAGTGCCCCTGCAGGTATGTCAGACTGGAGGAAGAAACGAGGAGTCAATCATGTAACGAGCTGGCGGCAGAAAGAAACGTATTGAGGTTAATCGAACCTTTTAAATACTGCGAGTTCGCGTTTAGGAATTGGAATCACCAACAATCGTTTGTGACGGAGAAATCACTCGGCCCTTAGCAGCTAACGGTTTTATAGAGCGGGTATTGCCACGAGAGAAATAAGAGAAAAAAATTCGCAATAAAACTGTATGACAACTTTCGAGAGCGGTATCGGGCAACAGTTGAGTTGGAACGATAAAAGGTAACTGCTCCTACGTGTCTCTTCTTTAAGGACGATCTCTCCACATATTAGGGCCCGTAATGGGAGCAGGTCCTGGATTAACAATGGAGTTGCTCCTGCGATTGGCCAATCGGCTCCGGGGAAACTTTCAGGCACCCGCGTGAGTCGGGAGGGGTTAATTGTCTATAGACTTCGTTGGGCCGAGAATGGCTACAAATGAACCGGCCAAGTCCTTTTGAATTGCCTCTTAGCACGTCTTTGCACTGTAGTACCGCGTTCTATTACAGTAGCTCTCGGGGTCTCAGGAGATTCTTCGCTGATTAATGTTTTGTTACCATTTCCGCGCGCAGAATCCGCTACCGACTTATCGTGCGACAGCTGAGCCGTTTTTGTCGTCTCGGTCACATTAAACACCGCGGCCGCGAGGCATTCAGCAATAAAATGTGACCCGTCGAAAGAAATAGCAATATTTATCGGTTTCCGTGAATGGGATTAGGTACTATCGTAAAGATGTGAAAGCGATTGTCACGACCGAGTGGGAAATCGAAGAAAAAATTCCCCGCTTCGCCATTGCTTTACGAAGGAAACAGTAAGTCTCAGCAGTCCCTGACACACTATCTGGAGAAGATTCTTATGCACGCTCCACAAGTGACGATTGTTGAGCAGAACAGCGTCTTGCAAATTCGCCAACACACAGATGTTAACGAACTCTAACCGACGAATGCACTTCGGGATCAGAAATGTTTGATCGACACGCAACGATTTTGATTGAACAGAGCTGCAACGATGCTTCGTGATTGATTATTCAAGGAATAAAAATTAGAAGGGTTTTGATCTAAATATTATGGAACGTATAATGTCAAATTTTTTGACAACTAGAGAGGTTGACCATTGGTACGATTATATACCTACACCGATTATTCATGAGATAACAAATCAAAAATAACCAACCAAAACCCAATCGCCCGCCCGCCAATCTATGGCGTTTTCATATTAGAAATTTTTTATAACAACCTGATTATGGCCAGGAACCTCTATTCGGCGCTAGTTAATCCTCGAAACTTTTCAGCACAATTGGCCCAAATTTGAGTAATTTATAAGAAAAAATGTATTCTTTGAATCTCGGTTTTCGGAACTTTTTGAAAACCAGACATGTGGGGTATCATTTTCCACTAAATTTTGGCCGCTGAATCGATTGGAATGAGTCCGGGACACTCCACACTCACTGTTATCCCGTACTCTTGCTCCAAGGGATAATCAACCATTATGGGTGAATTTGCAGCGTTTTATTTCCGCAATCCTTCATTAAACACAGCAACGTAGGCCAATTGTGCTTCATTGTCATAAGGGAAATTCCTCTTATACCTCTGAACAGGTTATCAGTGTAACCTTCCCATTTCTACACGGTTGCTCTTGCTTTGTAGCATCCATGTGTTGTATTATGTCAAAAAACGCGGCAAATTCTTACACAGGGGTTGGTTATTCCTCGGACAAGGCGCATGGAGACTCATTTAAAAAATCTGCAAATTCTTACACACGGGTTGGTTATTCCTCGAATTGGGGAAACAGTGGGTGTGGCGGGTCCCAGACCCACTCCAATCGATTCAGGGTCCAAAATTTAGTGGAATATGATACCCCACACGCCTAGGCACCAGAAATCCTGACACATACAAAATGGGTGGATACATACCCATTTTGACCCATATCTTCTTCCGGTGGGTGCCAATCGTTCTGGGACACACATCATTGAATTCAGCGTCCAAAATTTAGTGGAAAATGATACCCCACACGCCTAGGTAGCAGAAATCCCGAAAACACATAATCAAATTGGGTAATAAATACCCAATTTGACCCATAACTTCTTCCAGTGGGTGCCAATTGTTCTGGGACCCATTTTATTGGATTCAGCGTCCAAAATTTAGTGGAAAATGACACCCTACTCGCCTAGGTAGCAGAAATCCCGAAAACACATATTCAAAATGGGTAATAAATACCCAATTTGACCCATTACTTCTTCAAATGGGTGCCAATTGTTCTGGGACCCATTTTATTGGATTCAGCGTCCAAAATTTAGTGGAAAATGACACCCCACTCGCCTAAATCACCCAAAATCTCGAAAATCCATTTTTAAAAAAACCCCTACCTCCTCCAAATTTGGTCCGATCGGGCTGAAAAGTTTCGAGGACCCATCTCGGCTGGAAACAGACCCCTGACCCAAATTTCAGATTTTTAGAATCCAATATTTTCTACGAATATTTTCTACTACCAAAAACGGCGTGGACAATGGACGGCGTACGGCGGACGGCGGACGGCGGACGGCGTACGGCGGACGGCGGACGGCGTACGGCGGACGGCGGACGGACATTGACCTTTTTTGATCAGGACATCATGAAACGTCCAGAAAAAAATTTTGAGCCGGATCGGAGAGGTTGACCATTATTATGAAAACATTGGTTGATTATTCAAGGAATAACCAACCAAAATAGATTCACCGTCCATAACCTCTTCCGGTGGGTGCCAAACGTTCTGGGACCCGTCTCATTCGATTCAGCGTCCAAAATTTAGTGAAAAATAATACGCCACTCGCCTAGATTGCCAAAAATCTCGAAAATCCATTTTTCAAAAAACACATTTTGATCCCCATCTTCCCCGAATTTGGTCCGATCGGGTTGAAAAGTTACGAGGACCAACTAGAGCCGCAAACGGACCCCTAACCCAAATGACAGATTTTTAGAAAATTTTCTACTACCCAAAACAGCACGGACGGCGGACGGCAATTCAAGGAATAACCAACCAAAATACAGCTGTGTGCTAGTGAAAAATTCAGTCAAATCCTCCTGCTCCTGCTGATAACTTAAGGAAGAAGTGGGGTTGACGAAGAAGAACAGAAAAAAATGGTTGAATGACGCTACCTGTGATGCACAGTTTGACAAAACTATACTAACTAACCGAAATCGAGTATTCAACCTCATGTTATTGAATTTAGTGATTTTTCATTCCCGGGCAGTGCAACCACCTTCACAGACGGGACGAAGTGGGTTGTTTTCACGACGACGGACCATAAACGGAGGATCAACAAAAAACAAATCCAAAAAAACACGAAGGTGGGAGGTGTGTTCTCTCGTTCTAATCGGTCGCTTCTGTATTCGGTGAGTCGACTTTCTTTTTTGCCCCTTTACCTTCGTGCCTCTTGTTAGCCAACCAGGTTTTGTCAAACTGATTACCTATTAAATTTTTATAACTTCAAACGTTGGGCTGAAGGAGTTCGGTGGAAGAAAAAATCGTCAACAAATTCGTCGTCCCGATATTTATTTTTATTATTTTGAGGTATGGTTTTCGCTTTTCGATGGAATTCGAGTTACAGGTCCTCATATAGGTAAATTGGGTGAAAAATAATGAATGGCAGCTGATTCGACCGAAAGAGATATTTTTGTCGTGCTCTCACTGCAACAGTGCAGTAAAACCCATGAGAGTGCTCCAATCGTTTGATACTGCCATCTATGGGCTAAAACGCTGCAAATTCATTCACACGAGTTGTTTATTCCTCGGACCAGGTGCATAGAGACCCATTTCTTCAGCATGGGGAAAATGGAGGAAAAAGTACGTGTGGTGGGTCTCAAACCCGTTCCAACCGATTCAGCGTCCAAATTTTAGTGGAAAATGATACCCCACTTGCCTAGATCGCCTAAAATCTCGAAAATCCATTTTTTTTAAAACACATTTTGACCCCCACCCCGTCTAAACTTGTACGGTCAGGTTGAAAAGTTTCGAGGACCAACTAAAGCCGGAAACGGATCCCTGACCAAAATTTCAGATTTTTAGAAAAATGTCTACTAGCAATAACGGCGCGGACGGTGGACGGCGTACGGCGGACGGACGTTTGACTTTTTTTCATCCAGACACCTTAAAACGCCCAGAAAAAAAATTGTGGGCCGAATCTGAGAGATTGACCATTTTCATGAAAACATAGGTTGATTTTTCAAGGAATAACCAACCAAAAGCCTAGCAATAAACGCCTGGCTAGCAAATCTGCATTTTTGGAGTGAGTTTTCAGATTTTTACGAGGTCCGATGTCAGGTTGGGAAAGGAGGAGAGATTGAAAGGAAATTGTTTAATAAAAACGAGAAAAAAGCAAAAAAAAACTCTTATGAAATTTTAAGTGCAACACATGCGCTAAAAAATATGATTTTCTACAGACTGTACTGCAAACCAGTAAGCAACGCGGCCATCTTTAAAAACCACTGGCAGTAAACGAGTTTAACAGCGTGATCTCTCGTATATTCGGATACTTAAACTCGAACCGCCTCAATGCGGGTTTAAACTCGACAACCGCTCTTGTGAATGACGTTTCTACCTTAAACACCGTTAACTTCAAACGTCTTTGAGTTTAAACTCGGTCAAATGTTTGGTGAAAAAGGGGCATTACAGATCTAATCCCTTTGATCCCAAAATAACATGGCCTTTCAATTCCTCGTGCCATAATCCTTCAATATCGTTGTTTAAGATGGATATTATAAAAAGTGGATGTGTGGTGTATTCCTTCGGATTAACCACGTTATCGGGTTTACCGGGGGGTGAAATGAAGGAAAATAACGCGGGTTATGTGCTTAATTTTATATTGATTTTAACAAAAAGAACGACTACCCGATTGGTTGGTACGGTGGTGTGTGAATAAGACATGGGAGGTTAAATCGTTGTTAATAAGATTCGTACAGAGTTAGCTAGCGCTCCAAGTGGTGAAATAAGACGGTTTTGGATCATATTCCCTCAAATACAAAGTTTATGAAACATTGGACTTGACCAGTTTTCCAACTCACCCCTTATTTATAAATTTTGCGATGTAGGGCAAATAAGATAGATTGATAGATAAATGTTAAACAATGTTGTTAAACAATAGTTTTTCACATGAGTTTGCTCAATGAATTAAATTAAAAATTAAAATACTTTTTTTTTCCTCTGTTTATTAGAATTGCACCAAGTTATAAACTTATTAGCAATATTTTTGTGACTTAAGTTAACTAGGTTACATCTTCAGCCAAGGTACATTGCTTAGCTTTTATTTATTCTAACAACTGAATTTATTGTCATTGCATTAGCGAACTAATTCATGTGGTTTCGTGCGTTTAAGCCTTCTGACGAGATCATTGACGTCAAGAAGTCGAACAGCCTCTTCGTTGACATAATTGTCGGGAATTTATCTAAGGAAAAGATTGTAGTATTGTAATATTGTAGCCTTTGGAGATGGGCTGCTGCTTGAAGCCTGATGGTTTCGTTTACTGTCTTGACTTGTGGGTCATGGTGTAACCGGTCGTTTCTGAAGTACCACGGAGCGTTTATAATGCACCTAAGTACCGTATTTTGGAATCTCTGTATCATGATGTAAGCCCCCAGGCTTACTGCCTCCAGAAAACCAGAAGGGAGGGAGCATGCGCCAGGATGCGCGCGCAGCTCCTACCTGGACGTTGCATTTGGAGAGAGCTCCAGCACGCACTCATTGCCAAGGCGCCCAACTGGGCAGTCGTTGCCGAGGCGCCCCTCGTCGCTGAGGCGCCCAACCTGTCGGAGTCATATATATTTTTGTAACCCTGTCATGCAAGTGCATCTCACTCAGTCCATCCTGGCTTTGTCCTGTGCTTGCTCTGAAGTGAACTCTGCTACTGTGCTGAAGTCGACCGAAGCTGTAATATTGTGTTCCCCATGAGATGATAAAGGACTCAAGTTAATTAAGCCTTGCTGTGTACCTTTGGGACAGCGTGCCCCCTCCAGTTTTCCCTTCGACGTCGAGGCCGTTTTTGTCAGCTGGTATCGTTGCGCTTGTTCATTAATTGTATTTCATGTATATCATCATTTCATGTATCATGTAGGTATTAATATTGTATTTTATGCTCCACATGTTGTCTAATTTACTTTGTCGAATTACTTTGTCTTGTATCAATTCTAGCCCAGGTTGAGGCATATTCTCCTTTTCAACGAGTCCTTCAATTATTTCAATTATAATTCAGTTTGTATCAATGTATTTTATGCTCATCCTTGGTATCCCTAGTTGCTCAGTCATAAGTCTTGGACTTACATTGTGTAACCTCTCACTAGGTCCATTCAAAACCTCCGAGGAAACCCGAATTAAATTATAGCAGATTTTAATTCGAGAGAGGCTAACAATGTCTCGATTGGTTTGAGCGGTGCAGCCCCTCAACTGCGCTCCATAAGTCCAGACTGGCTTTAGGACTGTAACGGGGCGGCAAATTTCAAGCGCCCCGCCAAGAAACCTCGGCGGCGGGGGACGGAACGACCCCTCTCCCCTCCAAACGCCTAACTCCAGCTGGGCGGAAGGCGTGCCCTCTTTGGATTGGGTAGGCGATGGGCGGCGCAAGACACCCAGGGAGGCGTAGAAGGGGAAGGCGACGTGACGAGCGGACGGAGAGAACGAGCAATCCCCAGTCGTATCCGAACTCACGAGAAGGAAGGTAGAAACCTCTGTTTGCGGAACGGAGTGAAGTGAACCGGGACATCGAAGTAAAGTGAACCGGGACATCGAAGTGACCCGGAACATCCAAGCGAAGTGAACCGGGACATCGACGCGAAGTGAACCGGAACATCCAAGTGAACCGGGACATCGAAGTGAACCGGAACATCCAAGTGACCCGGAACATCGAAGTGAACCGGGACATCCAAGTGACCCGGAACATCGAAGTGAACCGGAACATCCAAGCGACCCGGAACATCGAAGTGAACCGGGACATCCAAGTGACCCGGAACATCGAAGTGAACCGGAACATCCAAGTGACCCGGAACATCGAAGTGAACCGGGACATCCAAGTGACCCGGAACATCGAAGTGAACCGGGACATCCACGTGACCCGGAACATCGAAGTGAACCGGGACATCCAAGTGAACCGGAACATCGAAGCGAAGTGAACCGGAACATCGAGGCGAAGTGAACCGGGACATCGAAGTGAAGTGAAAGTGACCTGAAGGAACGATTGTATCGTGGTTCCTTCAGGGTGAGAACTCGGGGATTGGGAGATCAGCCAATTCCTATCCCGTAACAGTGGACCCCTATTACGAACTGAAAATCCCCGTCGGACCCGAGTGTTGATTCGTTCGCGCCCGACCGACGGCCAATAGTCTGGGTTTTCCACGCACCGCCAGTCGTCGGACCTCCGTTGGAAAGAGCCTCGCCTCCTCCGACCTGGACGGCGTTCCCCTGACCGAAGCCGAGCAGCGAAGAACACATCACCCTGTTGTCTCCATCCAAAGGCGTTGGTGCACGTAAGTGGCGAAATAATTCTGTCTCGTACCCTAGCAACGCGAAAGTCGACTCCTTAAATCTGGCCCAAGCCCTGACGCGTAGTCATTAGAAAGCTGATCAGAGAAATTGTAACTTGTAACCGTAGCATTGAGTATTTTGTCTGTTGTAGAAAAGCAAAGGGAGTTAGGGGAGAACATTAGCAAAACAACTGTATTTTTCCGTTATTCTAAATCAAACACTCCTGAGCCTTCAGCTACCACGTAAATTCATTGGCCTTCAGCCCTTCACAGTCTACCTACTCACTAATTAAATTAAGCCATAGTCAGTATCCTTCTCGGCCGAGACATTCCATATTTTATATTTCGAACAATTGCGTATTATAGACCAATATTGAACTCTTGCCTTTCACTTACGAAACCCCATTCCTCAGAGCTTAGTCAATTCAGGTGTACTTGGAGTCTATGACCGACCGTCTCCGACATTCCGAACGGTAAGTGAAAGTCTTTAGTCTCCCACTAATTTATTCGCCTAGGTCTATTTCTGGATCCCTAGCCCGTTAGGTGAAACGGCGGGTTACATCTTTTGGTGGCAAGCGGTGGGATATTTCAGAAATCTCGATTTCTGTCGTATCCACAACAAGGGATCTTGACCAGGCGAATATTGGTGAGAAAAAGCTCTGAAGGAATTGGGTCGCGTTTTATAATCTCGAAATTTAAATTGTGCTAGTTATAGATTCTGAAATTTAAAACTGTAAGAAACAAACAAATCGGCCCGAGTGTGAGGAAGCGAGTGAGGAGTCAATTAACTTCAAATCCGTATCATTTTTCTTTAAATCAAAATTTAACTACTGGCTCAGTATCTAGTAGCATCACTCTCGCTGTAGCCAACTGTTCCGACGAGCCTTCAGCTCCAATTGACATCCCGATTCCGGACCCGTCATAGCTCTTACCAACTGGGAAGTCCTTTCTCGATTCGTGGGGAAATTATCGGTCCTTGGTGCGAAAGAAAGTGATCTATCAGTTCGGTAATTCTTTTTATTTAGTTCTTTTGTGCAACAAGTGAGTTCGCGACCATGCAACGAAACAGCAGCCCATCAGTCGAGGGCGAAGCCATGATGAACGCCGTGACGGAAGCGATGAACAAACTGGGCGCCTTCTTCCGCGAGCCTGCGGCCTCTGGCATTCCGCGGTCGTTGTTTATGGAAGTCGACCCATGGAACCCTGATGAGCCGGGTGCTATCACGGCATCCGTGTTCTTCCAGGAAGTGGAACAAGCAACCCAAGAGCTTGACGAGCACAAGAGACTGCGATTCCTTCGCACCCGCCTAAAAGGTGGAGCCAAGCGATTCCTCCAGGATGGTCTTGGCGAAACCCCGTACACGACCGTGAAGAAGGCCATACTGGCATGGTATGGCGAGGAAAGTCCCGAGAAGGCGACCATACGACTCTGGACAGCCCAGAGAGACCCCGACGAGTCCATCCGACGGTTTGCAGAACGACTTCTGACCACGGCACGATCGGCTGTCCGAACTGAACCCAACCTGAACGAGGCCCAACGTCGGGAGTGGACAAGACGAAAGGCACTCAGCGCTTTTGTCCGCGGGCAACCGAAAGAACTCCATCTCTACTTGCAGGGTAACCCTCCGGACACCTTGGAGGATGCAGTGGAGCGGGCTGAGGGATGGGAGGACGTAATGAGAGCGAAGCAGGACTACGATGCTCGATGGGACATAGCCGCTGTCAGCGGATCAAGACCTTCGGAGCCCAAGAAATGCTACTCTTGCGGAGAACCAGGGCATTTTGCAGCAAACTGCCTGCAAAAACCCAGAAGCCCACCTCGTTACCCAAGCAAACCGGCCACGTTCAGCAATCACCAGTTGATACCGGTGCCGACGAAGTTACCACCGACCGTCCCAGTGCTGCCCTGTATGTACTGTGGTGATATGTCCCACTTTCCAGTGAGTTGCCCCCACGGACTCTACGCGGCCTTGTTCTGCAATTTCTGTGGATCCCGTGACCATCTGGAGGCGGATTGCCTGAAGAAGAAGAAGACCCTGCCCATCTCGAATCCGCGAATGCACCAGGTCAGAAACATCAGTACGACCCATGAAACCCAAGCCAGTCTAACAACAACTAACGAGGACGAACCAATCGTCGACGTCCGCGGAGACGAGCTGGTGACCTACCAGACCGCGGTGAATGGTGTCATGATGCCCATGATACTGATCACCGCCGGCTTGGGGAAGGAGTCCCGGCGAATGGTCGTGGATACTGGTGCTGCAGTGTCTGTCCTATCAAGACCTGTGCCTGGCATTGACATCCGCCCAACAGCAATGGAGCTATGGGGTGCCGACGGACAACCACTGCCCGTGATGGGGATCCAGGATGTACGTATCACCATCGGTCCGGTTACGATCACGCACGCGTTCTGTGTCTTCCAACGACCTGACTCCGGCTTGGATCTGATCGGACTGGACCTCCTGAGGAAGTTACCCCTTGGCATACGCCCGGATATCGGCGTAGTGGAGATGAAAGAACCCGCCACGGGGAAGATGATCTCCATTGGCGTGGTCGCCCCTGACCCGGACCTCCTCAGGCACGCCCGTCAACTAAAGGACGACAGGAGGGCGCAAAAAGCCCAGGAAACCGCCCGAGCCACGAAACCCGACACCGACAACAATCGCCAGGGCGGGTCCACAGCCGCACCAACATCTGCCGAGGCCCCCGAACCTAGCGTCGACGACAACCACCAAGGCCAATTGACCACCGAGACAGCACCATCCAGAAAGCAGCCGGTGGTACACCCTCCGATGTCCGAGGTAGCAGAATTCCCAACCGAGATCTGGGACAATCCTCCTTCAACCTCTGAATTGGAGTGCCAGGTGCATCAGCATCTGACTCATCTGGCGGGACCCGACTACCATTTGGTCAAGGACTGCCTGACGCAGAAGCTGCATCTCTTCGAGAAGCCCGGGAAGGAGGGTTGTTCCCTGCAGGTGGCTCACGAAATTGACACCGGAAGCGCGAGCCCCACGGCCAGAAAACCCTATCCAGTAGCGCATGCCCTGAGGGGCTTCGTGGAAGACCAAGTCTACTCCTTGCTGGCCGACGGTGTTATTGTGCCATCCAAAAGCCCCTGGAACGCTCCAGTAGTCATCGCCAAGAAGAAGACCCCTCCCGGTGAGCCACAGCAGTACCGATTCTGCATTGACTATCGGGAAATAAACGCCAAAACCAAGGGTAACAAGTACCCTATCCCTCGGTTGCAGGAAACCCTGGCCATGATGGGGCGTAGTAAGATCTTCACAACCCTGGACCTGACTATGGGATATCACCAGATACCCGTCAGTCCCGAATCGAGGGAAAAGACCGCGTTCACGGCACTAAATCGTCCATTTCGAGTATGTGCGCATGCCCTTCGGGCTTAAAAATGCCCCGGCAACCTTCCAAGCCGCCATGAATGACGTACTCGACGGACTGCTGGGTGACGGTTGTCTAATATACCTCGACGACGTCATCATCTTCACTGAGGATCTGCAGTCGCATGTTAACATATTGCGAGCCGTTCTGGAGAGATTTGAAGCGACTGGATTCCGCCTTAATCTCAAGAAGTGCTCGTTCCTGAAGTCTCGCGTCAACTTCCTAGGCCATGTTATCACGTCAGAAGGAATCGAGATGGAGTCGGAAAAGGTCAAAGCCATAGGAGAATACCCTCCGCCGACAAGCGTTCGTGAGCTCCGATCCTTCTTGGGACTGGCCGGTTTTTACCGCCGTTTCATCGAGCACTACTCGGCAATGAGCGCCCCTCTCACCAAACTCTTGAGGAAAAACCGGGAGTACAGCTGGGGTGAAGAGCAGCAGAGCGCGTTCGACCAACTCAAGCAAGCGCTCATGACCCAACCCGTGCTCGCCTATCCGGACTTTGACAAGCCATTCATCCTGTCCACGGACGCCTCAGGAACCGCTATGGGAGCAGTACTAGCCCAGGAACATCAAGGGCAGGAGCGACCGGTCGCTTACGCGAGTCGCGCCCTCAACGATGCTGAGACACGTTACTCCACCACCGAGCGTGAGCTCCTTGCTGTAGTCTGGGGCGTGACGCATTTCCAGCAATTCCTGCTCGGGAAGAAGTTCGTCCTGAGGACCGACCACGCAGCACTCACGGCAGCCATGAATCTACGCGATCCAACTTCGCGCATTGGACGATGGATCCTCCGGCTGACGGAGTACGAGTATGAAGCGCAGTACCGCCCCGGATCGCAGATGGCTCATGTCGACGGCCTGAGTCGTGTTCCCGTTGGCGCCATCACACTAAGCATGCCGAAGGAACTTCTGATGGCGGCCCAATCCTTGGACACCTGGATCTCCACCCTGACGGCTGATCCAGGGAAGTATCAACTAAAGGAGGAGGAAGGAGTCTGGAAGAAGGAGGTCGATGTGGATGGCCAGCGGATCACGGTGCCACTGATCCCATCCACCATGCGGCGCTGGTTCCTGACCAATTGTCATCAACATCAGTGGGCCGGGCACCCTGGCATAGAAACAACTACCCGTGTCGCCAGGCGGTACGGGTACTGGAAGAAGATGGTACGTGACATCCGAGAGTTCGTCCAGAAATGCCAGGAGTGCCAGGAGAGGAACACTCCCCCAAATTTGACACCACCAATCCAGAAACCCGAGATACCGACCCGAATTGGTCAAATCGTCGGTATTGACTTTGTTGGGCCTCTACCTGGTCGAGGGGGTACCAAATACATCCTGACGGTAATCGATCAGTTCTCTAAGTACGCAGAGGCTTATGTCACCACAGATTGCACAGCAGTAACAACCGCTCGAGTATTGACCACAAAGTACCTACCAACCCATGGTGCACCCGAGAGGCTCGTCTCCGACCGAGGCGCCGCCTTCATCTCGGGGGTCGTCAAGGAGCTCTGCGATACCTGGGAGATACGCCACGTCCACACCTCCGCTTACCACCCACAGGCCAACGGGGTATGTGAGCGATTCCATCGCACTCTGGCAAACCTGGTAGCGAAACTGAAACGAAACACCCGGGACTGGGAAGCCGCCTTGCCTTTGGCACTAGCTGCCTACCGCAGCCTTCCCCACTGTAGTACAGGCTATTCGCCAAATCACCTGGTTTTCGGACGAGAGCTGAGAATGCCGCACCTAGCCGAAATCAGCATGAAACGGGAAGCAACATCGCCCTTGAAAGATCAACACCAGGAAATGGTGCGGGTCCGTTTGGAAGCCGAGCGACAGTTGAGGCGCGCTTGGCACACCCGCGAGCAGGCAATCAACAAGCGACGCCACTCTCGGGAGTTCCAGATAGGCCAACAAGTGTATGCCCAGCAGCTCGTCGCCCCACCAGGTACAGTGAAGAAGTTCTGGAGCCCCTGGAAAGGACCGCTCCGTGTGACCCGCAAATTGACCGATGTCAATTACGAGGTCCAGGATGTCCTGGGGAAGACCACGCGTTACCACCTCAGCAGGCTCAAGCCAGCGTTTCTCAACAGCGTGCCAGACGACGCCGTCACCCCCGACGTAGCGGAGGAGTCGCGCCCACCCGAGAGCCCTGCCCCTCCACCTAGCGAAGATAGTGGAGGGACGTGGTTGTCAGACCCTCTGGAATGGCCGGAACCAGTACGGACCGAAGAAAGTCCTGAACCTGGGGCCCAGGGCCCTGGAAGATCCTCCAGCCGAATCCCGATTCCGATTAGGATGGCGTCCAGTCCATACGGGCTAAGACCAAGGCGCAAAACGATCGACTACGCGCAGCTCCACGCGGGAAAGATATCAACACCTCGAACGGGATGAAGCAATTAAAAAAAAAAAAAAAAAAAAAAAAAAAAAAAAAAAAAAAAAAAAAAAAAAAGAAATAATTTTTCAAGTTTTGGGGTATACTCGTAATTTGTGAAGTAGAATAGGGAATGTCTTACCTGTAGAGTAAAATGCGCGACACCAGTACTTGCCTTGTTTGATTAATGACCGTACCTCATGGGTCGGGACAGGACTGCCTTGCCACTCCCCTCCTTTCCTTTGTTTTTCCCTTGTAATGGTAGCTAAAATCTAGGATTGTTGTTCAGCGTCTGGCTCTGTGCAGAGAGGGAGGTTGTCTGCATGATACATGAGCCATTGACTGACGTACAACGGGTGAGTCGGAGCGTGAGAGGAGACTAACAGAAAGGCCGGTTTGTCTGTTTCAGGGTATAGTGGGAAAATAGGAGATCAGCGAACGACACCAGAAGACTATGGCGCTACCTCGACCGCGGGTACCATCGTCGGTGAGCAGCACGGACTTGGAGCCCGGAAGTACGGAGTGGCTGGCCGTCACCTCCACGGTCATCATGGGGCTGGGCAAGCTGGTCGCGTCCTGCGACAGGATGCCAACACAGAGGCGGATTCTGCTGCGCTGCCTAGACGAGCTTGGGGAAAGCTTGAACGTTGGCGACTCGGGGGTGGACATGAGATCAAGATCGAGTGGTGGGTCGGTGGAGGTCGAGTCCCTGCGTTGCCGAGTGATCATGATGGAACAACGGCTGCAAGCCATGACCCACCTCAACGACTCATTCGGGTCGAGCACGCACCGCGCCACCCCTCGAGGATCGTCGACACCACGACCTGACAGCAACGTGGACGGATACCCCGCCCCTGCATTCACAGCGCCCGCCGCGGCCGAGCCGAGTATTGCCGACTCGTCGACTTCGTCCTCGGACTCCTCGTCATCCGAAGAAACCGCACGGGAATCAGACACCACCCCAGGGCAACCGCGTTCCGGCTCCTCCCGGGTCTCCACCCCTCGGCCGGTGAAGGTCGCCCTAGCCGATGGGGATGCTGGCGCTAGTTCACCCGTGGCCCCTGCCGATCCATCCAACATACCATCTTGGAACATCCGCGCCAGCGTACCTTCGACGAATGGGAGCGTCCTGTGCTGCATTTGCACGAAGCGACAACACCCGCCGACAACCTACCGCTGCGGTGGCTGCAAAGTGATGTGGAATCGGCTGGTGAGAAAGTGCCGGAACCTACAACCCACGGATCCCGCCTACCCGAAGCCCTGCTCCATCGCCGAACACGAGACGGACCGCCCACCAACCTGTGCCGCTTGCAGACGCTGGCGGTACGAGCAAGCGTGGATAGCAGCCAAACGACCTGACGCAATGCCCATCGCACCAGTCACCCCCACCGGAAGGAAAATTGCCGAGGTAAACCTCGGCCTCCGAAGATCGGAGGGGTGTAACGGGGCGGCAAATTTCAAGCGCCCCGCCAAGAAACCTCGGCGGCGGGGGACGGAACGACCCTTCTCCCCTCCAAACGCCTAACTCCAGCCGGGCGGAAGGCGTGCCCTCTTTGGATTGGGTAGGCGATGGGCGGCGCAAGACACCCAGGGAGGCGTAGAAGGGGAAGGCGACGTGACGAGCGGACGGAGAGAACGAGCAATCGCCAGTCGTATCCGAACTCACGAGAAGGAAGGTAGAAATCTCTGTTCGCGGAACGGAGTGAAGTGAACCGGGACATCGAAGTAAGGTGAACCGGGACATCGAAGTGACCCGGAACATCGAAGCGAAGTGAACCGGGACATTGAAGCGAAGTGAACCGGAACATCCAAGTGAACCGGGACATCGAAGTGAACCGGAACATCCAAGTGACCCGGAACATCGAAGTGAACCGGGACATCCAAGTGACCCGGAACATCGAAGTGAACCGGAACATCCAAGTGACCCGGAACATCGAAGTGAACCGGGACATCCAAGTGACCCGGAACATCGAAGTGAACCGGAACATCCAAGTGACCCGGAACATCGAAGTGAACCGGGACATCCAAGTGACCCGGAACATCGAAGTGAACCGGGACATCCACGTGACCCGGAACATCGAAGTGAACCGGGACATCCAAGTGAACCGGAACATCGAAGCGAAGTGAACCGGAACATCGAGGCGAAGTGAACCGGGACATCGAAGTGAAGTGAAAGTGACCTGAAGGAACGATCGTATCGTGGTTCCTTCAGGGTGAGAACTCGGGAATTGGGAGATCAGCCAATTCCTATCCCGTAACAGTGGACCCCTATTACGAACTGAAAATCCCCCGTCGGACCCGAGTGTTGATCCGTTCGCGCCCGACCGACGGCCAATAGTCTGGGATCTCCACGCACCGCCAGTCGTCGGATCTCCGTCGGAAAGAGCTTCGCCTCCTCCGACCTGAACGGCGTTCCCCTGACCGAAGCCGAGCAGCGAAGAACACATCACCCTGTTGTCTCCAGCCGAAGGAGTTGGTGCACGTAAGTGGCGAAATAATTCTGTCTCGTACCCTAGCAACGCGAAAGTCGACTCCTTAAATCTGGCCCAAGCCCTGACGTGTAGTCATTAGAAAGCTGATCAGAGAAATTGTAACTTGTAACCGTAGTATTGAGTATTTTGTCTGTTGTAGAAAAGCAAAGGGAGTTAGGGGAGAACATTAGCAAAACAACTGTATTTTTCCGTTATTCTAAATCAAACACTCCTGAGCCTTCAGCTACCTCGTAAATTCATTGGCCTTCAGCCCTTCACATTCTTCCTACTCACTAATTAGATTAAGTCATAGTCAGTATCCTTCTCGGCCGAGACATTCCATATTTTATATTTCGAACAATTGCGTATTATAAACCAATATTGAACTCTTGCCTTTCACTTACGAAACCCCATTCCTCAGAGCTTAGTCAATTCAGGTGTACTTGGAGTCTATGACCGACCGTCTCCGACATTCCGAACGGTAAGTGAAAGTCTTTAGTCTCCCACTAATTTATTCGCCTAGGTCTATTTCTGGATCCCTAGCCCGTTAGGCGAAACGGCGGGTTACATAACAAACTCTATTTAGTGCTTTTACGTTATATTACGACACAACAGTGATGAACTGGGCTAAGAGGCGTAGCGGGCGATAATAGTGCGAGCATGGAGTGAAATAATCAAGGGCAACGTTGAATATTTGACGCATTTTAAATTAATATTCACGCCTCCCTTTTAGCTCTTGTCATCAAATGGACTTGATGACTTGAATACTGAACAAGTACTTCGTTTTCAAGTTGGAAAATGAATCGCATCCTCTACAACGTGATAAAGCTACGGATGTTAACTTATTACTTTATTATGAATTACGACGTCGGGCGAATTCCCGCTAATTAATGTCGCGTAATAAATGGGTCGGAACAGCGAGAGCAAGAGCAGTTAATTTTGTTTCTGTGAGAACCCCATGTTGAACCGGGCGAGTTATAAGCCTTGTGGCAACTTCCGAAAGCTCTCGAGGGGTAAATTCCCTACGCTCGCGAGGAAATAGCTGTGTGCGCAGGCGTAGTAAAGTCAAGGGATTGTGTTCCATTGAGCCCTTGTTCGGCTGCTGGGCACCCTTTGGTCGTAATTACTAGGAGGAACACTATTTCAGGTTTTAGTTCTCCCTCAGCGGTAAGGCTTCTTGAACCCCTCCACACCTTTACCAACCTACCATGTACAGGGGCCTTAATCTCGTCACTTTATTCTCGGATTTCCTTTGTTTTCCGAGTATGCGTGGCTTCGGCGCTCGCTTTGTATTATTTATAGTTTGGCCTACATCGAGTGTTCATTGAGGTGAAAGGTGAATGGATGATTGATTGCACGTCTCGCCCCAACGAAGTCCCTCCTGCTGTTATTTACGTCGATCTTTCGCAGCGGTCGTACACCGAGAGGAGTAATTTTCTTTTGTTCTCGGTGAAAACAGATTTGACAGAGAAATAAGTTCAAACAATCGTACATTTATTAATCCAACACTTTTTGGTAGATACTGCAAAATATACCGTTAATAAAATTCAAGCAACTGACACAAAAAATGACCTATTTATAAACTGGCAATAGGTATTTAAGAAAAAAAAAGTTTTTTTTTTCTCTCAAAATTAAAATTGTGAATAAACTATAAAAAACAGTATAAAAAACAAGTCGACCTGAGGAAGGTGAGAAAAATCGTCCTGCCAGGAATTGAGTGTGTGTTCCCGCTCTTGTTTGGCTAGTTGAGGCCAAATCCATTTCCTTTCCCTTGCGAGCAGATGTATTGGTATCACTCCTGCCTGGAAGAGCACGGCTGGTTCTGATACTTTCTTATAGGCGCTCAAAATGCAAAGCACCCCTCATGTTTGCACTGATAGCATCCGCTTTTGGTGGCATTTGACATTCAGAGCATCCGCTCATACTTCTGCCACGTGTAGCAGGATGGATTGTACAACTGAATTAATAGTTGTCTCTTAAATGGTCAAGGTCCTTGAATGTTTGGCATCAGTCAACTCAGGGCTGCAGTTGTCTTTGGGGCCATGGTTGCTGCCATCCTATGTGCTATCCTAAGGTTATCATGGTGTCCAGCATTATTCCCAAGTACCTGACTATTGGTTTTATTCCCACCTCACGCTCTAGCGGCGGTACGTGCGTGGAGAGGGGGTAAATTTTGCCTCTCCCCTCTCCCAACGGTCAAAAGGTGGATGAGCCGCTTTACAATCGTCGAAAAATGATGACATGTACTGTCGGTACAAGAGAATAACTGGAACGGACTTAGGACTTTTGCCCCTTTTCACGCTGGACGTTCTTACCACTTCTAACTTAGCACAACAGATTATACTAATTGAGCAAGGACGCCCTTATTTAAAAAGTGAAAAATGGACGCAGGAAGTTCTTCCTTAGTAGGGCAGTATTTTACTTTAAAATTTCAACACAATAATGTACGATTCTTGCCCCGTTCCGACTGTTTTGGTGGTTCTTTCCATGCTATGCATGACGTTGCACCAGAACAAACTCGGGTTTTGTGGATTGTCGATTGCTTCGGTTCAATCGGACGGATTTCCGACTTCCATCCACTCCAGGATCCTGTTTCCTTCCCGTTGCTCACTCAAAACCACATGTTGGCGTGGTGTGTACGCGGACCATGGGTCTGATAGAAACACGCTCGCCTCATCGGTTCTAATGACCGCTTTCCTGGTTGAACGGAGACGCCACCGATCTCTCGCTGGTGTAACGGGGCGGCAGAGTCCAAGCGCCCCGTCAAGAAACTTCGGCGGTGGGGGTACGGATCGAGCCCTCTCCCCTCCAAGCGCCTGACCCAGCTGGGCGAAAGGCGTGTCCTCATCGGACACATCGTAGTAGGAGGAGGGGAAGGCGACTTGACGAGTGGGCTGGGGAAAGGCTGGGCAGTCAGTCGTGTACGAACTCAAGTGAAACGAGGTTGGCCTGAAACGAGGTTGGCCCCCCCTGCTCGCCATAATCTCGAGAGGACGAGGCGAGGCAGGGGCGGGGCGGAACAACCTGTTTCGGGGCGGAACAACCCCAGCGAAACAACCTGTTTCGGGGCGGAACAACTGAAGCGGAACATCGAAGCGAAACAACCGACGCGAAGCAAATCAACCCCTTGTGAAGCTGGTGTTGTGAACGTGACCTGAGGGAACAAGTGTATCGTGGTTCCTTCAGGGTGAGAACTCGGGAATTGGGAGATCAGCCAATTCCTCTCCCGAAACAGTGGGCCCTTATACGAACTGAAAATCCCCCGTCGGACCCGAGTGTTGATCCGTTCGCGCCCGATTCGACGGCCAATAGTCCAGGTTCCCCACGCACCGCCAGTCGTCGGACCTCCGTCGGAAAGAGCCTCGCCTCCTCCGGCCTGGACGGCGTTCCCCTGACCGAAGCCGAGCAGCGAAGAGAACATCACCCTGTTGTCTCCATCCGAAGGAGTTGGTACACGTAAGTGGCGAAATACCTCTATCTCGTGAAGAGAACATCACCCTGTGGTCTCCATCCCAAGAAGCTGGTACACGTAAGTGGCGAAATAACTCTGTCTCGTACCCTCGCAACGCGAAAGTCGAACTATCTAAATCTGGCCCAAGCCCTGACGTTTAGTCACCAGAAAGCTGATCATAGAGTTGTAGATTGTGACCGTATTATTTAGCATTTCGTCTGTCGTGCGTTGGGAAAAGAGAAAGGAATTAGGGGAGGACGCTAACAAATCACTTTCATTTTACCGTTCTGTTAAATCAAACATTCCTGAGCCTTCAGCTATCCCGTAAATTCATTTGGCCCTCAGCCCTTCACTTTTGCCTACTCAATAATTAGATTACGTAATAGTCAATATCCTTCTCGGCCGAGACATTCCCTATTTTATAGTTCTGTCAATTTGCGTTCATTATAAGTCAATATTGAATCCTTGTCTGTTCAATCACGAAACCCCATTCCTCAGAGCTTGGTAAATTCAGGTGTACTTGGCGTCTATGACCGACCATTGCAGACGTTCCGGACGGTAAGTGAAAGTCTTTAATCTCCCACTAATTATTCGCCTAGGTCTATTTTTGGATCCCTAGCCCGTTACGTGAAAACGACGGGTTACATCTTTTGGTGGCAAGCGGTGGGATTTTTCAGAAATCTCGATTTCTGTCGTATCCACAACAAGTGATCTTGACCAGGTGAATATTGGTGAGAAAAAGCTCTGAAGGAATTGGGTCGCGTTCCATAATCTTGAAATTCAAACTGTGCTAGTTGTAGATTCCGAAATTTAAAATTGTAAGAAACAAACAAATTGGCCCGAGTGTGAGGAAGCGAGTGAGGAGCCAATTGACTTCAAACCCGTGTCTAGGATTTTTTCTTTCCAAAAATCGAAATTTAGATACTGGCTCATTTGTTTAGTAGCATCACTCTCACTGTAGCCTTCTGTTCCGAAACTTGTCCCGGGGCTCTCTGTTCCGGGACTGTTCCGGGACTGTTCCGGGACTTGTCCCGGGGCTCTCTGTTCCGAGACTGTTCCGGGACTGTTCCGAGACTTGTCCCGGGGCTTTCTGTTCCGAGACTGTTCCGGGGCCTTCTGTTCCGAGACTGTTCCGGGGCCCTCTGTTCCGGGACTGTTCCGGGACTTGTCCCGGGGCTTTCTGTTCCGAGACTGTTCCGGGGCCCTCTGTTCCGGGACTGTTCCGGGACTTGTCCCGGGGCCTTCTGTTCCGGAACTGTTCCGGGGCCCTCTGTTCCGGGACTGTTCCGAGACTTGTCCCGGGGCCTTCTGTTCCGGAACTGTTCCGGGACTGTTCCGGGACTTGTCCCGAGGCCTTCTGTTCCGAGACTGTTCCGGGGCCCTCTGTTCCGGGACTGTTCCGAGACTTGTCCCGAGGCCTTCTGTTCCGGAACTGTTCTGGGGCCCTCTGTTCCGGGACTGTTCCGAGACTGGTCCCGAGGCCTTCTGTTCCGAGACTGTTCCGGGGCCCTCTGTTCCGAAACTGTTCCGGAGCCTTCAGCTCCAATTGACATCCCGATTCCAGACCCGTCATAGCTCTTACCAACTGGGAAGTCCTTTCTCGATTTGTGGGGAAATTATCGGTCCTTGGTGCGCAAGAAGGTGATCTATCGGTTCTATAATTTTTTGTACTTATTTTCTTTTTTTTTTATATTTAACAAGTGAATTCGCGACCATGCACCATTACAGCAGCCCATCAGACGAGGGCGAAGCCATGATGAACCCCGATCTGGAAATAAAATGCACAACACAAGTACTTACCTTGTTTTACTAATGACCGTACCTCATGAGTCGTGACAGGACTCCCTGGGTCCCCCCCCCCCTTTTTTTTTCTTTAACCCTTTGTAATGGCAGCAAAATCTGGGGTTCGTTGTTCAGTTTCTGGCTTTGTGAAAGAGGTTGTCTGCATGACGAATGAGCCGTCAATTGATGGAAAATGTGTGAGTTGAATGTGAGAGGAGACTAAAGAAAGGGCCGGTTTGTATGTTTCACATCATAGTAGGGAAGTAGAAGATAAGACCAGCGGAAGACACATCTCGCCCATCGCACCACCTTGGAACATCAGCGCCATCATGCTCTCGATGGGTGGGGACGTCCTGTGCCCGTCTGCACCAAGCGACGACACCCGCCGACAACGTACCGCTGCGAGAGAAAATGCCGGAACCTGCGGCCCACGGACCCTGCCTACCCGAAGCCCTACTCCCGCGCTGAACACGAGAAGGACCACCACCAACCTGTACCGCTTGTAAGCGATGGCGGTACGAACAAGCATGGATAGCGGCCAAACAACCAGACGCAATGCCCATCGAACCAGTCACCCCCCCCCCGGAAGAAAGATTGCCGAGGTAGACCTCGGCCTCCAAAGATCGGAGGAGTGTAACGGGGCGGCAGAGTCCAAGCGCCCCGTCAAGAAACTTCGGCGGTGGGGGTACGGATCGAGCCCTCTCCCCTCCAAGCGCCTGACCCAGCTGGGCGAAAGGCGTGTCCTCATCGGACACATCGTAGTAGGAGGAGGGGAAGGCGACTTGACGAGTGGGCTGGGGAAAGGCTGGGCAGTCAGTCGTGTACGAACTCAAGTGAAACGAGGTTGGCCTGAAACGAGGTTGGCCCCCCCTGCTCGCCATAATCTCGAGAGGACGAGGCGAGGCAGGGGCGGGGCGGAACAACCTGTTTCGGGGCGGAACAACCCCAGCGAAACAACCTGTTTCGGGGCGGAACAACTGAAGCGGAACATCGAAGCGAAACAACCGACGCGAAGCAAATCAACCCCTTGTGAAGCTGGTGTTGTGAACGTGACCTGAGGGAACAAGTGTATCGTGGTTCCTTCAGGGTGAGAACTCGGGAATTGGGAGATCAGCCAATTCCTCTCCCGAAACAGTGGGCCCTTATACGAACTGAAAATCCCCCGTCGGACCCGAGTGTTGATCCGTTCGCGCCCGATTCGACGGCCAATAGTCCAGGTTCCCCACGCACCGCCAGTCGTCGGACCTCCGTCGGAAAGAGCCTCGCCTCCTCCGGCCTGGACGGCGTTCCCCTGACCGAAGCCGAGCAGCGAAGAGAACATCGCCCTGTTGTCTCCATCCGAAGGAGTTGGTACACGTAAGTGGCGAAATACCTCTATCTCGTGAAGAGAACATCACCCTGTGGTCTCCATCCCAAGAAGCTGGTACACGTAAGTGGCGAAATAACTCTGTCTCGTACCCTCGCAACGCGAAAGTCGAACTATCTAAATCTGGCCCAAGCCCTGACGTTTAGTCACCAGAAAGCTGATCATAGAGTTGTAGATTGTGACCGTATTATTTAGCATTTCGTCTGTCGTGCTTTGGGAAAAGAGAAAGGAATTAGGGGAGGACGCTAACAAATCACTTTCATTTTACCGTTCTGTTAAATCAAACATTCCTGAGCCTTCAGCTATCCCGTAAATTCATTTGGCCCTCAGCCCTTCACTTTTGCCTACTCAATAATTAGATTACGTAATAGTCAATATCCTTCTCGGCCGAGACATTCCCTATTTTATAGTTCTGTCAATTTGCGTTCATTATAAGTCAATATTGAATCCTTGTCTGTTCAATCACGAAACCCCATTCCTCAGAGCTTGGTAAATTCAGGTGTACTTGGCGTCTATGACCGACCATTGCAGACGTTCCGGACGGTAAGTGAAAGTCTTTAATCTCCCACTAATTATTCGCCTAGGTCTATTTTTGGATCCCTAGCCCGTTACGTGAAAACGACGGGTTACACTGGTAACCCTCACCCCTCACACAATCACACACCCTCTAACTCTCTCTCTCTCACGCAACACCAGACCTTATAGCGAGATACCGCTGACCGGGTTTTCCATCTCATTCCCTCCCATCGCCCGTTCGCCGTATAAATTTGACTCCACAATAATGTAGGCACCAGCTGTCGGAGGTTCAATATGGAATAATCAACTGGGCGATTACTCCAGCGACTCGGATTCGACTCAATCGTTGGGAAATGCGTTATCGTCAAATTGGATGCTTTGGAATTCGTTGTCGCTCAACACCTGGAACAGTTGACAGAAAAAAGACGACTACCACAGGTGAACGAAGGAGTTGACCTCGATGCCATGGACGCGAAGCTTTCTCGAACTCGTCAGTCCGTTTTCACATCGTTCGTTTTAGAACGAATACGTTGTCGTTTCCCGTATTTCGGACGCTGAATTGATTGTGATGAGTCGTTGGCTGGTGGCCTCAAAACCTCAAAAAGACATTGAGCGTTGCACAAGAGATATACTATAAGTAGAAGTCGAGAGACAGATTGAATTGGTTTACAAGTTTATTTTTCTCAAATACAAATAATCTTTGAAGTTCCCTTGAGACGTGTAACCCTCCCGACCCTGTTGGTGTTCAGGCAGATAACTTTTATTATATAATGTAAGATTCTCTGAAGAATATCCCTATTACATTTCACTGTACGTGTTGTATGTGTCGTATCATGACCGTAATTCTCTCTTGTATTGCTTTTGGATATTGTATTCCTTACAGCAAAGAATTTCGATACTGTTCGATACGTTGTGTGCAGGAAATTCAAGATTCTCTGAAGAATATCCCCATTTTCACTACCGGACTACGTACTTACGTTGTCTTTCTCCACTATTGAGCGTCAAAAAGGGTCTGTAGAAACTAGCAATGTCGCAGAGGGCATTTCACAGCAAACAATCCATAATAAAAGAACTACTGAACCTGATTTTCAACTAACGAATCATTTGTTTCATTTAAAACTTTCCAGTGAGATTTGCCAAAGTTTCACGCATGCACAGTTATTCTCGAATATTGTAGCTACAAAAAATTCTGTAAATTCTTACACACGGGTTGGTTCCTCGAATGGGGGAAACAGTGGGTGTGGCGGGTCCCAGCCCATTCCAATCGATTCAGGGTCCAAAATTTAGTGGAATATGATACCCCACACGCCTAGGCACCAGAAATCCTGACACATACAGAATGGGTGGATACATACCCATTAAGACCCATAACTTCTTCCGGTGAGTGCCAATCGTTCTGGGGCACACATCATTGAATTCAGCGTCCAAAATTTAGTGGAAAATGATACCCCACACGCCTAGGTACCAGAAATCCCGAAAACACATATTCAAAATGGGTAATATATACCCAATTTGACCCATAACTTCTTCCAGTGGGTGCCAAGCATTCTGGGACCCATTTCATTGGATTCAGCGTCCAAAATTTAGTGGAGACTGACCCAAATTTCAGATTTTTAGAAAATGTTCTACTGCCAAAAACGGCGCGGACGATGGACGGCGTACGGCGGACGGACATTGACCTTTTTTGATCCAGACACCATGAAACGTCCAGAAAAAAATTTTGGGCCGAAACGGAGAGGTTGACTATTATCATGAAAACACAGGTTGATTATTCAAGGAATACCTAACCAAAAGGCGGACTTGGGGCCGGGCTGGGGAGTTGGCAGGTGGCTGTGCAGCCACCATACCACCTATTTGATTTTCTCTTTAACAGCTTAGCGACCCTCAGGGTCAATAAACCTCTAAAGACGTTGTTCTAACGACCCCTTAAGGGCCTGTTGTCAGTGACCAGTTCCCAATATACCGATATAATTATAAATTTAGTATAATGATTACTCCATTCATTGATTGGTGGAAATGAGGTCCATCTGGTGTAAAGATTTAGATGACTCAATGCCCTACAGTGGCGCTCTCTGAAAAATTAGTTGCACTCAAATTACGGCAATCTGGACAGAAACGCCATCATAAAAACAAAGGGAGACCTACAACAAAAGACTCTCAAATGTTTGGAGTGGAAACCAGGAGATCGTGAGAAGAAAGGTCCATTGTTTATGAATACATGATCTATTCACTCAGAAGCAATACCACACAGAATGTCTGCTTAGTGTTGGACCATCCTCCCGAAATGCGGGACTGTCCCCATACTCTTTATCTTTTTTGCGGTAATGTCGGAAAACATTTTTGTCAAAGACAAGAGTGGGGACCCTTTTTTATTGCAGTTTTGGATTATCCTCGAAGTATTTACGAAAAATGTATTTTTTGCATTGCGACTACATGGTTCTACAACAAGCAACACGCCTCAAACTCATTAAGGTTATTTTTGGCGCTGAATTACGTGGATATCAGTTCTTGAGGTGTTCACAAGTTTTTATACCTCTTCTCACAAGGTACCATTGGCAGAACGTATTATAGCTCCATCAATATTCCTCGAAAATTTTATTCCAATATAGGTTGTACACTCGTAGAATAAAGTCCAGAACAGTGCCATGCGCAGTATAATACTGAAACAAGTACAAACTAAGCACTGATAACATCTTCAAACTCGACGAAATATGGGTTCATGGATAAGAATTACGGTACTGTAACGAAGGCTTTAGTAATGTTTTAAAGACCACCATCACTTTATCTCCTTCTCATTCACATTCAGGAGGCCACAATCATGCCAGTTGGTACCACGAGCTCACAGGTCGTCATGCTCTACCACATTCCTCGTATAAAAATACTCTCAGCAACTATTTCCGAACCAAAACGTGACGGTTGTATTCCTCTCACGCTTTACCTTTAAATATTTACGCTGGCAGAGCGCGTGGGAATTCAATAATTTCTCCCCGCCTCGGCGCAACAACCGTTGTAGGTACTTCATTCGTTACAACAGTTGCAAGAAAACACGCAAACCGTAGCTTTTCACTGAGGCATTGTGAGGGGCATTACGAATGGAACGGCGGAAGGTTTTTGTCTGGTTGGTTCAGTTAGTTTACTGCTGAAGGTTTTCAGTTATTTACAACGCCATCCTTCCCCTTCTCTCAGCAAGTAATCCGAAGAGCCGTCAGAATGCGGGCGTTTCCCGCCGAAGAATACGAAATGAGAGGAATAATAAAATATTTATGAAGATCTCAACTATAAATATCCTTCTGGGGGTCAATACTCTTATAACCAGCTATCGAGTTTTCTCGCCTGCTTTATTGAATGTATTGACTTAATTGATAGATTTCCCACCACCACGGTACCACACTTTTGCTTCATATTGAGATTTTGATTCAGTCTCCGTTTAAGAGGTCACATTCACGATAAAATAATCTGAGAGAAGTTGAAAGTACAGCGAGTTACCTACCGTTCTATTAAGGAGAAACTCAACAACAGCAAACTAAGGGAGGATGAAATAACTTTTAGCCCAAAATTTCGTTTTGTGCCACTGATTTTATATTCACGAGATTATAATTAGAAGCCTCCCCCAGCTAAGCCGATCCTCTTGTCCTTTTCTTTCAAGTCGTGAGAGAAGCTTTAGAAACTCATTGAAAAAGTCAAACAATGTGCCTCCTCTTTCAACCCCCTACTGTTCTCATAATGCCAAACTACCTTGGGAGCCTCATTTAGAAACTTGCGATGCCATTGTAGATTGCGGGAGGTTAGGGCAGGCATCGTCGTTGACGTTCTCATTCGCTAAACAAAGTGCGTCTTGAGCAGGAGAAAAAACTTTCTTTTAGGGGGAAAAAAAACTCTCAAAATGTCCGTCGCACCTGAGACTTCTCTTTCGTAGTGAGTTAACAGGAAAAGTTGCCCCACTCAATTTAGTTAGTTCTGGATTTTATCAGTAATAGCTCGTTCTTTCTGAGTTTCCAAGCGTTTTGTAACATTTGGACGATGAAATGAGTCCTATTCTGCTCGTAGTTTACAGGTAGGTAACTGGAGTTTTCCTAACCACTAATAATCGGCATTTTGTGAACCTGCATTTCCCAATTTTTAAAATAATGACTGTTTCTAAAGTTGAAAACCCTCCTGAAGGGATAGACTGAGTAGAGGGAAGAATGTAAGTAAGCAAGAAGGTAAGTGGAGTGGATCAGGGCTGCCCCATTGTAACTTCGTACCCCTCAGGCTTCCATTTTCTTAGATATGAAGGAAAGGAAAGAATGAAAGCTTAATTAAGGTGATTTCCCTTACCTACTCCAAAGTTCCAGCTATTTTCTGAAGCCGATGGTCCTCTAGTTGGTCCTCAAAGCCTTTCAGCCCGAACGGACCAAATTTGGGTGGGGTAGGGGTCAAAATGGGTTTTTTGAAAAATGGATTTTTGAGATTTTTTGCGATCTAGGCCTGTACGGTATTATTTTCACCAAGTGTGGGCGCTGAATCCAATGGAATGGGTCCCGGAACGATTGGTGCCCTCACGATGAGGTTATTGGTCAAAATGGGTCTCTATCTACCCATTTCGAATGTGTGTTTTCGAGATTTCTAATACCTGGGCGTGTGGGGTATCGTATCCCACTAAATTTTGGACTCTGAATCGATTGGAATAGGTCATGGGCCCATTCGCCACACACACTGTTTCCCCCATTTCCCCCATGTTGAAGAAATGAGTCTCTATGCGCCTGGTCCGAGGAATAACCAACCCCTGTGAAAGAATTAGCAGAGTTTCACTCTACATTGCCCGATGAACATGAGAGTTATTGTCCAAAATACTGTTCTCATTACTCTCATTGGGTTGAATATAATTTATACCAATGCAGAAGTGTGGCTTCGTAAAATGCCTAATTGAAATGATTATTCTGTCCGCCGATATTTTTAAAAACGTTTTGTACTCTATCTGATAATATGATTCCTAATAAGTCACTTCTATCCTGGAACAATTTTAAGGGTCCTGGATTTGGGCCTCACCTACATATATCGCATGGCTCAATGAAGAAGGCAAGTAGACGTTTTCTCCGCCACAATGTAGATGGGTAATTCATGAAACCCAATTAATGGTATGAAGGAACCGACTCAAAACTACATTTAAAAAATTGTATGATGAGACTAAGTAAATTAAGATTTCGTTCTTCGAAACAGTTTGGGTCGGTTAATGTAATGTGGCCAACAAATTTAGGGAAACATCCTTGAGCGTTGAGGTAAAAAATTTTCGCTTGTCTCTGAAGACCGCAGTTTGAAAAATGCCGATCGAATTTTAAACCGGTTGTTCGCGTGATCGCCTGCAATGAAGTTTGGAATTTATTGGTGCCGCGATAAAGTCGTTGCCGTGTCTCCCTCACCACTCGAGCAAAATGGGATCTTGTATCGACTTGATATTATGACGCAGCGTGAGAATCTCGGAGGAGAGGGTGAGAAGACGGGAATAGTGGAAGAAATGATGGCGTTGCTGGGAGAAGTGCTCAGCAAATTTGATGCTGATGGTTGTCCGGCAGTATTTAGTACTCTGCGTAAACTCGGTGTAGGCTAGTAAAATAAGACCTATTTTGGGCCCCACTTGAAAATAATTTTCCGCGAGCTGGAAATAGTATTAATTGTTTTGTTTGGGGTCCCTCGGGCCCAGATTTTGACAATGGGCTCAAAAAGCCGCAAAATGTTTGGACTTGTTTCAGTTTTTTGCTTGTGACGTCTAAACAGTACATCTTAGAGAAAAGTACATCAGTATATAAAAGAAAGAACATAAAATTCTACGTCAAATAAGCTCCTTAAACATCACGAGGTATGGCCGCAATCCGTGTTCGAGAGATGACAGTTTTTCTCAAAGTCATCACCATCAATTGTCTAAATCCAAAATACATGGATAAATTAGAACTTTCTATTTTTGCGAAATTCCCTCTAAACGTGTGGATTAGCAACTGATGGACAGTGCTAACTGTTGTTTGCCAATACTACTCCTTCAGAAAAATTCAGATATTTTTCCTGCTGAATTCAGTGAGGATTTACTTGTTGCATGATAATGCTCCTAGTGACAAGTTCAGAGTGAGCATAAGAGTGGGATGGTGGACGCTTAGTTAGTCAAATCGCCATTTCCTACTTTATGGTTACAAAAGCGAAGATTGTTGGGAGATATAAGAGCCCATTCAAGTCCTAGGTGTATCATCATTGAATTTGTGATAAGCATGGCGTTATTGAACGGGGTGAACAGTGCTAACTATTGTCAGGGATTACTGTAATACTTTAATATTCTGTGCAGCAATCATCTCATAACAATATTTGTGGATCTATGAATTACAACAAAATATCAGTCTGCAGAGTTGTCATTCTTTGTTGAAATTTCCAAAACCTTTCAATTATTTTCGACAAGAGATACGATGAGATTTCCGGTTGAAAACATCGGTGGTGTCTTTCCTTTCCACCTTCGCACATGTTATAGGCAGCTCTGATTGCACGCTACCTGGAATCCACAACCTTTCCAATCGTATCTGTCCTAACGAAATTCACACCCTTCTAACAGTCCTACGTTCACCACCTTTCTGAATATTTATTGCGGGTCTCCGAGTGTTGGTGGGGCTGACCCGATTTACGCTCCCTCCGCGTCTATAAATCCTCGGATCCCGCGTCATCTTTCTAAATACCTATTTCTCCACCTCGAGAAACCCAGGGGTGATTCAGGACGAGAATTTCGTGTGATTCATCACATTCAAAACTGGTTATATTAATGGCGCTGACGTGAGCTTTGAACGAAATGTGTGGAAGTTCTCTCGCTAGTTATGTACGTCAGGCATACAGCAAAAGTCGTTTATGTCAAAGTTTATTTATTTGATATGAGCGGGACGAGCCCAATTACAGAATAGAACAAATATGTTCGCACGCAGGCGACGAAAAGAGAAAAAAAAAGGTATGAGTTCGATATCACAAAGGGAAACACCAAAGACAAGTCAGGGGAGCAATAACACACCAGTGAGACGGAAACAAAGGGGACGGAAGGAGATCGAGAGGAGGTCAATGTCATGCTCAGCAGGTTAGCAATTCTAGGAAGTCGGCAGAGAGGTCGATAACGCATACTGTAGTTGCTGGGCGAGAATGGCACAGCAAACAAATCGCTGGAACGCAGGTCGACTTGGGGTACGCGCAGGCCTGGGAAACTGGGCAAGCGAGGAATGCCCGATGGGCACCAATGCATCATGGGTAAAAAGGCGAAAATAAAGTCACAGATGGTGGAAACCAAGCATCCGAGAATTTGGGTTACTTATGGTTAGCAGAGTCATCAGCAGCAGCTGTGGGTGAATTGACTACAGGCACAATAATCCGTTGAGGCTACCACGGAAAATGGCGGGTTACCTGTGACCTCCCTGGCAATAGGTGATATCAGCTGGCCAGACAACGTTTGCGGATTTAGTTCTAATTACTGCCCTGGATAGGGATACCTTTTCAAGGATTCAATTTATTATTACCCACTCTAGAACAAGACTAGAATTTCCTGCTTTCATTTCCTGTACAGAACATGGAAGGCGAGACTTCTGTCTGAAAGTTGTTCGGCTGAGTAGTCGAATGGGAAAACTTTGACGTGGAACCCGATTGAACATGTATCATTGTTGTGGTGGGGCCGCAGAAGGAAATTGGTTAGGGGCGCCAGGGACGACTGAAGTTGTTAGGAAGGACTTAAATCACCCATTCACGAAGTTCCCTGCCCTCGGAGACATCTCACTAAAAGAGACGTGGGCGTGTTACACTGAGGAGAAACTTTTCAAGGAACACCCAAAAAAGCGAGACGTTCCGGTTGTAAATCCCTTTGAGAAGGCGAAAAGACTGAACGTTTGTAAGCAGTCGGGCCACTTGAAGCTAATGGCTTTTCCAGATTCAAAAGTATTTTAGAGAAATGTTCCCCAACTCGATTTTCATCGATTATGAGAGCCTTCTCCCTTAAAATGTGATTCAGCGGTACTCAGTGAAAGTATTTTATGGGTTCTTTAGATGAAAAGCGACCAATAGGTGACTTAGATCCATAAAACTAATTTACTCGTATTACAGAAATATGCCAATACCTTCATTAACGACAGCATCTTGGGCTTAGCTCACCCGTTGAGATTGGCCTCGTGTCAAAAATGTCTTAATCTCTGTCCTAATTCCCACAAAGGACGTTCCATGGGAAATTGCACCAGAGGGGGGTTGCCACATCAACAGGTAAAAACCACCCACTGAGCCACGCTGCTCACCTCATCGTGCCTGACTTCCTGATTAAGTGGCCAGTTATTGATTGTCTAATAGGTTCGTTAATGATTCGTTCCTTGAGTTCTATATTTCATCATTGAATCGTTTGTGTGTTCATATAAAAATTATCTAGTTTTTTTTGGTTGGTTATTCCTTGAATAATCAACCTTTTTTGATGCTCATGGTTCAGGGGGATCCATCATCTCCAATCGATCCCAACGATTTATTTCTTTATTTGTTTCATGATGTCTAGAACAGAAAGCAGCAAATTCCTTCTGAGGTATTGGTTGTTCTTCGGACCAAGAGCATGATGAAAATGGGGGAAAACAGTGGGTGTGGAGTGTCCCGAAATCATTCCAATCGATTCAGTGACCAAAATTTAGTGGAAAATGATACCCCACACGCCAAGGTACCAGAAATCTCGAAAACCCACTTTCAAATTAAGTAGATAGATACCAATTTTGACCCGTAACCACTTCCGGTAAGTGCCAATCGTTCTGGGGCCCGTCTCATACGATTCAGCGTCCAAAGTTTGGTGGAAAATGATACTCCACACGCCTAGATAGCCCAATATATCAAAAACATATTTTTCGGAAACACATTTTGCACGTCGTAACCGTGGAGGCCACCAAAATTGGTAGTAACTAGAGAAATTTATCATTTTAAAAACTAGTATCAATTTTTTGAATATTCATCTTGATCTGGACTATTAAGGAACCTTAGGTAGTGGTACTTCCAGAGGTGGTCAATGAGTGCGCAAATGGAATTTGTAAATTCCCAAAGTTATGTTATCGCTGGACTTATCACCTCCATAGTTGTCCTCAGTCTTTATCATTTTACACTTTGGAGGTCAGTTGTGCCCTAAACGTTAATGCGAATTTCTTGAAGAAAAAAAAAGTTGATTGATCAAGGAAAATTTACAAGTTCTGGAGAGAGGACGACATTCCGGGTGTAGAGTTTCGAATTTATATCTCTTCTCTCTCCTTCCTTCTCCATTCCACCGCAAAGCCACGAACTGCTGAAGTTGATTTGCCCTGGAGCAGTCGAGGAGTTCTCGCTTTACTGAAACATTATTGTACATCGAGGGTCGGAGGTTCCTAGATGGTATATTGTCGACTATGATGAACAGTAAATGGAATACTAAATTCGTCTCGCCTCGGTTTAACTTGGAACAGTGACAATCTGAGCGGAGATTAACGGGAACCGAACTAATCAGAATGCAATACACGACGGGCCGCGTGTCCCATGACATTTCACATCTGTTGATCCTTTGTCGATGAATCGGATTCGAGCTACTGAAGGGCGAATCATCGAGTATTCAAGTTTACTGAGCCATTTACCGACTGTTTGAGGTCCGAAGTAATGCTGTAGAGCCGACAGAGAGAAGCGAATCATAAATTCGACTGCACTGGGCCTCAGTGTTAGCTCGCGAGAGGGATAATACTCGCGTGTATTTGCTCATCGCGAACTGCATGCAGAATTGTGTTCGGACCTCAGTAAATTTACCAGCTGGTTTAAATTTATTACCTTCCTTGTTCTCTCTAATAACTACAGCACACTGATAGCTACTTTTTGTCAACAATATAAATTAAATTTGTAAAACCAGAAGTTTCATGATCATTTTTTGACTCTCGACAACTCATATTATGCATCAGAGAAATCATTTCCGGAATACCTGACTTAACTGTTCGATAGTCACGCCTCCTGATCAACATATACAGTGAAATTCACAAAATGAATTTAAGTCTTATTCAGCAAAAACACAAGGCATCTAGCTGACGAATTGCTGGGTGCTCGGCAAATGCCTGAGGTTATTCAGGCATTTGGTTTAGAATATAGAGTACCAACTAGGGAAATGGGAGAAAAAACTCGTTACCAAAAGGAACGGAACACAACAATTTTCGAGCACGATCCTTTTTGTATGCCCTGAACCTTTTGCAGTTGAGATAACAATGATAGCAATATTCAGATACTTGTCAGAGCCATCTCGAAATGGAAAAGGGGAGGTCGTAAAGTGTACGGTTAGGTGATATTGGCAAGATTCAGAAAGGAGTCTTAGGATCGTTTTTAGGGAGAAACTCGTGTTTCCATGGAGACTCTTATCCCCTCACTCTTTGTACACCCTACCGAGGGATTTGATGCCCTTGCGTTAGTCACGAAAGTGGAAATCGCCCTCGATACGTAGGTTCGTCAAAAACGAATTCTGTTTAAAGGCGATTCCATTCACTCGAGGACTTCAAATCACCATATTACCAACGTAGGAGGATTCCGAAGGGAAACTTACACGATGATATCACGATTCGTGCCACGTTTTGACTGAAAACGGCATCCAAACTAAAAGAAAAAGGAAGAATGATTATTTATGAATACCCGTTTTATTAACACCCCGTACTTCGTTGATTGTTCGTTGTTGATTGTTTGTTGATTCACACGTACAGATTTTCTTCATGAAGGTCTGCTAAAGGTCACATACTATAACACTATTCAGACTGATAAGTTCGTTCATTGTTAGGCTGATATTGGAATCGGCATTTTCTATGTTGCCTTTAGTTTGTCTACTCAATTCGACATCCTCGATGTAATTAATTAAATAATGATTAATTAATTATTACAAATATAATTATATCAGATAAAATCGTATGTTCGGTGTTTACTCAAGATCTCTTTGTCGCTGGAGTAGATTTCAGTTCAGTTTAAATGAAATTATTCATTCATTGAGACATAAGAACAAAGAAAAGAACCTGTGTCATTGAAAACCCGCTGCAAGTACAGGGGTTGGTTATTCCTCGGACTAATATGTGTATTTTGAAAAATGTATCTTCGAGATTTTCGGCGATTTAGGAGTGTGGGTATAATGTCTCATTTGAACGAACATTCGAACATTCTATTAACCTCGATAGGCCTGATGAGATGTCCGGCTATGACCTTTCGGGCGACAACTAGTTGTTCTTGATGAACGGTGGGAGAGGTTGCACGTTTTAATTATATCACTTGGAAAGAGCGGAAATAAAAAAATTATTGCGTTGACTCGTATGAGAATAAAGTATAAAACCGGTTTCCGCGCAATGAAAATTCGACGTACGATCGATTCATCACAAGCGCGGCCATAAACGCACAATCTGGCCCGAAATGGCGTGTTTTATGGGACCCTAAAACGTGTAACAAGAAAGGTTTATAGACACGAGAGGCCGGTATTTTCCAGATTTTCATCGCCTTCTTTTTATCTTCCAGTCATCCGCGCACGTGTTTCCCCAAAAGAAGATTATATCGAATGTTGATAGGTATCCGTCGTAAAAAGTGGTGAATTTAGTTCAAACTGAATTGAAGACACTCTTTAAACATAATATGTTTAACGATAATATTATACAATATTATTTTATTAATTATAATAATTATATAATTAATATTATATAATATTATATACGATAATATTATTATCTTGTAACATCATTAACTTGTCCTGAGTTTGCAAAACACAGCGGTAGGGAACAATACACAGAACGGCAGACATTGATTTCATTTCCGAAAGAACAAAATATTTTCCTCACAAATGGAACTCCCAATTCTCCTCCAATTCTTCTTTGATTATTTTCCATAATTGCTGTATCCGTGTTTTTGTGTTCCGTATTTTCATTGACAAAATCTCATGTAGATTGGAAAATCTTAAATTTCAATCGCAGAGTGTTCTTAATAGCGCGATAATGTGATACTTTGATGATACGTTGTTAGCAAATTACCAAATAATTACTTCTGAGCTGCTAACACTCTTGGTGGATTTTGATCATGATGTTGGTACACCTTCTTAACTCTCTTTCTTAATGTGTTGAGAAGAGAAGCGAAACTAGAATTATTGATGGTCCATCAAAATTTCATCCATCACTGTTTTAGTGTTGTGTATTTGTTATGTCTTAATTAGACAAAAAGATTATTCTTTATGAGAATCATATATTATGGTTTTCTTTTTGAGAGAGAAATAATAATTATTTTTACGTAGTTGAATTGGTGATTACAATTCACGAAGGAGAGCACGCGGAAGATGCATTAAGAGTAAATGGCTAATGATTTTTCGCTAACGAGTTGAACGCCCTCCACGCAGGTGTGACTGCGACTGAGCGGTAGTCCCTCGAGCTATTAATAATGCGACTTTGGAATGACAAATGGGAGACAACTTCGAAATTCTCGAGTGAATACGGTATGCTGGAACGCAACTATTACTTTCTTCAACGTTAGCGTGACTTGTAGGGCACTCCAAGTTATTACTTTGGGTGGCATTGCGTCCGTCCTTGGCTTCATTGTAACTAGAGACTCGACCGAGCTCGTAATTAACTGTTCAGGGGAAGCAGTTCAGCAAGAAAAATCGCAGCCTGAAAGTTAAATTGAAAAATAGACGTTATCTGAATTTTGTTGAAATTACAACGGTAACTTTTGGGAGAAAGCTCCAACCATTTATAAATGTTAGTTTTTATCGATACACCAACAAGTCGCAAAATAGAGCCAGATACATTAACTTTGGAACACTGATCTCATAGGATTATGCCATAAACGAGAGTGCCACACATAACTTCAGTCGTGGAGTACGGAATTCACCTTCAATGTTCTACCCTGAGGGGTCCCACATCAAGTCCTCACCAGAGCGCGCGTCGATCGACACGGCTTGTGGCTGGCGCGCTGACTCAAATCAACCTGTATCCTATAACATGTTTGCAACCACCATCCTACGACGCCACCAGCAGAATTGATAGATAGCCACACAATGCCCTTTTGTTGCAATTTTGGAGTAGAGTATTTCCATGGCCCTGGAGTGGTTGTTCTAGAGAGAGTGCTCCTACAGGATTAGTCTGTCGCCATTGCTACGTAGTGGGCTGCTATCGAGGGAAGTAGGGTATCGTCCACCACCTGTCTCGCCCTGATTTCCCATAAACCTCAGATAGTCTTCCTTTGATACCGGGAGGACACTGCCTGGACGACGGACCAGTTGGGTTTTTCTACTTGCCCAGCCTGCCACATATGGCCAAGGCCATATGTTGGTTGGTGGCAAGGGTAACGACTTTCTGGAAGGCCCCCTCCTGTGCAATACCTACCTGCACAAGGTGACCTGCAGTGAGGTGGCTAGATTCCCTGAGCAGCCTTGTTGTATTGATGTTGCTTCTCCCATCTGGCAGCATCAAAAATGTTTGCCCTATGGTGAGTGGAATAGGAAGGAGCGTCGGCGTTAAATGCAAATGTCGAAGCTCCCATCCCAATCACAGTCTGACTCCCTGTGACGCCCTGTGGCACTACGCCACATTGCAGTTTGGAAAGCCACCTAAAAATAATTTGAAAAAAGAATGTAAAATCATAATAAGCAATCAAGGAGGGATTAGGTACACATTTCTAAACCTCACAAAAAAAAGTACAAGGTACATTTTTTGTACAAGAGAATGAAAAACAATTCCCTTTGCCAGAGACTTACTCCGACATAACAAAGTCTCGAGTACTTTTTCGTGCTGACCTCCACTCCAAAAAGATGAATAGTGTTGCTAACAGGGGGATGAGGCAGTCGTTGACGAATGGGAGCTGAAAAGGTTTGTTGAAGTTTGTGCATATTCGCGAAGGCTTCCCGACCTCGTTGTCTCATTTGCACCCTCCGGTTTATCATTGTTGCTCTTCCCATCGCATTGTCCTCTCTCGACGTTCCACCTGCCTGTTTCTACGTGAACTTTCCATTCTCGTGGCACCGCGGAGTATAATTTCTCACGTGACGAATCAATACAAGCAGCCTCAGCTGTTTAATTCGACTCGCGGTTAATGGAGGAACGAAATTGAATTTTCTTCGCTTACCCCACCCGGCTTTTCTTTTTCTGTTTTCACTGTATTGCGGTTACGGCTGAAGAATCGAGCAGTCTGCAAGTTCTTTCATCTGGTTTCCATCAGGCACGTGTACAATCTGTGCACTGCTAACAAAGCACAATGCAATTTCCCTAAACGCGGCGGCGTCGAGCCTACTTGGGTCAACACCTGTGTTCCTATTGGTTGAATTTGTTTCCTCGTTTTTCGCATCTTGAATTCAACTCCTATGTTACATTACAGTCAGGTTTCATAAATCCCTACTATCCATAAAATCCTACTGAGTGAATTGGGTTACGAACTTTTGGGTACAACTGCACCATTAGTTCGCCATGTCCCGTTTTCACTGTTACAGCAGTTTCTCATAGCAGCCTTATTAGGTAGGTACCTACTTTTCGAGCGTTATGTTCTGCTGTGGTTCAACAACAGTGGTTTTCTCTGCCTATGAAATGAGCGTGAGCTAAAAATCTATTCAGCGTTAAATTTTGAAGACACGATACCATACTCAATACAATTTGGGTACCTGTAACAATTATATGGCTCCTCAGAACTCCGTGAAATAGTATCTATAACAATATTATTTCTTATTATTGATTCATAATGGGCCGCTATTTATGTAGTGCTGGATACTTACTTAAAATGCAATAAAGTTGGTATCCGTATCATTCCACATGAATGGGAGATATTATCTCCCTTAACAAGAAAAATCTGTCTCTGCAAGAACAAGTTTGTTAGCCAGCTCAAATGGCCCACAATTCGAGGTGTAAATATGAGTAACTACCTACATTTAAATGGTTAAAAAATGCCTGAATTGAGTATTTTTACATTGTAAAGGCAGGTGGATGTCGTCTCCAAATTTTTGTTGAGTCGATTGCGACTGGCCCCATCTTTACAATGTACACATTTATTCAAGAAGGTACGCAAAAATAGTTTTCAACAATCACCAGAATAGAGTGTTGGTCACTCTCGAAATGTAATCCATTTATTGTACTGAAAACTGCGTGGCGGGTCCCAGACCCATTCCAATCGATTCAGGGTCCAAAATTTAGTGGAATATGATACCCCACACGCCTAGGCACCAGAAATCCTGACACATACAAAATGGGTGGATACATACCCATTTTGACCCATAACTTCTTTCGGTGGATGCCAATCGTTCTGGGACACACATCATTGAATTTAGCGTCCAAAATTTAGTGGAAAATGATACCCCACACGCCTAGGTAGCAGAAATCCCAAAAACACATATTCAAAATAGGTAATAAATACCCAATTTGACCCATTACTTCTTCCAGTGGGTGCCAATTGTTCTGGGGCCCATTTTATTGGATTCAGCGTCCAAAATTTAGTGGAAAATGACACCCCACTCGCCTAAATCACCCAAAATCTCGAAAATCCATTTTTCAAAAAACACATTTTGACCCCTACTCCCTCCAAATTTGGTCCGATCGGGCTGAAAAGTTTCGAGGACCCATCTCGGCTGGGAACAGACCGCTGACCCAAATTTCAGATTTTTAGAAAATTTTCTACTACCAAAAACGGCGCCGACGGCGTACGGCGGACGGACATTGACCTTTTTTGATCAGGACATCATGAAACGTCCAGAAAAAAATTTTGAGCCAAATCGGAGAGGTTGACCATTATCATGAAAACATAGGTTGATTATTCAAGGAATAAGCAACCAAAATGAGGATTTGTAACTCAAAAACAATACCACCTAATTTCTGCTGTTTCTAAACAAAAATACAGAGCAGTTATTCAAATGTTTTTACTAATGTATTTTTACATTTTACGACGACGATTTGAATTACTAATTTTGACTAGAAGACCGAGAGCTGGAAAAGCGAACGATAGAGAACGTCAAACATTGTCATTTATTACTATTATAACAGGCTATCAGTGGTAACTGGGCCTTATCACGACTCGTTGAGGTCTAGCGGGACTTTGCGAACTAATGGTGCAGTTGTCTTTAGAAATTAGTAATTTCGTTGGTCATACCTGAAGACAATTATTATTCTCCTATAAACGAGCCTACAAGAATCCTATGCAGAAGCGTTATTAAATCGTTTGAAAATCACAGTAGCATACTCCGCTCGTGGAAATGAATGATGAAATGGCGCATAAAAGACGTTTGTGGTCAATACAACTCCAGGGGGGCATTATTCTCATTAAAAAATATATGTACCAAAGTAATTATTTAGATACGAAATAAAATTGCTTATGTAGTAGCAAAGATGCAGAAGTACTTGAACCACGTTTTCCATTTTCTCAGAATTAATTCAACCTGAGTGACTTAGTCTTAGAGTGAGGCTGGATTATGGTAACTATCTGAGAAAGCATCGGTATAATGAAGAAAATACAGGGAAAACTACACTTCAGAGTTGTGCAGAGTTAAGGAATGAGATTCAACTCAAAAGTTGTTCTTTTTAAAGAACTTCACCCAGCTGGGAAACTTGGTTTGGATCCGTGAAACTGAGTTCGGTCGAGGTTGAAAATCAGCGAGTGGCTCAGTATTAACATGGTTGGGTTTCGCAGTCTCTAACGAACCGATCCTAACGAGGCCTCTACACCTCTGCATTACCCTAGAAGTCTCACCGAACCGTTTCATCCTTCGCCCTGGTGGGTGAACGGCTTAATTGGAAAATCCTATTTGTGCATTTCAATGTAAAATGCATTTTATTGGCCCTCGGGGGTGTTGGGAATCCCTTGTACAACCAATAATACTGCTAATTGAGCGTTGTTCGAGTTCCCACGCGAGCGGGGTGGATATTCACAGTTCAAACCCCGTTCTACCAGAGGGCGCTTGATGAATTTTCGCGCGCCTCGGTTGCCGTCAAATCCTCCGCTATAATTTACTTTATATAGAATCATTCACGCAGGCTGAACAGAATTAATTTCTGGGCCGGAGAGCGGCCTCTCTGAAAAATTACCTACGTACGTATGAATGACGCTCCAACCCTCGAGATGGTCCCGTTTCAATAGATAAAGCACGAACTGCTCAAGGGTGAGAACCCTTCGTCATTTCGCGTTTTATTCTCAACTAGAGGTAACCTAGAGCTGGAAATTCCAGAGTAAAGCAGAACCCGTTTCCGGTTCTAGTTAGTGCTCAACCTATTCAGCCCAATCGGACTAATATTGGGGGTGTCAAAATCTGTTTTTTTTTTCTAAATTTTGGGCGCTCAATCCAATGAGGCGTGTGGGCTGTCATATTCCACTAAATTTTTGACGCTGGATTGATTGAAATGAGTATCCATGCTCGTGGTCCGAGGAATAACCAGCTTTTTTGATGGATTCACGGCGTTTTTCCTCACCAGCACGAAGAATCCTTATACGGTTGACCTAAATATTGACCCAAAATAATTAACTTTCAGGTGTATAATGTGATAGGTCCAGCAGATAAAATGGGGATTGTGACATTTGGCTCTTACTTCTTTTAATGTTTATTAATGAATTGTTGTATTTTAGAATGTCTCGATAAAACAACTCTCCCAACCCCCAAACTCAAGACAGCCAGTCCAAGTTGGGTATTCCCGAGAAGAAGATCGATTGTTTTCCTTAAGCCCTCACTTGATCCAAAGACTGTTCGAGCCACTCGTGAATATCCTCGGATCTTTCTCATTAAGAGCAGCTTCTTCTGGTTATCCCGTTCCTTCGCAGTGGATTACCTCGGTCCGTTCTTTCGGAGTTAGATCCGATTTCATTTCAACTTTGAGTAAGTAATTGAAAAAAAAAGGTCGACCTAGATCGTCATTCTAAAGAATGAAACAGCGGAAACGGTTTCGAGCTCTCGAGGTTCGATTGAGGTGAGCGACATCTGACAAGGAAAATCCATTATGTACGTAATAGCGGCTCACTAATTGATGCGAGCAATTTCACACGTTCCGTGGAAATGGAGAGAATAACAGAGACCTTTTATTGGTTGCTACTGGATGATACAGAATAACTTCAGTCTGGAGGAGGATGCACAAAGTGCACCGAGACCTGAATGGGTGTCGACCCAGACATGCACTCAAAATCATCCCCAAGTAAAATCAAAAACACTGGGGTTGGTTATTCCTTGCACCAAGAGCAAGGAGAAAACGGTGAGTGTATTCTGGACTCATCCCAATCGATTAGTGAAAATTGATACCCCACACGCCTATGTACCCAAAAATCTTTAAAACTATCTTTTGAAAAAAATAAGTAGGTACTCATTTTTATTTTTGGATTGAGAGGGGTTTTTTCCTCTCCTTCGGCGTAATGCCAATAGAAGCTCGCTAAAAGTAGAAAAGTAGGCTCCTACTCTGTACCCGAGGGCTTTGGGCTTCTGTGTAATGGCGTTCTATTACAATGATATTTATGATAATGATATTAATGCTAGGTGTAAGAACTGTATAGTACAAATCACATCCGGGATATGGTCGAAGTTTAGCCGTTTCAATTATTATCCAAACATTCGTCATAGGTCATTGCAAAGTATTGAATTCTTTCGACTCCGTTGAATAAAAATGAATATTATTTTGATGGCCTCTCGAATACTGGCAAGTGTAACGACGATACTGAGGTTCATTCAGGTTATAAATTCAGACGTCCGCAATCCACGTTGAGAATGTCAGATTGACCGTACTATCCTACCCACTACAGCTTAGTGGAACCGATGTTTTCCTACCCCATACATCTTCAAACTAACTCGTTGGAATTCTTCAGGAGTTGTTGTTGTATTAGGCGCGTTAAGAATTCATATTAGGTGAGTCGGAGCTCTCGGCTGTTTGCAGGAGGTTCTAACTTTTCTCTCCTCTGAGGCTCCTTTTCTACTTTGAGTGTCCCTAATCCCTTTAATCCTGAGAAAGTAGTCGAGGAAGCAGAATGAAGAAAGAGCTCCTCCACTCTAAGGGTGCGTAATAAAGTAGTACCAACTCCTCCGAGAGGCACTAACGTCCCAAAGTACAGCTGAGAGTAAACGGAAACATATCTACATGGTTTATACCCACGCACAAATCGCTCTTCCCCTACTCTAGAACTGCGGGGAAATTGGTTTAATCTTCCACCTCGGGTCTCTTTCCCCAGATGTCGTTATCTCGAGGAAAAGTGGAGGTGGTTCAGCTTTCCATCTTCAGGACCTCCGGGAAGGAAATAAGTTGGCGATAGGTCTCTCATCCTATTAAAGTTAGGCGCTTGAGGGCAAGAAACCTGTTCCTCTCATTTCATTAGGGACGCTGTGATTTTCGAGGAGTGGTTGAATTTCGTTTCAATGTAATACACATATGGGTTCGGGAGTCGTCGACGTGGAAAATTAATTTTTCATGCTTGATGAGTCATCAAGTAATTGAAAAGTCGCATAGGGAATATTTTCCAGGCATGAAAGGCCTCCTGCACTGAGAAAACCAGACAAAAATTAGGTAATTTATTTGCCGTAAAATTTTTTTTTTATAACTTATGAGGTTATGAGGTGTTTGTATGAATTCCAAATGAGGTGGTGATGGTGGTGATGGTATGTGGTGGTTTCCTCTACTCGGAAAATTCTCAATTTGACCTGAAAAAGCAACATTAGACTGATTAACTACCCCAATTACAGTTCTTTTCGTACCTTGTCCTTATATCTACTCTGTGTGCTAACCTAACTGATTATAATTTTTGGACATGCTCCATGTGGATGCCTGCAAAAACTCTGGAGTTTCCTATTTCAAGGAAACTTTCATCGGAGTTAAACCCGCACTGAAAGTAGGTACACCCCGAAGGTTCGACCGAATTAATTCAGAACAGCCTCTTAATCTCGAGGTTGGCGGCAATTGCGGTTTGACCTCCCCCCACAGGGGAAGGATCAAGGCTGTTTGAGTTGCGGACAGCGTCACACGGACCTCAGGACCCCGTTTAGCCGCAGCCTCTAACGCCTACTCGTAAACCGCCCTTTTGCAGATTTCTACTCGGTAATTTCCAAGTCTTTCAACTCCATCTACGCCTAGTTAGGTAATTAGTGAAATTTGGTATGCCACAGCCCCACGCGGACAAAATTTACTAAATCCCAACTATATTCGTTAATTTTTTCTGCAAAATGCAGCTTCATGAAGAAACTGTAGGTCTACCTCTCCTGTGATAAGCGAATTTGAATAATGTTGGCAAGGGCAAATATGTAGATTTTCAAACTTTAAGTATCCCGACGAAACCTGGCCTGCCCTTCGTACAGGATGTCATTGGACCTCGGTCCAGCCTACCTCTTATTGCCAGACCCCTCAGTACAGCTTGAACTCAATATCCAGGCAGGGAATCCCTTGGTCATTGTCTTGGTCATGTATATAGAAGACCAAGGCTCTGTGGAACGCCTCAGAGATCTCGCCACCATTCCACATACAATCAAATCAAGGAACAACTTGGCTCAGCAGTTCATCCGGCGCATTGATGAAAATTTCAAACTGGCGTCTGTCTTCTTCGGAAGCCTTGTTACTTTTTGCTGTTGCTAGGTATCTTCCCAGCCCTCTCAGAGTCCATGTCGAGAGTTGAGCCCTCTAAAAGGGGTTGGGCGTATGATATGAGATTGGACCGATTAACGGGGGTAATATGGCACCCATCCTCTCTGACCATACCTCAAAACTACTTCACATCCTTTACGCCTGAGAATCTCGCAGCCACATCATTAACCAGATCAGAGTTGGATCTCTGATACAGTCTATGCAGCCCGGAAACCCGCCAGCGTTGCCCAAAGCACTCAACCAGGGTCTGTGTTTCTTGAGTGTGTTGCGGCGTAGCTGAGGGTCACGTGGGATGCTTCTTTGAGAATCATTGGTTTCAAATCCTGCGAGCATCTTTCTTTAATCCATGACTCCCTGTCTCAGTCACAAAAACGAAATTTTTAATGATAAAAGTTGCAATATATTCACAATCAACCGCTTGTATATCAGTCATTGCGCACTATGAACTTGATAACATTAAATTAATGTAACCTGTTAGTTGGATTTTCGTTCTTGGCGTAATGATGTCTGGTATCTTGAGGTTGACTGCAATAGAACCCTGACTACTTGCAGGTACCCCATGGAGGTAGAACAGTCCTATCCACGTTATGGCCCTCAAATATTAGGGTGGGCTGAATAGCAAAAGTGGTAGCTGTACCGCTTTGGCTGTGTGTTATCTTATACACCGGATAAACTTGCAGAGGAAAAAAACGATTAAAAAACTGGCGAACCGAGAAATGAAGTCGGTAAAGAGGAGGAAAAAAAGGAAGAGAGGCGAGATAGTTTACGTGCTGGACTCTCCTCCGTGCTAAATGAAACCGTTAGATGCTCCAATCGGCAGGATCAGCCGTCGTTGATCAATGTTTGGACGGTGCTATCCTGAGGGAGTTTTCCAATAGAGAAAAGGGAGGACAGGGAAAAAAAACCTCGATGGATTGGCAGAGGCCGTTTTCTCCTTTCTTTCAGGACCAGTGAGGAGATAATTAGGGCAACTCCGTTGGAATGGAGGCAGGATGCGGATGTACGGTTGGAAGTAAGGTTTCACCGGGTGGGAAAGAAAAAGATGCCAGCCTTCATGGAGTCGGAGGTAGTACGACAGAGATCTCCTACCCCTTTTCAGAGGGTCAACCACTACAGTGGTGTCTCGGCTGCCGGACAATAGACATCTACGTTTATTTCAATGTTTTTGGTTTGAATACGTACCTTTACACCTGTGGCTTCTTCTACCAACACGAGACCTAGTGTGTATATCTGCTCCCACCTCCCCCACTTTCAAACCTGGTCTCGCCCATCTACATTTAAAACTTGATTGCTGGAAGGGATGCAAGGCTTTCAAAGAAAGACTTCGAGTGCACTGCTTCTTTTCAGGTATCATTCGGCTGCGAATTGGCACTGGGATAGTTGGTTGGTTTGGTTGCCTTGATTGTTCTCTAATAATCTGATCCTATTATGCAAGGCGACGGCAACATGGTAAATTCCGTGTCTTTGGCTAACAAGGAGAGACAGGATTAGATCTGGCCAAATTTTCCTTGTGGACAGTGTTTCTTTGCATAATGCTGGAACCCAAACCAAAGCGACCTTGTCTCGGCTGTTCTCAGGCTCCCAAGTTTTACTTGTAAGACCAGGTGGTAGCGGCGTAACTGGCACCGAAACTTGGTCACTCCGCGCCACCATTCTTCTTCCGCAACCTAGGGGTTATGATGAGTTTTTCGAAAAGTAGATTTTCAAGATTCTCGGCGATCTAGGCGTGTGGGGGCTCATTATTTGAATGCATTTTGGATGCTGAATCCATTGAGATGGGTCCCATACCGATTGGCGCCAACCAGAAAAGGGTATGGGTCAAAATGGGTATATACTTCCCCCATTTACTCTATGCTCCTGGTACGAGGAATATCAAACTCCAGTGAAAGAATAAACAGTGTTTTTAATTCAGAGTTTTTGGCGCTGACTGGCTCCTTGGTGGCGTTATCCACCCCACTCCTCATTCAGGCAGTTGGTTATTCTACGCAGGCGGTCGTATGTTGTTGAATTCTTTACTGGGATATCAACGTCAGCTCCGTTATTCAAGTGAGCCTACATCACCTTCCCAGAGGAAATCTTCGACTCCACTCAGCATTAGGGAGAAAAACGAGCGGGTAATGCGTCGGAAAAAGAGACCATCCCCTTAATACGTGTTTTGGCGTTAGAGTTCCTCTCTTGGTGACTGTAATACGTGCGCGTTGTCAGAAATGTAAGCCTTTCAAGTTGAAGCTACTTTGACTCTGAGGCCTCACAGGCTTCCCACAACTCTGAAACCACTTCAATGAATTCTTGAGCGGACCTTCCACTCTCTCAGTTTGTTTCTCTAATATTTAGATAGCGCGGTAGCCCGGTTTCTCACTTGGGAGCCCTTGAACTCGTAATTACTTGTGGCTTGAACCTCCTAAAGTGATTTCGGAACCTCGAAACTTCCTCAATCACCTTCTCTCGTAAGAGACGATACTTGCGGATAAGGCTTTAGGTTTAATCATGTGTATTGACCTAGTATTGCGACAACCTAGGTCCAATCTCTTTTATATCGCTCATTATCGCTGAATATAGATTTGGTTGACCTCAGTCAACTTCTTCCACATTTAAAGTTTCTTCAAATTTATCAAAAGCCCCAAAACATTTTGATTTTTGGTTGGTTATTTCTTGAATAATCAACCTATGTTTTCATGCAATAGGCCAATCTCTCCGATTCGCCCCCAAAATTTGTTTGGGCGTTTCAAGGTGTCTAGATCTGAAAAGTCAAATGTCCGTCCGCCGTAAGCGCCGTTCTTGGTAGCAGAAAATTTTCTAAAAACCTGACATTTTGGTCAGGGGTTCGTTCCCAGCTCTTGTTGGTCCTCGAAACATTTCAGCCTGATCGGGCCAAATTTGGGCGGGCCTAGTGGGGTGTCATTTTCCAATAAATTTTTGACACCGAATCCAATGAAATGGGTCCCAGAACGATTGGAACCCACCGGAAGAAGTTAAGGGTCAAAATGGGCATCTATCTACCCATTTTAAATATGTGTTTTTGAGATTTCTGGTACCTAGGCGTGTGGGGTAGGGTGAAAGAATTTGCAGCGTTTTATATTCTTGGTACCAACCTCTTCGTCCAGGGATTAAAGGTTCCGATGTATGATCCACCTGACAAGCGGTGCTACGTTATTTTTGAATTTCTCGTTCTAATTCGGTGGTAACTTCCCCATTTCGACATCTATCTCTCACGTTACACACTCTTGATGCAACTACGAAGTCGCATATGTTGACTTAACCCCTAACTAACTCGGCTCAATAATCACGGAAAAGTCTTTTAATCTAGCAAGGTAGAAGCGATGTTTAAAGACGTGTGACAAATTGATTTGACATAGGGTCAACCTCCTCATTCAATATTTCAATCTGACACCTGTGACACTCGTGGAAGGCCATCTCTGATTCATTTCTCCTCCATTTTAGCCGCGAAACAGTGGATTTATTGAGAAGGATTGATTTCGGACGAGGGTTCCAACGCTTGACGTGTGCTCACGTGGCTTCGGTTGGCATATTGCAGTGATTTGTGGGATTTCCACGGTCGAGATGAGTGAGCCTCACGGGATCGATGTGAGAACCGACGTGAAGCCTTCTTGTTGGTGTAGGAACTAATTGGTCTCACGGCCAGTGTTGCCAGGACCCAGAAGGAGCCTGGAGGAGTTTCTCTCCTTGGGGTTCCTGAGAAACATGTTTTGAGCCAATGTTCATGAAATCGCAGGCTCTCAATGAACACTTGCGCACTCAATCCGCGAAGCAGACCATAAAATATAAAATATGATCTGAACACCTTATTGTTCAATAAATGGAAAGGATTTTGACACTGATAGAACCGTCGTATCGTTAGATGAGCTGATTGACTCGTACAGTGATATGACCATAAGCGCAATATTGGCGCACTAAGCTCAGTACCTCAGTTTCCACTTTAAATAGGATTCCACTGTTCACATTCACTTCCAAAAACATGAATACAATCTACCGCCAATCGATGAAATCTCCCCGGTACTAATCCTCCAAAACTCAGAACGGGCGTCTGTTATTCAACAACGCTCTTCTCTCCGCTTTTTCCCTTGGAATAAACAGAGTCCTCTCGTGAAAAATGGAAATGGCTCGACCGTTAGCGTTCGAGCAAATCCCCCGGATAATTTATCCCGTTCATCAACGGCAAGAGAGTCTTAGAAATTGGACTATTGACAAACGGTTCAAGTTTGGTCGACTGAGAAATTACTTAATTGGAATCACTGCGGTAAATACTGAACCGAGAAAGAACTTCCGAATAAAAATAAACGGAACGGTTCACTTCTGATTTATGAAGGGTTTTTGGTGACGTGGAAGGAAGAGCGGTAACCGGGAAATGATACCATCACCGAGTTGTTCATTTTTTATGGTAATAATTGGCTCGTTCGAAAAAGTTTTCAAAATAGCGATGCAATGCAAATAAAGTTTAAACTCATAGCTGGATTCATCTTATATTTAACGGGGCACCTTCTCGTCTCCGTTACCGATAACTCATTACTAGTAACCGGTTAAAAAGGATGGAGAGGTAGAGAATGACAAACTGATTTCGGGTGTGCGGGAATTGGTTTTTGAAAAAAATATGGCTATCGTAGAAGCGTACTACCGTGATAATAGTAAACCTGTCGTATGAGCCACTCTTCACATGAAATTTCAACTAGCGATGTCATTTTGAAGGCGTCTTTTAGCAGCTAGAAAGGGTTGCGTACCTTCCCGCTTTGTAATGATACTAATCTTGATAGTGAGTTCAAATGTGAGACGAGTCCGACAATGGCCGTATCGGATTCACATCACAATGAGACGAATCCGGTTGTTTCCTCATCGTTGAGGCGAGAATTGAGACGAATCCGGAATTTCCCGATAAAATGAAGGGGAGGTTGCAGATTGAAGTGGTTCAACGAGAGTGGATGAGGGAAGATTATTGAAAATACCTCTCAGTTTAACATCAAGTGGTCAGCGAAGTCTGCATTACTGAGGTAGCATATCCCTCAGTGACATTCCTAAGAAATTAGGGAAATTGAAGATCGAGAGAATCTTTAGTTATACGATTTATATGCGAACGATGTTAGAAGGTAGATTATAGGCAATAACACAAACCTATGGTAATATGTAAATGGAAAAGTAGGTTATACAACGGTTTTAAATGTTGAATACGTGACAGGTAGCAAAAATTTTAAGAACGCTGTAAGCATCTATCAGGATGAAACGATGTAAGATTCCTCCCCTCAGCAGAAGGGTTTTTAAAGAGGGGAGTAAGCATTGATATTGATTAATAATTACAAAATAATTTTTTTAAATGCATTTAAAAATAATTAAATTAAACTTTTAAAATTTTTTGTATTTTCTACCTAAATCTTATAAAATACCTTCCGAGTCGGTATGATCAACCATTCTTTGAGTTTTTTTCCTATTTTTGGCATTCTTCGCCCCCCAGTATGGCTTTCAGTCAGTGCGATCGGTAATCAGTGGCCCTTCTGAGGACCAGACCCTGATATCAGCCATGTACTGATTTCTCACGTCCACTGTCGTCCGATCAAAATTACAACTAGTGTGTTGGTTTTCATTCGATGGTCAAGGGAGACATTTAGCTCGATGTGACGCCAAAAGTTCTGATGACATTTGCTTGCCCGTAGAATCATCAAATTTCCCCCGAGACAACACCACTTTTGGTGCTACGGATGGATACCGGGACAACTCGGTCGACGAATGCCGGTTAATAGAAGTTAATATAATCTATTGTGGAGAGGAAGGTTTTTCCTTTAGCTCGTTACTCATAATTAGCGAGCCTTCCACGTTTCATCCTTTTTTCCCCTTTCCTTCTTCCCTGAACCACACAAAGTTCTCACCACTTAATGGCTAGGCCTTTGTGGAGGGTTTTCCCAATTAACAAACTTCCAATTTTGCCCAGTTCCGCTCTCTTTTTCTCTTGCCCTCTCTTGTTTTTAATTTCTTTCTGCTCAACATCAACAACCTAACTTATTAACTCCGTCCATTCGGACTGAAATCAGTTTCTTCTTGCAAGGTGAAAGTATAAAACGTATGACAATTCTCTGAACTAGAATGAGGTAGAATTAAGAGAAGGTAAGACCCTTTGCGCTGAGATAGATGAATTTTCCTTGAAATCATTTGATAAGGGGTCATTTCAATCAATTATTTAATTATCAATTAATGGTCCTAAACCTAGTCCGTTGTTTTATCAGATAAATAAACTTATCCCCTACTTTGAATCCTGATCTGGAAATCACCTTTTTCCTCACATGAATAAGTCGATTTACCAATAAGCTGAATGCCTGCTGTAGGCTATGAATAAACAAAATTATTAAATTAAAAACAATAACGACTACTACATAAAGGCTCTTGCATATAGCCTTACAGTACCACTCGGACTAATTGGCCCAGTGAGGAGCAGAAAAATGATAGTTTTTACCGAAAATTGTGAGAAGTTGGAAGGAGGTTGACTAAAAACTAAAAACTTTTCTCAAACATTTTCAGGCCGCTCGGGGTTGAGAAAACTGGATTTTCTAGACTTTTGGCGATCTAGGCGTGTGGGGTATCATTTTCCACCCCCCCCCCCTTCCCCCACCCCCTTCCCCCACACTCTTGGTTCGAGGAATAACTAACCCCTATGAACGTATTTGCAGCGTTTTGCTATTTGGCTAAACGATAATTCTCCAGGTACTGGTTGTCATAAATGTCAAATCGTGAGTAATCGTTTAGCGGATACCGAAATGAATTTTCACCTGGGACCTTGAGATGCATATTAGCAGTTAGGTTATCAAATACAGCTAATTTTTAGAGGATTAGAGGTTTATCTCTTGGTTCGATCTCATTAATTGACGTACGAATGAGCCTGAAAAGCTTGATGATGCCTGGACTAAACTTTAATGCTACAACTTATGTGAAAATTACCTCCCAAACCCAATATATCGCAGGTAGGGATTTATTTTATCGTTTTGTCCTGTCTGCAAGAACATTATCGTCAACATTGAGCGCCACGAAATTCGGAAGTGGAGGGACGGATCGATACCACGGCGTCATTGTTGAGTGTGGCCGGCAGTACGCTATCAGCCGACTAAGGGTTCGATAGCTTGATTGATGAATGAAATACCTTCGCTAGAGTCAACAACGGGGAAGTGCTGTATAGGATAACGCTGTGACATTTGAGCCACGAGAAAACTGGAATCAATTCTCAGCGCGCATGAGCGAGGAAGAGGCGCCAAGTAGACTGGTCAACAAAAGTCGAGACTTTTAGGTGCCTCACCACCCCAACACGCCACAGACCAAGAGGAAGCTGGAAGAGACTCAAAAGATACACAGCAATATCCCATTTCACATCCCTCCCACCATCGGCCATGTTGGGGAGAACCCATCGCCACTTCTCCCAGTCCCAGTACAAAAGAGAAAGGATGAGGAGAATAACTTCGTGATGGTAGATCCGGCGAGCATCTCTACCGTTCTAGCTTGGTTCTGACCTTCGAGAAGACCGACAAATAAAAAAAAATAAATAGTATATCGGGATCGCGAAAAGGGCGGTTGTGACCTCGAACTTGGCGCAGTCTTTTGCGCGTTCCGGAAAATGGTTTAGTGCTTCAACAAACGTGGGGAGAGACCTGTGGCTCCCTCTGTCGTCACAGCCTGCAAACGCCATGATGTCAGCAATGATGACGAAATGCAACGGCTACTATAGGTGCGTCTTGACCGCTGTGACTTGATAATACATAGTACTCGAAAATTATACAATGTTGATTTGCCGTACATCGCTTATTCCTGCTGATGTGGGCTGAGCATGATTTTTACGCCAGCCTGGGGCAGCTAATGATGATGAAGCTGAGAAAAGAACTCTTGGGTCACAGCGTTTTTCAACGTTTTGATACTAGGGCTAGATACCTACATATTTATTTTGACAGAGAGGTTCTGAGATTCTCAGGAACAGGCGTGTGGGTATAATTTTTCACTAATCCCTGAATCGATTGGAATGAGTCCGGGGCACTCCACACTCACAGTTTTCCAAATTTTCCCAATGCTAAAGGTCCGAGGAATAACTAACCCCTGTGAAAGAATTTGCAGTATGTATTTGATGGCACAAACCGTATTTCTCAACATATATGTATGGGTATTCTTTTAAAGATAATTAGAGATGAGATACGTCGTGCTTATTATAAAAAATTAGATTAATTTTTGAGATTATAACAAAAATTTGTAAAAAATTCTATTAATAATATTGAGAAGAAATACCCAGAACTGATGAAATTGTTGATATTATTCAAAATGGCCGGCCACTTCTGATTTGGCAAGATAATATTACTCTTTTGTCGAGGAATATTCTCTTTTCACAAATGAGACGAATATATTACCTGGGGAAAAACAGCAGAGAGAAAGGCTCGAAAGTCTTCATAAATATTCACTCTACTTTCTACTTTTCAGAGAAAAAGGGAAATCAGATTATGTTCATTGAAGCTTTTGAATGTACGACTTGAGACACTCTCGCCTTTTTGCTGTTTGGGAAAATGCGTACAACAGGGAGCGCTTCGGTCAAATCGCCAGATGGCTTTGGACAAACCATGGACCTATACATTACCTTGTTTCGGAGTTGAATCAATGAATAATATTTTGATTTCTTGGTAAACGTACCCGTGCCAGCCACTCCTTCAAAAATTTAACAGCAGTGGTCACCTGACAGTTTCAGCCATTTGCCAAAGTTTATTTATTTATTTTTTTTAAAGGCATTTAGAGGAATCAGGTATTTTACAGTTCAATTTTTCTCACTCGAATGGATATAAGGAGGGATCTAATCTAATATGTACTCACTTTTGGTTGGTTATTCCTCGAATAATCAACCTATGTTTTCATGATAATGGTCAACCTCTCCGATTTGGCTCAATATTTTTTTCTGGACGTTTCATGATGTCTAGATCAAAAAAGGTCGATGTCCGTCCGCCGTACGCCGTACGCCGTCCGTGTTCCGCGCCGTTTTTGGTAGTTGACAATTTTCTAAAAATCTGAAATTTGGGTCAGGGGTCTGTTTCCTGCCGAGACGGGTCCTCGAAACTTTTCAGCCCGATCGGACCAAATTTAGGGTGCGAGTAGGGTGTCATTTTCCACTAAATTTTGGACGCTGAATTCAATGATGTGTGTCCCAGAACGATTGGCAACCACCGGAAGAAGTTATGGGTCAAAATGGGTATGTATCCACCCATTTTGTATGTGTCAGGATTTCTGGTGCCTAGGCGTGTGGGGTATCATATTCCACTAAATTTTGGACCCTGAATCGATTGGAATGGGTCTGGGACCCGCTACACCCACTGTTTTCCCCATTCGAGGAATAACCAACCCGTGTGTAAGAATTTGCAAATTTTTTTTTTTTAAATCGAAACGAAACGTGCAGCTCGTTAGATTGGGACTGCAGAAAGAAGAAAAGCGGGCGTAAAGAGCTACCCATCATTCAACTCTCGTCGGCAGTGCGTAAAGTATACCTGAGCTACGTAAACGACCAAAACTCTAAATGAGGTGTCCAGACGACCGGACTCAATTCTTGAAGCACTCCATTAAACATGTACGTGTTTCATTTTGGTAACATACCTTCACCACAAATGAAATGGAAAACTTACGATCAACTAATCATTTTCTACGGAAAAATAAGGTTTTAAATCTCAGAAGGAGGTTTTTTGTCTGTACGTCTCAATAGTTCTCCAAATTATCAACGTGCTCAACTACATTCTAGCTTGTATTGCTGTGGTGTACACGAGTGTTGAAATTGTTTGTGGTGGGCCTACATGAAACCAGAGAGGAGACGAACCAAATTGGGCTCGACAGCACTCGGCAAGTGTACTGGAGAAGCTACGCTTCAAGAGGGAACAATAACTACCTCGAGCTGGTAGGGATTATCATAGATGGACGATGTTTGCAAAACATCGATGGTGAAGGATCAGTGTTCCATGTTTTCGCCATCGATGGTGAGTGTTAGATGTTTTCGCCGGCGAGAAGCCAGACGCAAGGAGAGTAATTTAAGCTAAGCAATCAGTTAGGCTATTGTAACCAGCAGATCCATGGTGAACTATTTCTGAGCTCTACAAGCCCAGCTATCATCGCAGCACCTCAATATTGTCTGAATTAATAAATTAACCTCACCCCAAATTGTCAAACATTGAGAAAAACAAACAGCCGTGTCAGTGATAAATTTATCAAATTACGGTGCTTTGTGGTGAAAATTCCACCTTGATACTCATAAGAATTCCTGTTATGTTTCAGCTGTAATCCTCCCAAAGAATGTTGCACTCTGGGATGTTGCTACCTCTACGCACCTTCCTCCCCAAATCTCCTCTCTCTCATCTTCTGGAACCATTGGTACCTTTGGTGAGTCAAATCAGCGATTATTTTTCTCTGTATTTCATGTTTAATTGGATAATCTGCAGTGATTCAATTCTTTATAAATCATGTTATTATTTAATAATACAATTATTCAGTGTCAAATGTACAGACAGGATCATCAAAATAACGTAGTTCTAAGTGAGGGTGGTTTCTGCTGCATTGAAGGTGGAAGTCACTATCCCCCCCCCTCCCTTTCTGCAACCACAAGTACCATTGAGATACAATTTCTGATGTTTCATTATAATTTTCTCGTTTCTCATAGCCTGCCCTTCAGAGAAAAGAAATCCTTTATTTCAAACTGGATGTTATATTTGCTCCTTTGTACGCTTTAATGGATATCACTGATAGTGATTATCCAGAAAGCAGAACTTCACGACGAGGTCCAAATGTTCGCGCGAAAAACCTCGTTCCTACCTATCGGTTAAATACTTCACCTCCTAACGACGCTCGCGCCACGTGGACGTTATAAAACTCAACTGAAATGTCTTGAGGCGTAACCCAGATCCTGCTAAACTTTTATTTCGTCGAACCTGCGATTTATTGAGTCGTTTAACAAAGTAACTGGAGCCTGCAGACGCGATACCTTAACAGTCCTCTCAGGCGGCTCGTTGCTGCAAGTGTCGGTAGTAGAAAAACCAGTCTCGAAATATTCTGATGAAGACTCAAGCTTTAGGACTCTACAAGATGAAAGTATCTTTGACGCCAAAAGCACTATTCCGCACAAAGGCGAGGTAAAACAATTTCACAGAGTTTTTTCTCTCGGCTGTTAAATTCGTTAACGGCTCTACAAGTACGGGTTTACACTTTATTGTAGGGCTGTACCCGCCCTTGTACAAGTCTTTTCAATCTTTTCATTCAAAGGATAAAACATTTCTGGAGCATATGGTTTTGGTTGGTTATTCCTTGAATAATCAACCTATGTTTTCATGATAATGGTCAACCTCTCCGATTCGGCTCAAAATTTTTTTCTGGACGTTTCATGATGTCCTGATCAAAAAAGGTCGATGTCCGTCCGCCGTACGCCGTACGCCGTACGCCGTACCCCGTACGCCGTACGCCGTACGCCGTCCATCGTCCGCGCCCTTTTTGGTAGTAGAAAATTTTCTAAAAATCCGAAATTTGGGTCAGGTGTCTGTTCCCAGCCGAGACGGGTCCTCGAAACTTTTCAGCCCGATCGGACCAAATTTGGGAGGGGTAGGGGTCAAAATGTGTTTTTTGAAAAATGGATTTTCGAGATTTTGGGCGATCTAGGCGAGTAGGGTGTCATTTTCCACTAAATTTTGGACGCTGAATCCAATGAAACGGGTCCCAGAACGATTGGCACCCACTGGAAGAAGTTATGGATCAAATTGGGTATTTATTACCCATTTTGAATATGTGTTTTCGGGATTTCTGCTACCTAGGCGTGTGGGGTATAGTTTTCCACTAAATTTGGGACGCTGAATCCAATTAAATGGGTCCCAGAACGATCGGCACCCACTGGAGGAAGTTATGCGTCAAATTGGGTATATATACCCATTTTGGATATGTGTTTTTGGGATTTCTGCTACCTAGGCGTGTGGGGTATAGTTTTCCACTAAAGTTTGGACGCTGAATTCAATGATGTGTGTCCCAAAACGATTGGCACCCACCGGAAGAAGTTATGGGTCAAAAGGGGTATGTATCCACCCATTTTGTGTGTGTCAGGATTTCTGGTGCCTAGGCGTGTGGGGTATCATATTCCACTAAATTTTGGACCCTGAATCGATTGGAATGGGTCTGGGAACCGCCACACCCAGTGTTTCCCCCATTCGAGGAATAACCAACCCGTGTGTAAGAATTTGCAGATTTTTTTCTACTGAGTTTTCAGCAGCGCGTTCCGATTTTCAAAATGACAATTACATTAAAATAGGTGCCTGTAATAATTATCGACTTTTAGTGATCAGTAGACGGTGTGCGGAATAAAGATACGTTTATTGCATTTGTATCCTTCTCACCCTCCCTAATTTTAGTGTTACACCTGCATAATAGGCCGCTTTCAAGCCTAACGGCCGGATCATTAGAATTGCCTCGTATATCCTCCTCGGTACAGTTTCGTGCTGTGCTCGGTTAGTGTACCGAGAGGGGCTTTTAATTGTTTAGACCGCCATTAACGGGCTGCGGCCGACGAGACATTATGACCAGGAAACACCCGGGTATTTCATGCGATGGAGCGAGGATCGTTTCCGCGGATAAACCAGGAGAATGTCGCTGTTTGTCCCATGGGCTTTAGCAATTTCCTTTTGAGGGTCGGAGACGTAAGCGTCGTAAAAGTGGGAACAATGGGGAAAATTACGTTGACACACCACAGGAGGACTTGAAGGAAATGGAGTGTTGAGGTGAACCAGAACTAACACTATCCAGGATTCGAGACATTGACGTAGAGGTCCATTCCATGACCATAATCACAACCATTTGACAGGCTCGCTCCTGAATTTGCCGGTCGATCAATTAAGTATGCTTCCATGCATGCTGAAGAACAAAGACTTGGAAGTTCATATAATTGTTTCGACTTGCGGGCACTCGAATCCAGGCCATTTTCAGCTTGACGGACATCTCTCGATCACTCTTGATCAAAAGTCCTCCCATTTCTTTCCTTTTCAGTTGGCTGGCCGCAGCCTTCACGGGTGGAAACGGGTTGGTGAGATGGGGTTTCAAATTTGTCGACGGATGGTTCTTCTGTTCTTCTGATTCTATTCTGAGGCTCGTCACCTGTCTGGAGCATTACGCCTTTCTTCAGAACCCTCGCAACGTTCACAATATGGATTTCCATGTCTGGAAGCAGTCCTATGTCCAGGACTGGAAGCAGTCTGGTGGTCCTTGAAAGACCTACCAGTTTCACAAGACGTAAAAAGAGCTCCTCACACTGTCTTAACTCAGACTTGCCGTTGTTCGCTTTTTCTGGATAAGACGTAGGTGGCGTCAGGTCGCAGGGATGTCCAACACAAAATCCATCTTTTTTAACCCTCCCTTTTAGGCCTCTGTTCGAGGCGGGCTTGAAGTTGACAGCAACGACCTGAAAGGAGTCTGGAGCACTTTGCGAGAGGTGAGTGTGGCATGCGAATATGTCGCATACTGCAAACCGCATTTAGGAATTGGAATCTGCACATTTTATTACGTTAGTATTAAAGTATATAAGATTATGATATTCCAATGAGAACGATTCAGGCGAAAACTAATTAAATCATCTCACTTTAGATCGTCATTAGTGCAGAAACCCCACGTCAATGCAATTCAATAATCAAGAGAGATTACAATAACGTGGGATGCTTCGACGGAGGTGTTGAGCTGGCACGAAGGTTGGGCCTGACGAGGGGTTGACACGGGACTCTTCATCCTCCCACGTTTTCGATGATCGTATCCGACAGATAGGAAGGTGCCTTCGTTGTGAGGTTCGTGGAGGAAGTGGGCTTCGAATGAAGAGGTGAATATTAATCAATAAGGCTTTTCCAGCAAATTTCAGTTCTGAACTGCTTTAAAACGTTTATTGGAAGTCCTGTCAAGTTGATGCCAAAATGCACGTCTGTACAACGTTTTGCGCACGGCTGTTGCGTAGTCCGTGAAAATTAATCCTCGGTGGGTTTCAGTCACAAGTGCCTCTGAAATTCTGAAATTTTGGTCAAGAACCTCTTTCTGGCTCTATTCGGTCGCAATTTTTCAGGACGACTGGGGATGTAAAGGTCTAACTGTGTTTTTCGAAAAAGGAATTTTTGATATTTTTGGCGATTTAGGTGTACGAGGTATCATTTTCCACTAAGTATTGGACGATGAATCGATTAGAATGAGTGCGAGAGAGTCCGCAAGAACCTGCTCTAGGAATAACCAACCCTTGTGAACGAATTTGCAGCGTTTTTTACTCACCAGCGGGGGTTTAGGGTTCAGCTGCGTGAAGTATCCAAGTCATGTTTACGTAAGATAACCCAAGAACCGACATTGCTCGGGACGGTATAAGCGTGGAAGGAACGTGTGTACGTACACATCAAGTTTCCTTCGAAACTACATTCATATTTTTCTTTTATGACGTCGAAGTTTATGGGTGACCTCCAGGTTTACTGTCGAGAGGCATCGATATCGTTGAATATAAAATTTATTGTTCTTGACCGCCGTACAGCGGCAGCAGTTTGCGAACTGGGAGATAAAAGCTGCTTCTGAATTTATTGACGGTCACGTACAAGGAGATCGGTTGAGGGCTCCAGCGGTCTGTCCCATTAACGCGTCCGAGATATGAATTTTCTCTTGTGATTCTATTTCTCATAAGTTGGAATCGTGCTCGAGGGTCAGAACTGGTGAAAAATAAGAGTTGCCTGCTTCCTACGGAGTCGTTTTGGTCCATAAAAGTAAACATGATCGACAATTAACAATTTTTTTTCTTCAAATTGTAATGAAGGGATTATTTAGTAACCAGGGAAGCAAAAGCCATGGCGGGGCTCTGAGTGGAATTTTTTACCGGGAAAATTTACACTTTGGTTAACTAGCGATAGGTTAACCTAATGAAGGAGCTACCGTTCAGCCTTGATCGAATTACTATAACCTCGTGTGTACCATTGAAACGGAAGGTCCACACATCATTTTTTCCTTTGAACCCTTGTCTCACTTTTACTATTAAAACCGTGTTTACCCCAAAAAAACAATTGACGCAAAAAATCCAGTGGCTCTAGAATCGAGGGTACCTGCAAAAGTTACCTGAACTATATGATCGACTTAATAAGGTCCAATTCAGGCAACGGCTATCCATTTTGTGAATACACTCACATACACTTAAACTCCTGATATCGGAGATCCCAAAGAGAGAGTGGAGTTCCCTGCATCATATTTCCTTCGATGGGTGCTAACCTCTATCAATCAGTATTGTATCGATTTGGTACAGACTTATACAGGTCTCTGATTTGAACCTACAATGAAGAAAAGATTGAACTGTTTTTGATCAAATTCGTCATCTTAATTCAACTTTAGGGATTTTCACTCTTGATTCGAAATGGTTGAATTATTTGGCACGGTCAGCGTAGGATGAATATGCTCTCCCTGAAATAGACCCCTGTTTTTAGATGATTTGCTGGATATTTGAGAACAGGTTGGATGTGAGCCTCTGATTGGAGAATTTACTCGTAACTTGATCCACTCTTTGAGTACCTATCTGATGCTTCGAATTCCCTATGTCAGCCAACGTTCACAATTTCTGGCCAATTCACTGTATTCAAGTCTCTCTCAAATTTGTTTCTTACAAAAACGATTTAAAAAAGTTATATGGCATCATTTATGGTTGTGTAACCACCAGTTAATAAACCGGCCACTTCATCACGCGAGTGGACGATGGCTCTGATATTAGCAGATCACGTTGAAAAGCTGCTTTTTAAGAGCAACGGGAGCCCGGATTCGTATTATCTCCATGTTGCTCATTTCTCCAACCCCAACTCTCGACTCGGTATAACCCTGATCTGAGTCGGTATTAATAACGTTCTGCTCTTGACAAGCCATCCCATGAGAAGAGGATTTATTCCAATATTCCTCTAATCGGGTTGCGAGCTTGAGGCTCTTGGGCTTTTAGGTGGAATTCAGCTCAAAGCTTCTCGACTTAATGAAACATTACTTGCGGTCTCCGCGCTTCGCACAGCGTGAGCCTGTATAGCCTTTCTGCGAGGAATGCAGTGCTCCTAATTGCACTTTGATATGTGTCACCAGTATTAGGTGGTGGCTTGTGGAGTATTTTGATGAAAACCTTTGTCAAAATTGAATCAATCATAGCTTTCAAATAGACGGCGTCCTGATATTAGGTGGTCCCCTAAATCTAATGCACGACCATTTTGGACAGGGTCCCTGTGTGGACAATGGACCACCTCGGAGACAATACCTGACAGTTTTGAACGAGATTTTATGCAAGTTCGATAAGAAACCTCATCAAATGCGCAACACTCGAGTCAATTTGACGAACGTAGTTCGTAAATGTCATAATAGAAACTACTACTCAAAGGTTGTTCGTTAATTTCTATTCAGGTTTCTTGCGAGGTTGATAAGAAGTCACGCTACCGGTATGACTCTAAGCATTCCCAATATGCTTATGTACCCCCATGTAGGATTCATAAACGTTAGGAATGAGTACAATAAATCGTACATTAAATGAGCTCATCACTACGCAATACTTGTTGTTACAATTGGTCAATAAACCACAACACTGATATATTATTATCATACATTGGACATTAGGTAGATAAAACGATCTCGTACGTATGAGTTATCGAAAATTGGAGTGAATGACCGTCATCAGCTCCACATTACGTACGGAAGTGGCCCCCGGCCAGCTATATAAAGTTCGGTCAACCAGAAGAGGATCAACATTGTTCTCTGAGCAAACTCACAATGGCATCCTTCAAGATCTTCGTAAGTACATGTCAAGTTTAATTTTGCTTTTCAAATACTATCAATCAAAATTGAAACTAATTTTAAACGCTAAATTGCCATCTAAATATCTATTCTGCTTAGAAATGGTGATACGATATTGAAGGGGATCTTGTACTTCATGTTCCCTAAACTTGTCTTATTCTTCTAGGGCAAATTTTGGCCATAAAATACTAAAACTAGGAAGTTCAGGGAACAAAATTGCATGGAGGATACGTTTTCCGTGTCCCTAATGTCTGAACAAAATTACAGCTCTTCGCTTTCCTCGCTGTGGCCTGCGTCGCCGCCGTCTTCGCTGAGGAGGCAGATCGTGTGAAGAAGGACGTCCTTCTCGGCTACCCTGGCTATGGCTATGCTGGCTACTCAGGCTATGTTGCTGCCAACCCCATCTACCGCGGCCTGTACAACGGTTACTACTACTAGGTAGCTAATCCAACACCGGACATGCCATCAAGATGTGAATAGCATCAATAAAATTTTCATTGACTTGAAACTCTCTTTTCCTTCAATATTGGCCACTGTATCCTGACAACGCGGCCATCTTCTGTGCAAAACCCTGCCAGGCCCTGGGATTGTACCAACCGATATTGTCTCACAGGTTTCGTCTGCGTGATTCGTAGATGATCTCCCTTGTTCCATGTTGGCCGTAGTTGAGGCGTGTGATTAATATTGTCGCTTATGCGTGCAACATCCTATCATGATTCCCATGGTCCTTCATGTGATCATTATACCTCATTCTTTCAACATCCGAGTTATACTGGGTCGTTCTGCCCACCCAAGACCAAGATGAACGTGTTATACTTTTTAATACATCGAAAATTTGGCTTCACCAGTCGGTTCTTCGCCAAATATCCACTAATGATTCTAAGCTGAAACAATTTTAAATACGCTTTAAATTTTAACCCAAGAGTTGGTTATGTTTTGGAACAGAAGTATGGAGTGTGGACTTTTATATGGGAGATACCCTTCACGTCTAGGTAATCTCATAAACTCACTTTCAAAATAAACATTAATTTATACTGTCAAATGTTAAGGCCAATTGGTTCACCTCTGGCATAAGTATTCAAGGAATAACTATCAAAACTAAGAGAGCAGATTAAATATTACGATCACGCCACCAAAATAATTATATTATTGTGAAACGCGTTTTCTGATGAAGTTACCTCATAATGGCGTAGACAGCACTGTTAAATTAAGTTGCTTCATGGTTATATAAAGAAAATGATGAACTGAGAAGGTCCTAATGAGGGCTTCAGTATATTGTGGCCTTATGAAAGATCTCACTGGTTGGCAACGTTCTTTTGTGCGAGGGCGCGGGCTCGGGATATTACAACCACATTACCCTCGGAGGTTGGGAGTATGAGGAAGATCCTTTGATATCCCTTCACCCCATTATCCTTCTGGCCGTCGAAGTTTGCCGGTGGGAGCGTCGCTCCAGGGGCCAAACCCTTAATAAATGTTTCATATCCCGACTGCCCCTCCCACGCTGGGTCCTTAAGGGAAGGATCCAGAATCGGGGTCAAAGGGTTGGGTAATCGACGTTCTAGCCTAAGGGGGAAATGTCTTAACGTGCACATGACCTCGCGCACGCTAAGATTAGCCTACAGCTCTCAACAGCTTCTCTCATAAACAAAGGACATTCTTCAAGACAGAGAAAATTCAAATCGGAATTGTTAAGGAAAAAAAAAGAAAGGGTTTGTCATGAGCTTATCTTTCTTCTCTTCCTTCAAGGTTCTGATTCAAGCTCCTACACCTCGTTTGGTTCTCAAATATCACGTGTACGTACAACAAGAGAATCGGAAGAGACGACAGCTCATTTAGAGAAGAAATAATATCCAATTTCCAGAAATGGCGATGAAAATTGATAAAACCTCTCGTGTCCATGTTTATTAGATTTTGGAAGGACAAAAGTGATGCCAACCTGAGGTGAGATAAAATAGGTAAATCAGTATATCAACCAGATCGATCTCGCCCCATGTTCTGAGAAACGGATGCAAGGGAAAAATCTAGTGGGGTGGGATTCGCATAAACGAGAACAAATTCTGCAAATTCATACTTCAAATAGGTTGGTTATTCCTCGAACCAGGCGCATGGAGATTAATTTCTTCAACATGGGGAAAATGGGGAAACAGCGGATGTGGCAGGTTCCAGACCCATTCCAATCGATTAAGCGTCCAAAATTTAGTGGAAAACGATACCCCACACGCCTAAGCACCAGAAATCTCGAAAACACATATTCAGAATGGGTAGATAAATACCCATCTTGTCCCTATTACCTCATCCAGAGTGCGCCACTCGTTCCCGGACCCCATTCTTTGGATTCAGCGTCCAAAATTTGGTGGAAAATGATACCCCACTCGCCTAGACCCCTCCAAAAATCTCGAAAATTCATTTTTCAAAAAACACATTTTGACCCCTACCCCGCCCAAATTTGGTCCGATCGGGTTGAAAAGTTTTGAGGACCAACTAGCGCCGGAAACGGGTCCTTGACCAAAATTTTCAGAAAAATGTCCACTACCAAAAACGGCGCGCGGACGTTCGCATGAGGCAATTCATTTTATTTACTTACCCAGGAAATGTGCAAGATTTTTCTCCAAGAACTCTTAAACAGCCAGCTTTTCAAATTTGTTGTCATTTTTATTACCAAAAACCCCTTTTTTCATCCTTGTTGGTATAAACCCTTACTGCTTGTAGTGACACCTAGCAATACTGCTCCTAACTTGTCTGTTAGACCAGAGTTGGGTTCTAGCAGGCTATCGCTCAAAAATCCTGGCGTGACGTATGGCAGTGGATATGAGGTGCTCTATATTCCAGGCCAAAATCCTGTTGATACGATTCCAAGGCCTGGCGGGGTTTTGCACAGAAAATACCCGCGTTGTAAGGATACAGTGGACAATATTGTAGAAAGAGAAAGATCCAAGTCAATGAAAATTTTATTTGTGCAATTCACTTCTTGTTGGCATGTTTGGTGTTGGATTAGCTACCTAGTAGTAGTAACCATTGTACAGGCCGCGGTAGATGGGGTTGGCAGCAACATAGCCTGAGTAGCCAGCATAGCCATAGCCAGGGTAGCTGTAGAAGACGTCCTTCTTCACACGATCTGCCTCCTCAGCGAAGACGGCGGCGACGCAGGCCACAGCGAGGAAAGCGAAGAGCTGTAATTTGTTTTTAGACATTAGGTACACGGACAACATATTCTCCATGCAATTTTTGTGCATTGAAATTACCAATTTCAGTATTTTATGACCGAAATTTGCCCTAGAAGAATAACACTTGTTAAGGGAATATGATGTAGATGATCCACTTCAATGTTGTATCGCCATTTTAAGCAAAGTAGATATTCAGATGGAATTTTAGCGTTTAAAATTAGTTTCAATTTTGATGGACAGTATTTCAAAAGCAGATTAAACTCCACATGTACTTACGAAGATCTTGAAGGATGCCATTGTGAGTTTGCTCTGAGAACAATGTTGATCCTCTTCTGGTTGGCCGAACTTTATATAGCTGGCCTGGGGCCCCTTCCGTGCGTAACGTGGAGCTAATGACGGTCGTTCGCTCAACATTTCAATTGACAACTTATGAGTTAGAGATCGATGCGGCGTCATCTTTGAGACAACAACGAGGATGTTCCTCTTTTATCTAATCTCAGGATATTTACAACAAACAGTTTTCCCGAATGTGAACGACAGCGGATGACTTGCCACAGGTACTGCAACCGTAGATAGCTTCCTCTCAACAGATACCGGTTATTAAAAAAAAAAAAAGTTCTTTGTTGGCATGTGGCATTTTTTTCAAATTGGTCCAGTGTCTATTAGTACATTGTCCGTCATTTTTTAAATATTTTTTTCTACTCACTCTGAAAACATCAAAATGGATCCGCTTTCTCACAACTATCCCCCATAATCATCCTTATCGTTTAACAATTTACACTCTTGCAGTCACCAATTGAACTCTGCCACCAACTCAGTGATATATATGCGATACCTTCAGGCATGGTATGCGAATCTCGCCACGTCGATCCACCTTTCTCTGGAGTCCAAAAGGGATACTGTCTCGCTCATGGCCAGCACACTGAACCCCAGGAATCTCACCCTTAAGTCCGCCTGAACTGGGCAGCTGGCGAAGAAGTGGACGACGTCCTCATTCTCACCCACGTTGCAAAGGGAACATAGGTGGCTCGAACTGTATCTCCAATATATACCGTCGTTGAGCGGGAGAAGCGCCCCCCGCAGTTTCAGGATCCATTTGATGGCCCACAGCGGGATGTGCACCACTCCGCCCCTCAGGTCTGCCGGTTTTACCTCCAAATCAAGCACAGGATACAACAGATTCCGAGACTGCATTGCACCGGCGCGCGCATCGTTCTCCCAGGCGCATCAACTCCGTCAACGCCCCCAGCTGCGGACCCCAGTTGCTCAAATTTCCAGGGTCACTATAAAAAGAACATGAAAACTGGCGCGCTGGATCCTCTGGCTGAGTCGAAATACTCCTCAAGGCAGTCCAAGAGTAGAGCGCTGTGCCATTGAGTTAATGAATGAGAGACCCCAATAGTTGTCCACAGCGTTGATGTTGCCTTTCTTGAATAGGGGGGTATATGATGGATCTACCAAAACTTTCTGGTACATCACCCTTCTCATATATTTGGTTGTACAGATTCAGAAGATCCCCCAGAAATGAATCTGGTGCATTTTTATAAAATTCATAGCCGACTCGATCTGGCCCAGGTGCCTTCCCATCCTTGGTCCGGGCAATCGCAGCCTTCAACTCACCCAGGGGGAAGCACCGATCCATCTCCTCATTCGCTTGTGCTGGGCCCCTCCATGCATCAGCCAAGCTCGTCTCAAATACCATGCCCCACTGCGCCGAGAAATGCTGCACCCCAATCCCCCATAGAAATATCACCTACTCTTCGCTGTGAAGCTGGCCCTAAAGAGCGAACCAGGCCACGTAATTCGGCTGCGTCATTCACTCGTGAGAACTTCAACGTCACCCCCTCATAATAGTGCTTTTTCTTCTGTCTGCATAGGTTCTTGTAGGTGGAGTTTGCGCTAATGTAGGCAACCCTCACCATCTACACTCCCGTTGCTCGAAATAGATTCAGGAGGGAAAACGATCTGCCTCTGGCTCTTGCGCAGTCGCAGTCCCACCATGGCTGTTGCCCGCCTCTTGGTTTTTCTGCACGACCCATCGATGCTGTTGTCGCTGCAAAAAATATATTCTCCAGTAGTGTTGACACGGTACATTGTACGGTGGTCCCTGGGTGTAAACATACCGTGCCTCAGCCCTCCAACGCCTTCTTATAGGTTTCCTTTCTACTATCCCAAGGCAGCCAGCTTTGACAGAAGAGGCAGAGGCCTCTCCTCAGCCAGCTGCTCCCAACAGCATGACAACTCCGAAGGCATATGGTCAGAGTGTGTGCTTTTCCCCACCGAGAAAGAGACCAGCCAATCAAGAACACTTGGAGTCACACAGCAGAAGTCGATGATAGAAGCTCCGCCTGACCCGATGTAGGTGAACTCCCCATCGAGATCGGCATCACATCTGCCATTCAGTACAATCAGCCGGAAATTGCCACAGATCTGCAGCAACCCTCCTCTCTTCTGTTTGATACAAGATCCTTTGACTTTCGAAGTGCACTGAATTTATCCTCATCTAATTCCAGCTCGTGTGGCACTGTTTGCTTATCAGCAATCCTACCGTTCATGTCCCCTATGAGTATAAATTCTTCATCCTCTCGATTGACAGTCTGGATGAAATTATATACATCATGGTGATCTCTCTCCCAATGGTCACAATTTAAATAGACCGGTACAATGTTAATTCGCAGTTCTCCTCTTAAGCCAACAATATAATCACACTGCAGCCGAGATTCAAAGCGAAATGTTCGAGCTTTTGGGTGGTTTCTGATTTCCAACAACATACCTCCCATATTGAAATCTTCTGCAAGCCCCGACCCAACACAGTTTAAAATCAACGAAGTATTTTTCAAATCTTTTGTAAGATTCCGACAACACATGCGTTTCAAGCAAACAGAATCGTACCTCTTAACATACCTAATCGAAAAGGCCCTATACAAACACCAATTCGCTATGCCACAAATATTGAAGACTAATATACTTATTCATTTAGTATCACATAATTTATTTACAGAGTAATGCGATGTGTGAATATCCGTCGACCCTTCATCCAACCAACAGACGTCCTCATCTCAGGATGATTCATGTCCTCCACCATTAGCGCCTTCCATTCTGCCTCCGTCCTCGGAAGCTCCGCTCTGGCCCAATTATCAGCAACTGGGGTCGAAGCCATCTTGAACCGTATGGACGTGATGGTCCTCCCCATATCAACACCCACCAACTGATTGAGTTTTGGTAGTTCGTCGGCTTTTATATTAGTATCTCTGGACTCAATGCCGAAACGTTCTGAAGACTAAATTCATCAAGATTGAGAAAATGGGGAAAACAGTGGGTGTGGTGGGTCGCAAACCCATTCCAACCGATTCAGGGTCCAAAATTTAGTGGAAAATGATGCCCCACAATCCTGGGTACCAGAAATCTCGAAAACACATATATAATAAAACGCCGAAACTGGTAATCCTTGGCCAGCACGGAAGAGGAAGATAATTCACGAACCACCCAGACGAAACCTGTGAGGCCAAAATCCTGTTGATACAATTCCAGGGCCTGGTGGGGTTTTGCACAGAAAATACCCGCGTTGTAAGGATACAGTGGCCAATATTGTATAAAAAGAAAGATCCAAGTCAATGAAAATTTTATTTGTGCAATTCACTTCTTGTTGGCATGTTTGGTGTTGGATTAGCTACCTAGTAGTAGTAACCGTTGTACAGGCCGCGGTAGATGGGGTTGGCAGGCACGTAGCCGGCGTAGCCAGCATAGCCATAGCCAGGGTAGCTGTAGAAGACGTCCTTCTTCACACGATCTGCCTCCTCGGCGAAGACGGTGGCGACGCAGGCCACAGCGAGGAAAGCGAAGAGCTGTAATTTGTTTTTAGACATTAGGTACACGGACAACATATTCTCCATGCAATTTTGTGCATTGAAATTACATTTGCAATTGCAATTATTAAATTGAAATTAAGTTAAGGGAATATGAAGTAGATGATCCACTTCAATGTTGTATCGCCATTTTAAGCAGAGTAGATGTTCAGATGGCATTTTAGCGTTTAAAATTAGTTTCAATTTTGATGGACGGTATTTCAAAAGCAAATTAAGCTCCACATGTACTTACGAAGATCTTGAAGGATGCCATTGTGAGTTTGCTCAGAGAACAATGTTGATCCTCTTCTGGTTAACCGAACTTTATATAGCTGGCCAGGGGCCCCTTCCGTGTGTAACGTGGAGCTAATGACGGTCGTTCGCTCAACATTTCAATCGACAACTCATCTTTGAGACAACAACGAGGATGTTCCTCTTTTATCTAATCTCAGGATATTTACAACAAACGGTTTTCCCGAATTTGAGTGACTTCCTTTTTTGACTTCCCACAGGTACTGCAACAGTAGATAGGTTCCAAAATGTTTTTTGTTGGCATGTGGAATTATTTTCAAATTGGTCCAGTGTCTATTTTCCGTCATTTTTTAAATATTTTTTTCTGCTCACTCTAGAAACATCAAAATGGATCCGCTTTCTCACTTGACCATGACTCACCCACAATATCAGCTCATTTTTGAGTAATTATTGTCGACTTGTTTCTCGTTTTGCGAGAGGCGGGTGGCCGAAGAAAATCCTGGGTTCTTTAATTACATAGCATACCCGAAGCAAAATGATATTTTTCAAATAAGGTTACGAAATAGCTAACGCCAAAGGAGAAATCTTCAGCAAAGAAGTTTACTACAGGAGAGCGTAGGAGAGCGTAGGAGCGTAGGAGAGCGTAGTGATATTTACATTATATTTCATAGAGAAGACATTGCATTTTTTCATGACCATGTTCTTTGAATCACTTTTACCAAAAACGAGGAACTTACGTGGGAAATGGGATTTTTTAAATTCAGAAAAACATCCAATACGTTGCCAGTGCCGCGCCAGAACATCCCCAACCTGCTCTGCCAGTTATCAGACTCGCATCATCTTCATTACAAACAAGATGCCAATTTGGCTGGCAGATAACGAACACCCCCCCCCCCCCCCCTGGAATAGGAGCAATCAGTATTACTCATCCCGCTCCGTTTCTTATCAACCTCTGCAGTGGTGGAGGGTTTCGCAGAACAGAGGCCAATCAGTGCTTGCGATCGAGATGAGGCTGATTGCCAACAATGATACTTTTCTCGGTGATCCCGAAGAAAAACGATAGAAGAGAATTGGAGTTCAGAACTCGATGTAAAAAGTGGCGCGTAATATCGATTCTTTTTAAATCCGGGTGTTACCAAGGGTCCTTCTCACGCTGAGAAATAATGAGGGAACAAAATCCTTCCACCATCTAAGTAAGCTTCAGGGGATTTGAGATTAAACTGCTGCTCGTTTAACTGGTGATGCGCGTGCAGTTACAAAGGAATTTACAATCAACCAATGAACTCGTAGGTGGCCTCTGCTCTCGGACAAACTACGATAATGTTGACATTATGCCAGTTGTAAAACATGAATAGCCTTGGCCTTACAACGGCCTCAACCTTTGGGATGGAAATGACTCCGTCAAAGCCGTTGGCCGTGTCGTAATAACAAGGGCTTGGGACCCATTAGGATTAAAGGAAGAGCTGGAGTTCACCCTTTATCCTGGGTGTACGCTCCAACAGAGACTTTCAGTAGGGAGTTAGGGTGTGCTAGTCAACTCTCGTCCGCGCGTGGAAGATAAAATAAAAAAGAAGAGACTCACTGGCTCTGACGCCTGTACTGAGTATATATTTCCAGACGTGCTTAGAAACACTATATTATGTCGTAGCCGCAGCGTTGATTAACCACCCACCGACTGAACGATGGAACTTATTGGGGACATTGAGGCCATTGAGAAAAACTAAAAATAACATAGAAATACCCTAAAATATTGTTAACAATGTATTATTAACCATATCTCCGTAAAAATCAATTCAATGTAAAATTTGTAGATTTTTCTGATCTAAGAATATGGTACCTCAAGAATGTGGTACCTTCTATTGACAAGCACTCCGACAATGAGTCACAGTTTTGGTTGATTACTCCTTGAATAATCAACCTATGTTTTCATGCAAATCTCTCCGATTCGGCCCAAAAATTTTTTTCGGGACGTTTCAAGGTTTCAAGATCAAAAAAAGTCAAATGTCCGTCCGCCGTCCGCGCCGTTATTGGTAGCAAACAAATTTCTAAAAATCTGATTTGGTCAGGGGTCCGTTCCTGGCTCTAGTTGGTCCTGGAAACTTTTCAACCCGATCGGACCAAATTTGGGTGGGGTAGGGGTCAAAATGTGTATTTCGAAAAATGGAATTTGAGAGTTTTTGCAATCTAGGTGTGTGGGGTATCATTTTTCACTAAATTCTGGACGCTGAATCCAATGAAATTGGTCCCGGTACGATTGGCACCCACTTGAAGAGGTTATGGATTACAAAGGGGTATCTATTACCCATCTTGAAAATGTTTTTTCGAGTTTTCTGGAACTTAGGCGTGTGGGATATCATTTCCCACTAAATTTTGGACCCTGAATCGATTGGAATGGGTCCAGGACCCGCCACACCCACTTTTACCCCCATTTTCCCTTTTTTTCATGTTGAAGAAATGAGTCTTCATGCGTCTGGTCCAAGGAATAACCAACCCGTGTGTAAAAATTTGCAGCGTTTTGGTTGGTTATTCCTTGAATAATCAACCTATGTTTTCATGATAATGGTCAATCTCTCCGATTCGGCTCAAAATTTTTTTCTGGACGTTTCATGATGTCCTGATCAAAAAAGGTCAATGTCCGTCCGCCGTCCGCCGTCCGCCGTCCATTGTCCACGCCGTTTTTGGTAGTAGAAAATGTTCTAAAAATCTGAAATTTGGGTCAGGGGTCTGTTCCCAGCCGAGATGGGTCCTCGAAACTTTTCAGCCCGATCGGACCAAATTTGGAGGGGGTAGGGGTCAAAATGTGTTTTTTGAAAAATGGATTTTCGAGATTTTGGGTGATTTAGGCGAGTGGGGTGTCATTTTCCACTAAATTTTGGACGCTGAATCCAATAAAATGGGTCCCAGAACAATTGGCACCCACTGGAAGAAGTAATGGGTCAAATTGGGTATTCATTACCCATGCGGGTGACTTCAGCCGAATAGACAAACAAAACATATCGTCATATCCTGTTGTTTATAACCAGCTGTTAAACTTAGCAACCAATTTTGAGCAGTTGCCTACAATTCTTTTTACTGTCCGAGCTTTTTATTCGTACCATTCAATTCAATTTAATACAATTATTATAGCCTTCTAAATTACCTACATTTTCTCAATATTATATTAGTAAATTAGTGTCGTAGTGCCCCATAGATACACCCATCTTGAATGTGTTTTCGGGATTTCTGCTACCTAGGCGAGTAGGGTGTCATTTTCCACTAAATTTTGGACGCTGAATTCAATGATGTGTGTCCCAGAACGATTGGCACCCACCGGAAAAAGTTATGGGTCAAAACGGGTATGTATCCACCCATTTTGTATGTGTCAGGATTTCTGGTACCTGGGCGTGTGGGGTATCATTTTCCACTAAATTTTGGACCCTGAATCGATTGGAATGGGTCTGGGACCCGCCACACCCACTGTTTCCCCCTTTCGAGGAATAACCAACCCGTGTGTAAGAATTTGCAGCGTTTTTTAATGTTATACAGTGGATAAGGAGTGCAAAAGTGGTTATTTAAATCCTCGAGTTATTAATCCTAGAAATGTGCCCACTGACTTCGGAAAAAAATACCAATAACATACCCATAAAGTTTCAATTTAGTTCATTCTGTTGGATGACATCTGTTGGAGATATTCAACACGAAATTGGGAAAAGTGACACTCCAGAACAGTTCCTTCTCTACGAGCTTGTGGTAAAAGAACGTAACATTATGGGCATTCTCCGTCTTACGTGATAACACTATCTTAGACCAAAGGAAAAAGTTCTGCAATCTCACAGGACTTTTACTCAAAAATTCAACGGAATTCAAACAATGTGTACACATGTTTGTGTACACACAACGTGTGTACATGTGTGAACAATCAAGCGCATCTTATATTCCCACTTGTTCCATGGTAGCTCAGCTGGACAGTTCAGCAGGTCTTCTTTTCGATGACGTCATAGCAGAACTCACTTATTTCCCAAAGTTGAATCGATTATCAATTAGATTGCCGTAACTTGTGTAAAAACCCCGGTCGATCGGACATAATAATCGATTAATTGACCAATCGCAATGTATTTTGCATCATCACTTGGCACCCATGACTTTACGACCTGCGTAATGACAAACCATTGTGATCAGCGTTTTCATTGATGCTTGTCATTAATTGACCTGCTGATTTTTGTAAGGATTTTGAGATACAATTGCTCTCCGGAAAAGCAATGAAAGGCCCAACAGAGCGCGACGATCGTTTAAAGGAAAAATGAAGAAATATAGACCTTCGTTTGAATTTCAATTTATCTCCTGTTTTATATTATTTCAGTACAGCGTCCTTTTCCCTTGCTTTTACACCCCCCCCCCCCCCCCCTCCAACTCACTCTTCTTTGGCCCAATTCCTACCTTTTCCTTTTCTTTCGCAGACTTGAGCGCTAATGAGTTGGGACCCTACGGGCGGTAAAGGAAAGAAACTTCTCAGTTGTTATTCCTTCTTGTTCTTTCAATTCTCCCCTCCAATCTGCATATTTCTGTTCTGTCGGTAGCAAGATATGAATTCGTTAGATATAAACATTCATGGGACAAAAGAAAGGTCCGTGAGATATTTTTTGTCTTTCCGAATGTCTATTCATTCAGCTGAAAACAGTATGGTTCCAATCGATGTTGAAAAATACTTTTCTTCATTTACACCATCCGATTGTGATTGTGACGATTTACAATAAGGAAAGGGTGTTCACTAAAAAAATCAGAAAAATCAGTACAAAAGTTTCACCTTGTTAGATCTGCACTAGTTGATGCCAAGTGTACTCTAAATCTGCAGTCTCGTAGAGAAAACCATGGAGGCTAAAATGTTTTTGCTGTCAAAAGTAAGTACTTAGCGGAAAAACAAATTTTGAAAATAAATAAAAAATTCTTGTTAGGTACTATTCCAACTTGTTTTGGCCGGAACAGTTCCGTTCTGGACCTTGTTTGGCCCTCCCGTCGGTTTTTGGAAATATGATGTCCCAGTTTTTATGTTTTAAGATTAAAATTAAATTATCTGTACGAGCCACAATAAGAAATTATCAACAGTTTCATCGCTTCTCATGAAAGCTTAAAAAATTGCAGTACTTAATGGAAATGTGTATGAGTATTTATAATTTCTGTGCTGTTTTGTGCATACTGTATTCGATTGCGGCTACTGTACTTCGAACTTCACTTGCGTTGTGCGTTTCACAGGCTCCAGAGCGATTTGAATTTGCGTCCAACTATCTGTACACTTTTTCCAATCACAGCCAAATTATGTCCATAATGTTGATCCAGTTTCAATCAAACGTTCAGGATATGAAGTAGTTGGTCACCAGCCGATTTCATTGGAATCATCTCAGTGATAGTTAAGTTTTGCGCATGAGCAAACCCTTTTTACAGTAATTGAATCAGCTTGATGATACAGAATGAATGAAATACCTCTTATCGACTGATTGTCTGATGCTGGAAATGGTTATTATGTTCATGTTATCTCTTATCTCAGAGACACCGGAGCGACTCGGACATTTGAATTCTCGTGATATGAAACTGTGATGTTACTGCCATAGGTGTGAATCTTGTTTGGCAAGGAGGAATCTAGGTTCTGTAGGGATTGCGTAGTTGGGAAGCAGTCGAAGGTGCCTTATCTCACCAACAAGTGCAAACAGTTGAGATCTGATCGTGAGCGATGTCGAGAGGCCGTTTCAGGTGAATTCCCCCCTTTTTCGTTACTTTTATTGAAGATGCTACGCGAGAAACTTGTAATTACTTCATCAAAGGTGAAAGTTTGGCGACTGAAAAGTTCGAAGAATTTAAGGCGCTCGTAGGAAGCGCACAATCAAGACCCTCAGGACTGACGGAGGTTGGGGAATATGCCAGATATTTGTTTGAAGCGGATTCTCGCTGAAGAGCATGAACATAATACAATACTATGCCATATGAACCTGAGAGCAGGAAATGAACGAATCAACCGATGATGGCTCTGAGAATCTGTCCCAATTTACAATATTAAAAGAGCTCAGGGGTGTCTCAGTATGTGTTTCAGAACCAATAATTAGCGGTGCACAAAATGGACACCAGCGTGTAAATCTACGATAAATAAGGGGTGAGTCAGGCCTCGGTCACACATCTTGGTCACTTGCTTGATGTGAATTCGAGCTTTTCTTCTGCTTGCTTTCCTCTTAGCCTCATTGTTGTGGAATCAGCTGGTGTGATACTAGTAATGGTATTAGTAGGCAGTAGCTTTGATACGCTGAATACAGTGGCGTGAGAGTTTCAGTCAACAGCGAGTAAGCAAGGAATCAATAAGATCATTTCATCATAGTTTTCATTCATTGCTCTTTATTTGTGCAATTCACTTCTTGATGGCATGTCCGGTGTTAGATTGGCTACCTAGTAGTAGTAACTGTTGTACAGGCCGCGGTAGATGGGGTTGGCAGGCACGTAGCCGGCGTAGCCAGCATAGCCATAGCCAGGGTAGCTGTAGAAGACGTCCTTCTTCACACGATCCGCCTCCTCTGCGAAGACAGCGGCGACGCAGGCCACAGCGAGGAAAGCGAAGAGCTGTAATTATTAATCGTTTAAATACTTCAATATGCTACGCAGAATTATGGGCTAATAAATCGCATAGGTAGCAAGATGAATCATATCAAAGAGCTTGTCTCTGAGGGTGAGCATTGTGCAAATTGGATAGCAGGTGAGTAGAGAGCCTTTGCATCTATGATGGCTCCCTCCAGACTAATCACGAGTCAAATGGAGACTGAATTTCATTACTACAGAAAATAGCTTAACATAAAATATAATCAATACTGAGTTTTCACCCAAACAGAGTGACCTAATCCAAAAGGTCCCTCGAGGGGAGTCCCTACACTTGAATAGACATTCAGAAAGCAACCTAGTTCAACTTCAGCGAGATTATTGTTCAATTATCAATCATGCTTTTTGGTGAAGTAAATTTCATATTCACAACTTCCAGTCAGGTTGTACTTACGAAGATCTTGAAGGATGCCATTGTGAGTTTGCTCTGAGAACAATGTTGATCCTCTTCTGGTCGGCCGAACTTTATATAGCTGGCCTCAGACCCCTTCCGTACACCCGTTGAGTTAATGACGGTCGTTTACTCAACATTACAATTGACAACTTATGAGTTTGAGATCGATGCGGCGTCATATTTGAGACAACAACGAGGATGTTACTCGTTGATATAATCTCAGGATATTAACAACCAATTTTCTTGTGTCGGAGCAGTATTCGTACATTAGATCCACAGTTCTTCTTGAGCAACAATCGAATAATTACTCATAAAACCTCCTCGCCCTTAGAGCCGTGATAAATCACTGTTGAACTGTCCTGAAATCAATTACCAGTAAAACTAAAAAATACAGGTTGTTTTCTACCTATGGCACCCTTGATTAATGTTTTTACCCTTCAAAATTTACTTGTGGAAACTCGTTTAGCTGTAATTTTTATAGGCTAGTGAGGTATTGTATTACACTAACCTGGTAAGTAACTTGGTAAGCTGAATCGATTGAAATGAGTTCAGGACTCACACCGTTCCCCCATAGTTGGGATGGCTCCGATCAGCCGGGAAGAGACTTGGTCTCCAAAACTATTCATTTCACAGCCATTATCAACAAATCTGTACCCATATATTTGTCATTTTTTCTCGAGGACATGCTTTATGATTTGGAGCAAGGATTTTATCGGCGTAATAAGTTGCGCAATCCTTGGCAGGTTTTCACAACCTATTTGTAGAGATTACACAGGTCAGTTTGTAGAGATTACACAGGTCAGTTTGAAGCCTGCTGAGAATAGTTCAACCGCAAAAAAGCTAAAACTCCCCATGACCCTGCTGATTTTATAATACGTATAATTCGTAACACCATAAGTAGATGCTTTTAAAGACTATTTGACGAAAACACACCAATAAAACATGATTTTGAGCGCTGATAGGACATTGCAAGGGGATTTCACGCTGTTCTGTAGGACCTGCAAATTCTCTTCTCAGGACTAATAACCGTTTTAGCAAAAGTGCGGTGGCAAATTTGGAACATGATGAAGCCGTCAGGAGCTCCGATTAATGGAGAGCCTCTGTAAAGGGATTTTACCCTGTTCCCTGCAGGCCAACACCGGCTAGGACCCACAAATTCTTTTCTGAGGAGACCAATTACCCTATTAGCAATGTGGCGGGGGAGGGGGGGGGGGCGATCACACTAAAAAAACTCCCGCAGTTCCAATTTGGTCGCGTGCCAAGTGTGTTGGAACTTTCGGTCATTTTGTAAGCCTCCAATCAATGTAGAACTCGGACTTCCTAATCGAAGAGTTGTTACTTCAAACTGTTATATCAATACTAATCTTTAAAGAGAAAAGAAATGTGATCAATCCAGTCGACATTGACCAACTCTCCTGAGTAGGGATAGGACTTCGACACCGATAGTGTCGAAACATCGATGTTTCGCTCCAGATAATTTGATATATCGATAGTCTGATATAATCGATTTTATTATTTTCTATGAAAAAGACGTTTTCCAAAGAAAATTAAATAAACAATTCCTCTGTTTCGGTGAAGTTATTATAAGAAATCGAATTGAGATATAAATCGGATGTTAAAAATTAGGATATTATATAAGTAGATACAATACACATATGTAGTTGCATCCTTCTCGTTGATGGAGTGTGGAAATCATTGAAGTCTCTGGTCCGGGCTTAATTCCCTTGCTACTCAAAATATTCCCTGCCTGGAGTGCTTGTAAAAATGTCGCTCCGACGGAACAGATGTGTGATTAGTGATAACATTATGACAAAAGATGTTGCCACAATTCAAACTCATAGAATGGTAACCTTGGGTAGGGCCGTTGTAGAGCAACAAACTTGTAAACATCGATAGGTATCAATGTATCGATGTTCAGGTATAACATAACATCGGCATTGATGGTGCTCACAGCATATCGACATCGGCATTGATATTTCCAATTGATGTCCCATCCCTACTCCTGAGGTATTGATCTACACATGACATTTTGAAGCGCACTGTCAAATTTAGGGGCAAATTGGAATAATTGAACTAAATCCGTAGTGCCCGCCGCCATGCCGTTCTTGGTAGTAGAATATTTTTTAACGAATTTAAATTTTGGTCAGGCACCTTTTTGTGGCTCTAGATGGTCTTCAAAGCGTTTCAGCCCGACCGGCCCAAATTTGGAAAGGATATGAGGAAAATAATATTTTTTGAAAGTGGATTTTCGGGATTTTGTGGCGTTTTCCCATTGAATTTGGGACGCTCAGTCAATATTATAATTAGTCCTGTACACTCACTGTTTTCCTCGTACACTTGCTCAAAGGAATAATAAACATTGTGAGGAATTCACAGCGTTTTGTTTTCGGACAGAGCCTAATCCACTTGAATCAAGGCTTCAACTCACGCTATGGATTACGGTCGATTGGCCAAAAATATTCTGTTTGTGTAGGAACACATGCTTCCAACACTGCACATATGGCATTTTTTCATCATTGATAATTTATTTTTCAATAAGGTCAAAGGCTTGGATAAAGATTTCTCGTGGCATATCTACGTGTTTCTGGGTTTTCACGCTGTGTACAAGCTCTTTGAGGTCAGTACTCAACTACGTTTTTTGTTCAACAAGATGATCCATCTGAAAAAACACGGATCTATATTGATGGTGTCTCTCTTGATCTGGGGACACCAAGTGAGCCCAAAAGATGTCGACAGTCATGCCAATGGTGACCTGGATGATGCGAAGAAGAAGCCAGCTGAAGCGACTGAGGCGCCGACAAAGGAAGACGCGTTTGTCCCAACCAAGAATCCGTTTTTGACTGGAGATGACACATTCGGGTCGAGAACTCCGAGTGAAGAAGAATTGGCTTACATGCACGAACGCCTCGAAAGGGAAATACTCGCCTCTGAAGACGTCCCAGAGCCCGAACGCGACACCTTGGAGAAATGGGGCTTCTTTGAAATAGAAACGATGGGCGGTTTGGACAAGTTCCGCGACGCCCAGTACAATGAAGGAATCGGCCGATTCGCTGAGGCGCTCAAACAAAATCTAACCAAAAGGGAGAAAAAAGAGCTCAACACACATTTGGAAGCTTTCCTTGAAGAAGATCACAAATTCCAACTTTGGACGGCCAAATTGTTTAAAATGGAAACTGCGAGGAGGAAGAGGGAGCTCGGAGACAAAGGAGTGGTTTCCTACAACGAAATGAGAAATCCATACTACAAAAAAGACGTATGAAGAATTGATTACTCAGGCTAGCTCTGTGTTGCTATTATATAAATATTCTACTTTAATACATTTTGATTCACGTTTAAAGTAATGATCTATTTGGTCTTGGTTTCATGTCGAATAAACAATGTGTGCACCTGAAATGCCTTACATTGTTGGAACTTGCTTTCAGTCAAAATACCAGTGAATAAACGTCAACGATTCAGAAATGAAATTGTATTTATCATGACATGGTAGTAGCCAAGTATGATGGAACGTTGAGTATGGCGGTACAAGTCTGTGGCTATAGCCGTAATGAATCATTGTTAAGGACCATTTCTCGAGACAGAATCATGACAAACTGGATTATCACTATGGCAGGGTGTACTGCGTTAGGATTGTGGAGTCAGGGTTAATTTATAGACAGCGGAGAGCATATCCTCGAAAATGATAAATTCTTCCAAGCATTATTGAGTATAGGGGTATGGTTGTTCCAGTCAACAGTGAGTGATACAAGGAATCAATAATTGCAGACCATTGCTTCATAGTTTTCATTCATTGCTCTTTATTTGTGCAATTCACTTCTTGATGGCATGTCCGGTGTTAGATTGGCTACCTAGTAGTAGTAACTGTTGTACAAGCCGCGGTAGATGGGGTTGGCAGGCACGTAGCCGGCGTAACCAGCATAGCCATAGCCAGGGTAGCTGTAGAAGACGTCCTTCTTCACACGATCCGCCTCCTCAGCGAAGACAGCGGCGACGCAGGCCACAGCGAGGAAAGCGAAGAGCTGGAATTATTTATCGTTTAAATACTTCAGTATGCTACATAACACTTAAAGCGGCATCACAACTGGTTGAATAATAAATCACATTGGTAGCATGATCAATCTTATCAAAGAGCTTGTCTAGGGGTAAGCACTAAGCAGCATAGGTAGCAAGGTAGAGGATATCTCGTCCCATAATGGGTGCTCTGAGTCCAATTGCAATCAAGAAGCACAGGTTCCTGTGCATTCTTCCCACTGGTTGTTCAATGATCTGTTATTGGAGCATGCAGGACAAGGACGTTAAGTACTGTTGATTCTTTCTATCAACGCTGGACTTTGCTTATCGTGAAGTATAACCAATTCTGAATTTTATACCCAAACAGAGTAAACTAATCCAATAATGTCCCTTGTGGGGAGCGCCTAGACATAGATTTGGTGATACACGATTTGGACTCCTAATTCAACATTACTGTGATGATTATTTTATTAGAAATTATGCTGAAGTTTGCTGGAGTGAATATCGTGTTCAAAACTTCTTGTACTTACGAAGATCTTGAAGGATGCCATTGTGAGTTTGAGAACAATGTTGATCCTCTTCTGGTCGGCCGAACTTTATATAGGTGGCCGCGGACCCCTTCCGTACACCCGTTGAGCTAATGACGGTCGTTCACTCAACATTACAATTGACAACTTATGAGTTTGAGATCGAAGGTGCGTCATCTATAAATATAATTATTTTTAGTGTTTAGGTGGGATGCCCCAGCCTAACGACTGGTAGATTGGATCTTCGCGTATTTACTACTTAGGACTGGAAATAGGATTGTGATCGACAGGCTTGTTTCCTTATTTATGTTGCAGAGTTAATTAATACTATTTAAACTTCTTATTTGTTCCTACAAAAATTATCAGTAGTTTAGAGTTGCGAAATTCGACTAGCAAGAAGGAATTTTGTGATGTGTGCCTTGAAGTTTACTTTAGTCGTGCAGCCCGCGAAGGAAGTGCAGACCCAATTTTTCCACTTGTGTGACCCCATCTGATGAAGGGATCTTTTGGTTGGTTTGGGGTACTCGCAACGCTATTAACTCCTTTATATTCTCCGTCCTACCCCTAAAGCTATGCCCCTTTCACAAAGAGACTCATTTGGTTTCAGTTGGATCCACTAAGCTCGCAGAAAAGGTATTCGTTGAATGTGTGAGACCTGCAGGAATGTATCAATTGATTAAGCATTTTCGCTCCCTTCGGGCTGTTCAAAAGGCGCTTTGTGAAATTCACTTAATAAATAACAGTTACCTACGTATACCATTAACTTGCTTTTACGTAGGAACCTATCTTTCAACCCTTGGGCCCATTTAATTACCTCATTATCAGCCATTCGCTTCGGTCACCATGTGGGACATGAAGACGGATGAACCCGCACGGAACAATATCAAACACCTCGACGTAATCTTATTATTTGTTGTAGAAGTAATAATACAATTTTTTTTTTAAATAATCAGATGCAATCACGCTCCTGTTTGTTTACGCTGTATTTGTAGCCAATTTTAGACCCGGCTATGACAGATGAGAGGTCATGATCAATTCAAAAACAACTGCAACAGTCGTGAATGAGCCACCTAAATTGTAACCTCCATCTTCAATATTATTTTTGTTCCCGAGCAAGGTCGCTATTTCTGATCACTTGAGTCCACATTTTCCGAACTGCCCACAAATCATCAAAAACGTGCAATTTTTACATTTTTCTGACTTCGGCGCGGCCGATTTAGGTACTTGGTTTTTCTTAGCAGGCCTAAAATTCTCCTAATTTTTGGAACTAAGGATTAAGTTGTTGGTAGTTTTAATGTTTCAAAAAATCGCGAATTCGGATAAGCAAGGTTGGTCGAAGCTGCAGTGCTGCTTCTGACAGCAAGTTTCAACAACGGACAAGTTCGGGCCATGCTATGGAAAAGTGCGGTACTGGCTGCGGCAGAACAGCACTTTACTTCTTAAATTATTAATTTTTACCCGTAATTGGTGCATCGTGAGTGAGATGTTGATTCAGCGTCGCACAGGTCTTGGGCACCTTTTAGGACCGATTTTTTTCACTTATTTCGTACATTTTGGTAATTTCGTTCCGGTGTCTCCGCCTCGAGGGATAAGATCTGACAATAGATCCTCTCTAAAAGTCGGCAACTGAATAACCCATCGTTATCTTTGCTCGGCGACCAATTCACTTCAAGTTCCGTGAGGATTCGCAGAGCAAACACCCGCCATACCTACGCTGCCAACTTTTCGGAGTTCCGGCTCTCTTTACTCGGTGCTCTCAAATATTTGCTGTCCAAACTTTTCTCCCTCCTCCAAGTTAGTTATTCCGGACCATTTTTTCCCCTTTAGTCCCGAAAAAATATATGGTCTCTAGCTAAGCCAGTATATGCGGGAATTTACGAATTCACTTTTCTCTTTCTGAATGTTGGGCATACATTTTAACTTTCTCCGGAAAGGCAGCTGTAATTGCGTTAGTTGTTTCAACTTCCTTATGAAACTAGTATTTTTTGCCGTGCTATATTGTACGCATGGTAAAATGGAATTCGGAGGATGCCTTGTATTTTCATTTTGGCCTACACATATTGATTCCAAATCTAGAATACTTTCCTTTAACAACTAGTTACGTACGATAAAAATAATAAATAGTCGGTGGTGGCCCCCCTCAATTTAACTATCCAGAGACAACGTGCTGGTCAAACTGACCCGTGGAGGGGGAAAATGTGCAGGAAGAAGGGCTTAGGGCTTTGAACACCTCTCAAATAATCCCTGTAGATGTCAACCAGGGGGGAGCCATAGAAGTGTCAAAATGTGTTTTTCGAAAAATGGATTTTCGGCGACCCAGGCATGTGGGGTGTTATTTTCCACTAAATTTTGAATTTTGAATCCAATGAGACGGATCTCAGAACGATTAGTGCCCACCAGAAGAGTGATTGGAACACTGGAAATGTTGAACGCTGAATCGATTGGAATGAGTTCGGGGCACTCTACTCTCATTGTTTTCCCCCTATTTTCTCCATGCATCTGGTCCGGTGAAAAACAAACCCCTTGCAAATGAATTTGCAATGGTTTTTTCCACTTTTGGTTAGTTGTTTCTTGAATAATCAAACCATGTCTTATTTTATCGTTCACCAACTCATTTTTTAATTCATTCATCTTAATTTGTTGTAATTTTATTATGTTTCAGGTGCGTTGTTGGACTGGCTGTGGTGTGCGGCTGCGGTTGCGGGCTTTGGAAAAAGAAAGCTCGGCCATCCCGACCTCCGACAGAACCTCCAACGCCTGACTCCTACTGTCATCCTCCCAATTACAGTAGATGCTCTTCCTTCCATCAGCCTCCTCCATATGCTGAGGTAAGCTCAAAAAAAAAAAAAGTTTTCAGGAGCACATCACGTTTTTGCAACATTAAGCTGGTATCAGCTGTTGATAGCTGAAAAAGGCTGCAAAGACCTGAAAGCGTCTAGCTGCTCGTTGTGTGGAATTTCTTATTCTTTCTCAAGTTGGAACGTAGAACACGAAACTCATAAATATGTCACTCTCATCTCCTTTCTTCCCGCGCTCATCTTCACTTGACAAAACAGATTCAGAGATGAGGCCAAAGGAGAATACCTCTGACAGACAAGCCCAACAAATTGGAGCGAGGTAAATTCAACGGATTGTTGAACAAAAAAAAACCTCCCCTTTGTCCCTGTGGGACGCTAAATCGCACCTCATAACAAGTTCCTTTGTGAGGCGTGGAGCTGAATGGCACATTGCTGCTTCGTGAGGGAATCCCCGGACTGTAAATCTTCCTCAAATGCGTTTGGAGACCTTTTCTCCCTTCAAGGCAGTGAGGTGATTCGTCATTAAAACGACCAACGTGATTGCTTTTAGGATATGTTGTCTATACGATCAGGGGATTGTTGCATACAGTGCCAGATTGGTACTCGTTAGATGCATTGATTCCCCTGCGGGGAAGTTACATATCTGAATCGTGAACAAACGCAACAATTTTCGAGTTTGCAGATTTTGAGGGCGAGATAAAAATAACGAAGGTTTGGCCCACGGACGATCAATATTGTTTTACAATGTTTTAATTGGTGCAAAACGTTATACCGTATGGAGGCAATACTGAAGGTTGTGTGAGCAGAGACGAACAATCACATTGTACAACAGGAAAATGCGGGTTAAAAATTGCAAAGGCGAAGATACGAAACATAAATACAAATGGGCTTAAAATAGGAGTAGTATGCTAAGTTTTTTTTTTTTTTTTTTTTTTTTAATCTTTCTGTATCTTATGCTCCTAAACGCCACCCCACCCCCACAATATACCAAGCCTCCTTTTTAATTTACCCATGCACACTATTCACTTCAATGAAGGTGAGTTTTGCGCTTTTACATGTTTCTGGGAGGAAAATGAACGTTTGACCGATTCAGTAATGCTTGAAATAGTCAAAATGTGTTTTTCTAACCTGAAAGCTTCATGTAAAACCCGTAGTATGTCAGCAAGTTACCAAAGTAGCTCATAAATTTCTGAATATTGTCTGAATTCCCGTCTTATAATATTTCTGACTCGTTCATTAGCTGAATGGAGACAAATATTTTGTAGGTTGAAACAAGGATTCAGAGCATCATGCGGGAAACAATTTTAGTAACATTTTTTCCTTAATCAAAAAGGCTAGAGCTCATTATTCTGCATTCTCAATGACCCTTTACGGAACCCATGCGTCAAAAACTGAACAATTCCGCCCTTAGTTTCTTTATATCAATACTTCCGAGGCTGAAGCAATGAACTGGCTTGTCGTTGCTATGGATCACATGTGAATAACGTTCTGCTGAAAGCTTCCTCCTTCCCTTCCTTTCCCAACTGGGGTCAGACGGAGTCGTTATGGTAGTAGGAAATTTTCTAAAACTGAAATTTAAGTCAGGGGTCTGTTCCGGCCTAGGACGGTCCCCAAGCTTTTCAGCCCGATCGGACCAAATTTGGGCGGGGTAGGGGTCAAAATGTGTTTTTTGAAAAATGGATTTTCGAGATTTTGGCGATCTAGGCGAGTGGGGTATCATTTTCCACTAAATTTTGGACGCTGAATCCAATGAAATGGGTCCCGAACGATCGCACACCCACTGGAAAAAGTTATGGTTCAC